>OZ005649.1:83339125-83939125 GCA_963930645.1 Salticus scenicus
TTCATATGTTTACCGCAAACGTGTATTAACTTTCTCTTACTGGAATTTTTTTAGTTGTCTATTTCATTAGCTCAATTCTATGTCTTCTGATCACATTATCTCCAAAAAGTGTATATAATACGTGTAATAGTGAGTAGTGGAAATCGTGTGGTTGTTTCACACCAGATTTTTTTTGTTCTTTTATTAAGTGAATTAAACGCTTTCTCTTTTTAAAAAATGCGCTTTTGAGAAGAACTGAGTTAACATTGTAAAAGTTCTTCTCTCCGATGGTAAACTTCTATAAATTTTGATTAAGTATTTGATAACTAATAAGTAATCCAAATTTTATGTCCATATGTTCTTTTGTTTAAAAGATATCCTCAGAAGAAAACAGAAAAGAAATAACAATTTGTTGCTAAACTTTTGGAAACTAGTATAGATAATTGTGCAACTTTTACTTCAATAAATTTTACAATACTTAAAAATATAGAATTTTTTTTTTTGTTAGTAATTAAATATTTATATTATATATAAATATAATAATTCAGATTTTTTTTTTTATCATTGTTGAGAATGAAATATTGATTAATATCAAAACATTCGGGTGAATTTTAAAATTACCAGATAACGAACAGAAGAGGCTTTCTCTTTTCTGTATTTTAAGAATAAATTACAATCTACACATTATTTTTTACTTTCTCCTCTTACCATGTAAATGGTAGAGAAAATACTGTTTTGGGGTCGATTTTTCGAAATCGATTTTTTTTTCACGTTTTGAGGTTTCTTGAATCCAAAAATCATGTTTTTAGCGGTTGGCCTGTGTGTCTCTGTGTGTATGTGTCTGTTATCAGCATATCTCAAAAACAAATTATGGCAGAAAGTTCAAACTTGGTATTCTAAATGTGCATCATATAGGTATGCTACATTGAACTTTTCGTTGAGATCAAGCGAATGGTTCGAGTACAGGGATACCCAAGAGAATTCGAATACATTACGTCTATGGAGGAAATTGCAGGTAAGTAGAGTTTAACATCTATAGACTCCAAACCAAATGAAAAGAATATATATTTTTCCTGTGCGTAAAAGCATGTTTCATGTAGAATATGGTATGGAAATCTATCACTAATCGTTCACAGGGTTTCACAAAAGAGCTAGATTATAGTGTGACAATGCTTGAAAATTGATGAAATTGTGTTTCAGGTTGTGCCGTGTGTTATTAATAAAGGATTATATTTATGTGCACCATGTGGTGTGCACAAAACCTTCAGAAGATATATAGGGCTGCCAATATTTAAGCCATAACATTTTCTTTTTTATTGTTACTGAAAGTGCTTTACTATAATATTTTATCATGTCCAGGAATCCTGCTCAGGTATTGAAATTAATTCCTAATAGCTATGGCAATTAATGTAATTTTTCAAGCTAAATATTCAACGCTTGGATTTTTGTATATTTACACGTTTTGAGGCTTTCTGAATACCAAAATCTAATTTTGAACGTTTGATATTTGCCTGTATCTTTTATAGTAAATTAAAAATAAATTATTTTAGGCGATCCAAATGTTGTAATTTGAAATTAATATGTTTATTACTAGGAAAATTTGATCACGATTGATAAATGTCAAGGAATGTTGTGTGTGAAAGATGTCTGGATAATTTTAAATGAACTTTTGAATTTAATAACAGATTTGAATTCTGTATAAATTTAGGTACAATAATGAAACGGGGGATTGAGGAGGTGGTACCTCCCCCCTCTCGCACTGAATTATTTATCAAATAAAGCTGTTCCGAAGCCTAATTTGAATTGTTTTCACATAGGTTTACATAACAGCACTCGTTATCTTACCCCGTAATCTCCAATTTGTATTTATAATATTAAATTTCAAGGTAAGAGAAAGTCGTGTGAGTAACACACCAGATTAATTTTCAAGCAATTGGTGGATTTATCTATTGCTTCAGAATGCATTCTCAATATAATCCTTACTATTTTATCAATTCACGTGTTTTCCTTCGTTTATGGGAGGATTGAACATTGAACTTATTAATAAATTCCTAGTATGAGAAACGTTTAGGGAAAAGCGTTTTTTATTATTATTTGCAGTATACTAAAGAGTCTATTTCATAAGTAGTTATGATTTTTTACGAATGTTTATAAGTTCTAAGTGAGTTTAATGGATATATATACTAGTAACCTTTTCAAATTTTTTTTTTTTTTTTAGATTTTTCTTATATAATGATTAAAATTTCCATAAACTGCCAGAAAATGAACGAATTATAACCCGAAATTCATAAATGTCGCTCCCCTTCCCCCCTCTCTCCCCCTGCGCTCAATCAATGTAGCATCTGATACGTTTTGACATGATCAACTAGTTGTTGGCTTCCTCAGAATCAAGTGGAAGTTTGCTGAGTCATTGCATAGCCTCTTCAGAATTTTCGTGGAAATTTGTTGATGTATTAATTACATAAACACTTGCTATATTTTACCATGTTTTTATTAACTTCTATTCTTGTTTGTTTGTTTGTATGTGTTTGTATGTTTGTTTGTTTGTCCGGTACAAATCTTGCAATCGAATTTTAACAAACTTCCCTACTAGCTAATCATTTAAAACTTTTCACAGTAATTCAGAACCCGGTGACAACACAATACTTCGAAGTCCGACTTTCGAATTTTTGATTAGTTTTCTTATAATTAATTAAAATATGAAAATAATAGCATCTTAATAGCGTTAAAATAGTCATTAAAATATTAGCTATAATTTAATTGTTGCCAAAAAAAAAAAAATGTACGAGTTCATTTTCTTTCGACATAAAAATAAATACATTTAATTCAACGTGCAAGTTAAAAAAATTAAAAAGTTAAATTATGCATCTTACAAAAATTGACGTCATTATCACTTTAAAAATTTTATGCACATTGATAAGAGCTCTATGATTCATCAGAAAATTTAAAACATGGTAAATACAAAGTTTTTTTTTTATCTTATAATTATTTCCTTCAATATTAATATTACTTGTTTTTTCGAAAAACTACACTAAGCGACAAAAAAAAAAAAAAAAAAAAAAAAAAGCAGCACTGCAGAAAAAATGACTTTTACCTTTTTTATTTGTAATAACTTTAAAATTAATGTTTGAAACAAATAAAACTGTTTTGTTTGCATAATACCAAAGGGGTGAAATGATACCTATGTACATTTTCGATTTAATAATTCGCTTTATTGCACTCTACGAAGTACTTTTTAAAAATCTGCATAAATCTTTCTTTTTGAACATAATGCAATAACCATACACTATGTATTCTATTATGATTTATTATAGGAAATAAACCAAGTTTTATTTTAATATCTGAAATAAAACTATTTTTTTGTTAGGTCTAAGCAATTTTTTATTAAAAATCTGTATTCTGCATTGGGTTAATTCCACCTTTATATGGAATTACTGCTTTAATGCGCAATGGCATAGTTTTATACAATGTTTTAATATAAATATAAAAAATTTCAATGTGCCAAATATCACAAATATTTTTTTCTAGTTCTGGCAGAGTTATAGGTTGCAAGTTTCGAATCTCTCCCCTCTCCCCCCGCCTTTTTATAGACGAAACATTTTCGAGCGGATCGTGATTAGGAATATTTCCTTGTCTGATAAAGAAGAAATTCTACTATATCTTTTGTGGGATTTAACTTAAAGTGAAAAAAGACATGATTACTTACAGAATTATAGGTTCTCATGGGAATGGATAGGAAATTTTGACAATTTCAAGTGAATAAACTTACCACAGACGACGTGTAGTAATGTACATTTTCCCCTTGAAATGCTGTTTGCGAAAATGTCCAAGATACCTCCAAAATAGTCGGTCAGGCACCACTTTTATGAAGATTGCGTTTTATTTCGCGTTAATTGATCCCTTGAACATAAAAATTTGCCCGACTGTTTGAAAAGTTATGCACCTCCGTAACATAATGTACGGAGAATGTGTCACTGTTTTAAAAGTGCGATTTTCATTAAGTCGGTGATATTTTCGGTGTCAGATCTGCTTTATATATATATATACACACTCATGTCCAGAATTATCTTTACATATCCAAAACTAATGATATTCAATGAAATATCCAATCAATGTGATCCATTTTTGCAGAAAATGTGTGAAAAACAAGCCTAATTAGCATTATCCAATCAAAAGTAATCAAACGATTCTGTGATATGCAAATCTAGGCTTACGTCATCCGACGCTGAATCAAGCGCTTTGCGCAAAGTGAATAACTTGGTGAATCTCTGCGATATAGCGTTTGATTTCAGTGTGTAAGGACTCAAATCGGTTTGCTATGGCTTCGAAGTAATATTTGGAAGAATCTATGAGGTGGCGACTCATCGGCCGTTTAGAAGCAGGGCAGCCTATCACGGAAGTAGCCAGATGTCTGAATATTTCAAGACAGACAGTCTCTACATTATGGAAACAGTTTCGAAACGATGGAACTGTTGTAAGAAGGCCTGGACAAGGTCGTAAACGAATGACAACTGCTTCTGAAGATCGATATTTGGCACTAACTGCCCGTCGTAACAGGAAATCTACTGCTCGCCAGTTAATTTCAGAGCTTGTAGCCGCCACTGGAACTGCTGTATCACGGCAAACGGTATACAGAAGGCTGAATGAAAGAGGTCTTTATGCCAGAAAGCCAAGGGTATGTGTTTCACTGTCTTCACAACAGAGGAGGGATCGGTTTAATTGGTGCAAAGAACATCAGAACTGGAGTCAACACCAATGGTCCCATGTTCTGTTTACTGATGAGTCGAGGTTTAGTTTTACAGGTGATTCTAAACGTGTTTACATATGGAGGGAGTCAGGAACACGAAATTATCCCTCAAACATAATGGAACATGACCGTTTTGGTAGTACAGGTGTGATGGTATGGGGTGGAATAATGATAAATGGATGTACGCCCCTACACGTTTTCGACAGTGGATCTGTGACTGGCGAGAGGTATCGGGATGAGGTCCTACAGCCTTATGTTAGACTTTTCAGAGGTGCAGATGGATCTGACTTTTTATTTATGGACGATAATTCTCGTCCACATCGAGCAAAGCTCGTTGACGAATTCCTTGAAAGTGAAGGCATTGAGCGAATACCGTGGCCAGCAAAGTCTCCTGATCTTAATCCAATAGAGAACTTATGGGACTATCTTGGAAGAGCAATTGCACGTAGATATTCTCCTCCTAGAAATGTAAATGCTCTGAAGACGGCATTACTTGAAGAGTGGAGCTAAATTCCCCAAACTGTGGTTAACAACGTTATTGCAAGCATGAAAACACGTTGTGATATGTGTGTACAAGTCAGGGGAGATCATATTCCATATTAAATTCGTAAGGCTTAATTCTGTTCTGCGTTATTCCTTTTTTTCTGAGCTCTCTTTGTTACATTTTATTACCACTTTTAATGTTCCATGGTACAATTTTATATTATATGCAATGCCCTTAATTTTTTTCCTTTGTTATTTATGTGTCATAGTGTTATATAACATTCCAAAAATAAATCACAAGATCATAGTTCACGGCTTCTGAGAAATCCGTGAATTTATGCATGTAAAGATAATTTTGGACATGAGTGTATATCGAAATAAATTAAACTTGACTCATCAGAGAGAACCAGTTCAGCCAAATAATTAATTAATCATTTTTTAATTTTTTTAGCCGTCTGTGGTCTTGCTTTCCTAATTCTCTTCACTAAGAATGAAATTTTTTCAAACTTTTTGTCATTTAAATCTGCTTTGTTTAATAGTTGCTGTACTCTAGTTCCAGAAATTATGCTGCTAAACACATTTCCTGAATCTCTTTTGTCTTTTATGTTTTAAATGTAATACAAATCGATTTTATAAGCAATGGCTTTTTAACTTACGGTCATCTCGCTTGGATGAGCAACATTGCCGCCTAAAGCAAAATGTCCTGTTTAAACGGCCAAAAAATTTTATATCTTGCTAAAAACCCTTTTACCAATATTTCGTTAACATTTAGTTATTTTGCCATCTCGCGAATTAAAATAATTTTTTTTTTCCCCCTTCAAAAATTAATACTTTTTGTGGCATCGTTAACTGCCTTATTCTTACCATTTTTGAAATAATTTCTAAAATTACAATTTTCCTAACAATTGCATTTTGTTTTAAACACTGGACTCAAAGCTAAAATGTATGTGGTGGACTAAATAAAATCTGTTCGAAAATTTGCTTTTTAAACTATAAAATTGGCGGTTGTAGAAGGCGAAAAGGAAAATATCCAAGTGCGGCTTTTTTTTTTTTTTTTTTTGTCGCTTAGTGTATATAAAGAAAGTTTAAAGCACTGTTTTATTTTGATATAATGACGCTAATGATATAAAGCTGATTTTCAGAATTTAGAATAAATTGAACTGTTTCATACAAGGTTATTTGATTAAATTTGAATTTGATAACGTAATTAATTATGAAGTGAAATAAAGAAATATGGAAAAGTGTTTGTATTACCATACTATTTGGAAGTGAAATGCTATTGAAATATGAAAAATATTTTTGTATGTAGAAAAATATTAAAGTTCATCTCTGAGAACGTAAGCTGCTTGTTTTGAAGGTTCCTTAGTCTACACTTCATACGCGTGTAAATTTTGTAAATGTACTTTTCTTTTTCTTTCTTTCTTTTTCCAAGAGTCGCACTTTAATTTAAAGTTTGATGTAGGCTGCAAATGAAATATTATTTTTAATGATTATTTAGAACATTTTTTGAAAAACAATATGTATATATATATTAATATTTTAAATAAAACTTTTAAAGATTAAAATTTTTTATAGCATTTTGAAGCATTTTTAAAAGAAAAAGTTTATAGTAGTAGAATTTAATATTTGAGAAATATATAATAAAAAATGTCACTCAAAAAAAGAACCCCCCCTTAAAAAAAGAAAAGAAAAGAAAAGAAAAAGAAAAGAAAGAGAAAGAGAAGGAAATGGAAAATTAAAATAAAATAAAATAAAATAAAATATAGGAGTTAAATGCATTCTATGTAATTTTTTTAAATATTTTTTGCCATTTAAATTTCGAAAATAAAATATTTAATCATAAATTAATAAAAAACTTTAACAAAGAGTTAAAAAAGGAAGTTACAAATATATTATACTTAGCATTACAGATTTGAAAAAGAAATTTTAAGTTTTTAATGGAATATAATTATAAAGGTATTCTGTTAAACACTGCCTTATTAGAAGAAGATTTTATGACAGACGATTTTTTAATGTAAAAATTTCTATTTTCTTTTTGTAAAAATCTAAAAACGTGAAAAATTTATCTCCCTAAAAGCACTAAAGTTGTAAGTTCAAAATCCAATTATTATTTTCAGAAAAATGTATTCATCTAAAACATGGGAGTGTGTTCCTCTACTCAGAAGTTCGTTTTCTCTTTTTAATGAAGAACATGGTAAGAACTATGAAAAACTTGTTTTACCAATGAAATATGAATTCAGAAATCGATAAAATTCCAAACAATCAAGCATTTTCACAGAATAATTTGTTAAAAGAATTGTACTATCCTAAAAGCTATTAATGTTTCGTAAAAAAAAAAAAAAAAAAACTTAGTTGAAAAATTAATAAATTTAAATTATATGACTTAAAAGTTTTTTTTTTCTCTCTCTTTTTCAAATAATTGCTTTAAGCAAATGACAATGATTGCGTTTTTAATATGTATGAATTTTTAAAGAAAGATAAAGTATGTTTCAAAATTAAGATAGAGATTAAAAATAAGCAATTACTTGTCATTTGATGTTCGAATGCAATTATGTTAATATGAATATCATATTATACTTTTTTATTCGTATAATTTTACTTGTACATTTGTTTAAATGTTAAAATTAGTTTATTTATGTTTGTGATATGTATGACTTATTATTATTTTTTTTTTACATCGGGAAACTTAATTAGACATTCTTTCATATTTTATAAATATATTTTTAAGTAATCATTACACAAATAACAGTGATCATATTAAATGAGTATTAATATGTAATATTTTACTTCGAAGGATAAACTAAGATATTAACTCATATCAAATTAACATTTCTTTATTTAGCATTAGAAAAGGTGTTATAATTTAATGATATCTGTATTAACAATCATTTCTATGATTTTTAAGCTTGATCCATTAATTAAAACATGCATAAATTTCAAATGAATGAAATAAATAGGTATTTATATATAATGCTACACACAAAAATTCACATCATCATTTAGGAAAGGAGAGTAAATGTAAATGTAAATATACATTTAAAAATAAATAAATACCTAAATTGGGGGATATCAGTCATCACTAAATCATTATATATATAATTCGTGTGTGTACACACAGCAGGTGATCGTAATTAAACTTGGACTGTTCAGAGGACTTTGTAGTTTTAACTAAAATGTTGATGAGTTCGAAAATGTGCAGTTAGACAAGAATGCACTGCAATATTTAAAAGAGAGGTGGGGGAGGAGAGAGTGTTTTTTTTTTTTTTTTTTTTTTGTTAGGAGCTTATCACATCGAAATACAAAAATGCTACAAATTCCAGTACAAGTTTCGTATATTTATTATAGAATATTGGGCCAGGGGTGAAAGAGTTTCATTTTCAAAATAAAACACTGTCACCAGGACTCTGTACCGATAATTTCTGTTATATTTTATCCCAATAAGTTACTGCGCAAATACAATGTAAATTATTGATAAAAAATACTGGTTCAAGTGTTCCGCCTTGAGACGGAATCTCTTTCACTCTTATATTGTGCATACTTGCCAACCATCTCATTATGAACCGTACAATTTTTAGTACCCGCCTTTTCTTTCACACCAGCTATTTTTTTAGAGTAATTTTATTCTTATTTAATCGTAACAACGTTTGGAGAGAATTACTCTAAAAATAAAGTGGTGTGAAAAAAAGGGGTGTTTTTTCAAGGGGCGTTTACAATTGTTCGGTTATTAAAGACATGGTTGGCAAATATGATTGTGCAGTGTGAGTAATCTCATTAAGATATAAAATGTACTGGCTGTGAACGGCGTGCTCAACTTCTGACAGCAGGTGATAGTCCTTGTTTTCGTAAAACAATTTCACGACTAACACTCTTTCTGATAAACTAACGCCATCGTAACTGAAAGAGATGCTAGCCACTGAATATTCTCTTTTTACTTCCGTTACCCTACTACTGTAGGTAATGGAAGTATTGTATTCGGTCCAAAGATTCGATATCGCGTTTTCACCTGATTTGCACGTTTTAAGGCCTTCTGAGTCCAAAAAAGTAGTTTTTGGCAATTGGTCAGTATGTGTGTATGTATGTATGTATGTATGTGAGGAATCTTCTGGTTATCATATATCCGAAACTAATAAAGATAGATCTACGAAACTTCTGAATTGAAACAAGTCTGGTATACAGATGAATTTTCCAAATTTTGGTGAAAATTAGAAAACCAGAAAATGAACCATCGGAAACCGGAAGTGGGACCATAAGTCATTATCTCAAAAATGGCTCAAATATTTTTCTTCAAAGTTGCTACATAAACACTCTATTAGATGTCCTTTCAAATGTTATAGTTGGTTAGTTCAGAAAAATTCACATGGTTCCTGTATAAATAGCTCAATTCCAGGCCTCGCAAGTGCGTTCTTTTAAAAACAGCGGTACGGAGTTTTTTCAAACTTGCCATATTAACTCTCTTTTAAATATCCTTTTGTATGTAATTATTGTTTTCCGGTCAACAATTGAGTTTGTCAAGTTTTGGTGAAAGTTGGTATCTCAAAAACGGCTCTAGAGATTTTCTTGAAAATTGTTACATAAATCCATTTTAGATACCCTTTCTCATGTATTACGTGGTTATTACAGCAAAATTAACGGTCCTCCTGATTAGGTAGTTAAGTTTTAGATCTCAAAAATTGCTGTTTTAAAAAAAAAACTCCTTTTTTTTTTTTTCTTTTTTTTTTTTTTTTTTTTAACTCGCTCTGTTTTATATGTTTTTACACGTGTATCAAGTTTCTCTTACTGGAAAAAAAAAAAAAAAAAAAAAAACATATACTGCGTGTAATAGTGGGTAATGGAAGTCGTGTGGTTGTTTCACACCAGATTTTTTTACTTACGTTCAACTTACTCAACTTGTGTTCAATCCCTTTGTTTGTGTAAATCAGATTGTTTTCTTCTTCACTTGAACTGTCATATATAATTTATTTTGTCTTTTTTTTTAAATTGAATCCAAAATCATCACAAATTTGATTCTCAATTTTAATTGGTTTACCATATTTAGAGATGAAGTTTTAGGAAGCTTAGAATTTGGAAACGATTGCATCTAATGTAACAAAATTTTGTTCATAAACATTTTTCATCAGGGTAAATCGAATAAAAAAAATCATTTGTTGCACAGATATAAATCAGAAAAGGATTCCTTTAGCCCAAATTCATATTATAAAGTATCTTATATATGATTAATTTAATTTTAGACATTTTTGTTTTCAGATGTGTGAGAACTGACTTTTCAAAAAATGTCTTTGAAGGCTGTAAAATAATTATCCGCACAGGCTTCAAGTATTGATAGCCAGTTTCTGTATAATATAGCCACTAACGGATTGAATATGAGTACTTGAGCATAATATTAAAAATTGCGTTTTTTCATAAATTATAAATAAGGATTGGTGATAATATATAGTTTATATTTTTGAGATTCTGTTTTCTGTGAATATAATTTATAATTGAAGATGCTAAATATTTCTCACTCAGATCTGACTGGAATAAAAAACTAACATTTTTTTTTTTTTTTTTCTAATAGGATAATCTCTTGTCAAATGTCTGAGATCCTACGGGCAAATGCGGTCTTTTTAAATTACAAACACATAACTTGTGTCCAAATTTTTTATTTTACAAAAAAAATTATTCTGTTCCAGTTCTCTATAGTTGATGAAGAAAAGGGAAATAAAAATATAAAGTGTCAGTTTAATTTATAGCAGTTTTTTATAAATATATGTAAATAATTTATTTGTACTATGTATGGTAGGTTGGAATCCGCAGATATTGATTTCGGATTGGGTCTTGTAAATCAATGCTCTTGACATATCATCTTTCTTATCTTCTGCCTCTCCTTTAACCAAAATAACGAACTGAGATCTATTGAAAGAAGTGGATTAATTACGGATTTGATTATTACTCGCCTGTGGCAAAACATTTTCGCATTGAAATTTTTGTACGTCTTTCCTGTAGCATGCAATCTAATATTGAGTTTTTTTTATGGTACAATGACTGGTGACCACTCATGGTGTTGATTTTCCACAATCCTCTTTTTTTAAAATGCGATTTTTTGTGATAAAAAAACTAGTCCCTGTCAAATTTGATGCTCTAGTCCCTGCCATTTTTTTTCTATTAGGTTTCAAAACATTTTACTTTCAACTATAAGAATTCTGTATTTTGATTTGCATAATTGTGTTGATTGTGTTAATTGTGTTAATTGTCTTGATTAACAGTAATCAAGATATTTAAATTAAGAGTTTTGTCTCCCAAAACTAGACATCAAATGTCACTAACAAATAAAAGGGTTTCTGAAAGGCAAAATTACATAAAGCATCTGAACAGTGAATTCTGACTGGTATATTTGGTTTAGAGATTTAGGATAAACTTTTTGTTTACAAAAAATAAATTAATTATGACTTCAGCTTGAAGCAAATTCTGAACCCCTTACAGGCAAATTCTGCCGCAATCCTAACCTACTATTTCTTCTTTATTTGCATGCATCTGTTATTGATTGTATGCAGTATGAATTAGCAAAATATAAATTATGTAGGTTTTGATATAAATATAATAGACCTTATTCTTTGAATATGCAATTTTGCGTGGTCTCTAAATTTATAAACCACTTGGCTGTGAAGGGATTTGATGCCTGCCTTTTGGTAGGCTTTCAATTCCCATTTTGCATCATTTGTACCATTTTAGACGAAAGTTTTGCCTGGATTTAAAAATTTTTTGAAAATTTCTTATTTGAGAAGCGATAAATAATTCATAGCTTATAATGTTTGGTAACATCCGGAGCATTTGAATATTTCACCTGTTTCGTTTATCAGTCTCAAATGTTATAATCTTTCCAGAATATTGATGTAATATAAATTAGTAGCATTAAATTAAAATCTGCCAACGACAAATTTATTTTTCTTTCTTGTTCTACTTTTTTTCTGTTTATTGACAAACTTATTTTATAAAGAATTTTAATTTTTCCGGAAAAATAAAATTAAAATAACATTATATAAGTTTAAATTAAATGTAAGAAACAAGCGAATATTTTTATTCCAGTGTTTATTTCTATGACTTTAGACGAAGTTAGAAAAACTTCCACACGGAGTTTTAAGAAATTATAAATAGGTAATTTTATTTAATTAATCAAATTTTCTGTTGCATGTGATTTTGTAAAACTTTTATTTCTAGCTCATCTAGAAACACATTTTTATTTTGAAATATCTTTATAAATAATTCTTAGATTTGTTTAGATTCTGTGCAATGCAATTTTCATTAGTTATCATTTTCTTAGCATAGATTTGAGAAAGTATATCTGTTTAGACATTAGACTTTTCCAGAATTAGACGCTGATTTTGAATATTCTGATATTCACGAATCATTGGTCCACATCAATCGATCATAAAGCAACGATCAACATGATGTTTGACCCATTGATCTGAAAAGGGCAAATTGTTCGGCGAATAAGCTACAGATATCAAGTCATGATTTTTACTTTCTATACTTTGTTGCTCAGCTACATTTTCCCAATAATTATTATGGAGGTATTTTGAACTTTGTGATTCTCTCTTTTTTTTTTTTTTTTTTTTTTTTTTTTTTTCCACCCTTCTTGAATTTGACCGTTAGCATCAAAGGACCTTCTAAAGTTCACTAAACTCTTCTGAATGAACGTAACCTGGGTCCTGAATGAATAGTATCAAAATTAGGCTAAGATAAAACTTCAGTTTGTGAAACTAACGAAATCATTTGTTATCAACCTAAATTTATTATCAAGGACTTCTTGATTTTTTATTAGCGCTTGATAAATTAATAAGCACATAAAAGAAAACTTTATAAATTTATGAAACCATGTTGAAAGAAAAGAATGCGGCTATCTAATGGAAAGAAAAAAAAAATTATTAATTTTTGTCTGGAAATTATATATATAGTATATATAGATATATTATAGAGATAAAGTTACTATATATGCTTTACAGTACAAAATTTAAGCTATATTTTTTAAAGTTTTTATTATTATTATTTACATTATTTACATTATTTTAGACATTGCAGCTGTCGGAGAAAGTATAACTGAAAATTGTAGATAGAATGTCTCCATCAGAATTAATTTAAGGGGATATTCTGGTTTGGAGGCATAAATTTTGAGCTTTTTGTCAAGCTCGATTGAAGAAAAAAATTACTATGAAATTTTTTTTTCTTTACAAGATAGTTATTAATATCTTAAAAATGTACTTAAAAAAATTAAATTATAAGCTGGTAAAGTGCTGGGTAACGAAAGTGCTCTGGTAGACATGATTGCAGTTCTTCTGGTCATCTGGAACAAATTAAGAAAAAAAAAAAAAAAAAAAAAAAGATCCTTAATGGAATTCTCTACCTATCCTCTCCGAAAGCCGAAGCCAATGTTATTCTATGAGAAATTTTGCCCCATTTTATATCATTAACTAATACATATTTTTAAATTCCGTTTTCACTTTTCGAATATTCACAACTATTAAACAATTTATCGCTTTAAATTTTTTTTTCTTTTTTTTTTTAAGATTTCATTTTACAACCTCAAAATAAAATATTAAAAATTTCAAAAAATAATTTTTAGAAAGCGATAAATTGTTTGATAGTTGTGAAGTTTCTGAATATGAAAACGGAATTTTAAAATATATATTAGTTAATAAGTTATAATGGGACGAAATTCTTCATAGAATAACATTTGCTCTAGCTTCTGTGGACGATAAGTGGAGAAGCCTGTTAAAGGGACTTGGCACTTTTGACTTCGCACCACGGTGGTGCCACAACCGAAGGTTTTATATAAAAGCTTATATTTCCATTTAATATTTAAAAATTGAATTATAATAGGTTTATTCAATAAAATATATATTCAAGTAACAATCCTTATGGTTTTTGACATATTTTTTAAAGATTTAAAATCTTTAAATTGCGTTTTCTCAGTTTGCATTTTTTAGGAATTCGTGATCTTCAAGATAAAAAAACTTCCAGAGATATATAAGGAAAAGAAGGAAAAGCTTAATATTTCGTTTGGATGTTTAATAGAACCTGCTTAAAAAAATGAATTTTGCAATGTCTTTAAAACAAAAAATATTAAAAATAAAAATATAACAAAAATCTTTTTTTTTTTTTTTTGCAAATTTTTTACATAGACATGCACTTTTTAATTTTTTTCTCGTAAACTATAATCGATAAATTTGAAAATCCATCCCTAATTCTTTTAATCCATGCTTACAATATACTTAATTCATACGTTGTTGAACTTTCCGTTCAGGCCGCGATACTCGGTGAATGACAGCGTAAAGTATGATGTAAAACTATAACAAATTAAGGCAAACGCACCAGTAGTGGACACTTTAAGGATATTTTTCAGCTATTTTTTGTGTAATTTCCTAAATTTTAGAGTTTCAAAAAGTAATTAATATTTCACATCTTTACTAACTCTTTCTTAACCCGACTGTATTACGAAAATTGCTAATTATAGCATTTATATATGTAAAAAATCAAAAATCCGGAAAGCTAAAAATGAGCCAGTAGTGGACACACTAAAAACCCAGTAGTGGACCCTTTTTTGTTCCAGAAGTGGACCCCTTTGAATTTTCGCTTTAGAATGAAGGTGGCCAAACGTTTCTATGTCTTGGGGAGAGACCTATTTTAGCAGTTTGTCCTCATATACATGAATCCCGGTTGGGGCCAACATTTAGGCCTGAAATTTGAGTGAATTTTACGTCACTCTAGTGTTACACTATTGGTAATTGGAGACAATCTGGGAATCACTAATGAGGCTAGTCAGGATACATCCTATCACAATTTTCTCCTCGTGGCCGTAATGTTCTCCATGTATCCATCAAAGTTAAACTTTTGAGAGTTATCAAATGTCTCTGGACTATTTTTAGGGGTGAAATTCAGATCGTCGTTAAGTGCCCTTAGTGTAGCCCTATTGCGACATAAAATTCACTCATGCTCAACTCTCTAAATACTGACCGCAGTTATGCTATTTCAATGTCGATGTTTCAATGAGAACCGAACTTAACCAACAAGTCCAGTATTGAACCCAAAAAAAGAAATGCGAATAAAAAAATTAAAATTTCCCAAGATTATCTCATGATTCAAGCGAATTTTCATTTTGTTCAGTTTTCTAAATTTTGGAAAGCCTGGGATACACCTTCTCCGCAGAAGATCAAAATTGTGATAGCATGTCTCCTTATCCCCTAGGAGTGAGTCCCAGACCGGTGAAAATTGCTAAATGCGTAGCTTAGAGTGACGTTTAAAAACACTGAATTCAACTCTAAAATTGCGAGATTACAGAATTGTGTCCACTACTGGATCTGACCTTAAAAGTCACATGAGCCAGTAGTGGACACGGTTGTCCACTATTGGTCATGATGACATTTTTTGGTACCAATAGTGAACACCCATAAAAATACTATGTGTTAATACAAGATTTAAAAAACAGTAAAAGAAATGAATTCTGCATACTTATTTTAGTCATATGAAAGCAAAATGTAGAAGAAATCTGTTAAAAATAAGCAGAGAGAGAGCAAATAAAATTTCATTTCCTTATTCAAAGTGATAAGAAAAAAACGGCAAAATCACAAAAAGTGCAAATTTTTTTAGTTAAACTAACATTATTTTAAAACTAATGGCCGGAATTATTTTTAGTTAAAGGGTTTAAAAGTAGAGGATTATAATTTTCTACCTGAGCATTGCTTTAATCTTCAGAATTATTAGGTAGCTTATTTTCTGAGTTTAAAATTAAAAGTATCCACTACTGGTACAGAGTCCACTACTAGTGCGTTTACCTTACATTGTTTTTATGATATTGTTTTATTTCCATTGTTTTAAGTAACTACTTAAAATTTGTCTAATATTTACTTTTAATCAGCGTGTGTGGTTTTGAGGAGCTTTTCTTGTAAATTCGTGAGGTATTAAACGTAAAACTTGTAACAAATTACCATTACACTATTAGAATTTTAACACAAAAATTTTTCATGGTACAAAGTGATGAGATTAATTTACTACTTTCTGATTTTCAATAAATCTTTTCATGGTAGTATATCAAAATTACTTTTATTTTTGCTCCATAATTGAGTTTCCAATTATAGATCGAAACAACTCTGCACTCTCTCAAGGAAGAATCTTATTTATTATTTCGTAATCATTACAGTGGATGTCACTCAGTGTAAACAAAATTAATATTACCAAATGTAGACGGTGCTAACCGCTTATATTCAGTTCTACGATTAAAATTATATTCATGAAAATTTTTGAAAAGTAAAATATGTTTGGTGCTTTAAGTCTGCTTATCCACCATATTCAGACCTTACAGCACTCCTAAAATTTTATGCTCATTTTATTTATATTGTCACCATTATTTAAAGTTAATAACATTTTACTAAATATTTAAACATTAAAACATTCAGAAAAAATTTCTTTTTGAAGATGGTGGTGACAATATAATAAAACTCAAGTGAAACTTTAAAAACGCTGTGAGCCCTGCATATTTATAGTGTTGGTTGTTCCATTCACGGCTATAATGGTGATTTTTTCTTTTCTTTTTATTTTTATGATGGCAGAGACAAGGATATGTTTGAACTAATTTTAATTTAATAGTTCCCCTTTCTAGGTCTCTTTACAGAAAATTGTTAATTGTGACACTTTAAGCATTAGTATTGTAACTTTTATTGGGTCTTAATAAATAGAAAAATGTGGAGTGACTCCACTCGACTTTCCGAACATTGAGTAATTAACGGTTTTGTAGATAAAGTAAAGAAAGAGGAGTTGCTAAATAAACAAAAGAGAGAAAATCATAATAGAGTGTTTGAGTATTTTTCTCCATATGATACGCGACAATTTATTTAATGCTACAGAACTTTGAGCCCATAGATCATAATGATAAAGAATTCTTCGTTGCATCCCTGTAAAAACCTATAAATGCTAGATTTACCAAAATGCTTGCTTATAGTTAGTGCAACAGTGGTTTATAGTACTCATATAAAATTTCTGCTCAATTGAATAAGGCGTTTCGACGCTATCGCACTTTTAAAAATTTGGTCATAATGATAAAGAATTTTTCTTTGTGCCCCTGTAAAAAAAACTTTAAGTGCTAAATTCACCAAAATCTATACAGTTCGTGCAACTGTGACCTATAACATGCGTACAATTTTTTGCTCAGTTTAATAAGGCGTTTAGACGCTATCACACTTTTAAAAATTTTACCCCATAGGCCGTAACGATAAAGAATTTTTCTTGGTGTCCCTGTAAAAAAAAAAAAAAAAAAAAAAGTGCTAGATTCACTAAAATCAATAGGGTTCGTGCTACGGTGACTTACAACATATGTACCAACTTTCAGCTCATTCGAGGAAAGCGTTTAGACGCTACCGTGTTCACTCACACACATACGCACATACATACACACACATACATCATCGTAAAAATAGTGAAAACGGACTCAGGGGACCTCAAAACATACAGAAACATCAAAATCTCAAATTCGGATTTTTTACATGGGAAAGAAACTTCCGAGATAGCTTATAAGGTAACGAAAATTATCGTGTTTCAATGGATTATTCTTAATCATTACATTAGTTCTTAATATTGAGCTGCTACAAAATTTTTGTCACACTCATCCAGACACACAAACAGATAGGCGGATATTTTTAGAAAATGGTCAAATCGTGTTCAGTACAACATGTTAATCTATCGAAAGCTGAAAATTTTTACAAATTTAATACTTTCTTCTGCTTAATTTATAAGAAAATAAAAAATAAGTGATGTTAACTGAAGTCGGTTCGCAACATTTTAAATAACACAGGTCTACATCAAAAATTTTTATTTGATATTTTGACTGATCTTTTTGTTTTTTGTTATGTTGAAACTGACGCCGGTCTATTTTATATAACGTACAGATTTATTCAGTGCAGGGTGTCTAGCAACATAATTTCTTCCGTGACTCGTCCACCAATATAATTACATGGTAACTTTTATAGTATGTTTCCATGATTAATTATAACTAATCATGGAAACATTCTGGAAACTACTGAAAATGGAGAAATTGTGTCAGCAGATACCTGGTATTGACAAAAATCTATACGTGATAAAGAAAAACTGGCTTCATTTTCGGTTTCAGCACACTGAAAAACATATATAACAGCTAAAATTATCAAATCAAATTTTGCCAACGTTATTTCTGACCTGCGCAATTACTTGTTAACGTCATTATCACTTACATGATATATCTTTACATTTTCAATTTTAAGAATTGGTATTTAAACAATCTTTTTGCATTACTCTCATACTTTTTGTGGTCTTAGCTTTAGAACTTATTATTATTATTTTTCTTCCTTCATGAAATTCATAAAATATTTATCTATAAAAAATCGATTCACTTTTCCAAAATCAATGTTTGCCGTCAGGGAAATACTGTGTTTAAAGATGCAACAGTTCCTAAAAGTGCGCGAAATGGAAATATTGAGTAAGACTCTTTTAACGCAAACTTAAAGTATGTTTTCAGCATTATTTGTTGTAGTATTATTTACAGATTTTATCTGATATTTATTTATTTTGAGTTTGTGAAACAAATCAGAGTGCTAGGAGTTTTGTATGATATTTACCGAAGATTTTACTATGCTTTCGGCTCCTTTGAAGGTTAAGTAAATAGGAGAATTTTAAATCGCAATATCTCTAAACTCTTCAAATTTTAATAAGTCAAATAGACATTTTTCGAAATGTTTTAGAGCATACATTGGATGTTTGGCTCTTTTAATTCAATAAGAAGATTCAAAGTGAAATGAATTACTAAATTGAATA
Source organism: Salticus scenicus (assembly GCA_963930645.1). Lineage (NCBI taxonomy): Eukaryota > Metazoa > Arthropoda > Arachnida > Araneae > Salticidae > Salticus > Salticus scenicus. Next base: position 83,358,147 of record OZ005649.1, read on the forward strand.
TAATTCATTTAGATGATCGTAGGATATGTTACATTAGAAATTTAGTCACTGGTAATTTTTACAAATGGGGAAATGAAAATTTTCAAAAGTTTTCTATGATTAATAACGATGTGTTTAATCTAAAAAAAAAATAGTGATATTTATACATGATTAATTTTCTATGAAAATACAACATGTATCTTTAGAAGAAAAAAAAATTGCTTGTTATACAAATATATTATTAGATGGAAAAGTATGGGAAATATGTTATTAGATGGAAAGAAAAGATGGAAATAGATGTTCGGTATTGTATGAAACTCTTTTTCACAAAGCGAAGAATTTTGCTATATAATGTATTAATTTAAATAAATAGTATAACATTAAAGGGATTGATAAATAGTATAACATAGCCTTAAAGCCCTCAAAATAACAGTGTAATTATTTTTATTAAACTGCCTGTATATATATATATATATATATATATATATTTTTTTTTTTTTTTTTTTTTGTGTGTATTTTTGAATATGCCTGTACTGTAAGAATTACTTTTACTACACACACATATAATTTATCTAGCTAGAAAGCAACTTCAAGAAATATTCATTCGAACCTTTTCAAATAAATTTTTTTATAAAATAATATATAATTTTTACTTTCATGACTTTCAACAAAGACTTGTTTTATTACTAAATGGGTAGCATTTGTAATTATCAATCGATTGAATTTCTATATATTATTAAAATCCACATGAAACAATTTCATCTTCGAATAATTATAAATGAAAATTATTATAAATGAGAAAATTATTATATAATGAGAATATTCTCATTAAACTTAAAATAGTGTTTAAGGGGTTAATTAAAAAAAAAAAAAAAAAAAAAAAAAAAACTTTATAGTTCGACGATATTCTTTTTCGTGCAAGCTTAACAATTATTTTCGAAGCAAAAAGTTTTTTTTTTTTTTTTTTTAAACTTTTCTCATGATATTTAAAGTATACTTTAAATTTACATTATATTAAATTATACATTAAATTTAACATAATAATTTATTATATATTTTTAATAATTTATATTAAAATATTAAATTAAAGTATACTTTACATTATACTATACATTAAATTAAAGTATACTTTACATTTCCGAAGCTATTAATATAATTAAATGCAAAAATGCAATAAATTCCAAAGATGCTGCAATTTTGCCAATAATTTGGCACAATATTATAAAATAGATAATATTTCTGCTAATTCATGATGATTTTTCACCTACAATATAGCCTCGTGTGATATTTCAATAGTTCCAGCTTCTCTTATTTTTCTTAGCTCCTTGATCCAACCTTTACCGGACTTCAAATTGACTTTATTAAAAGACTTAACTGTTGACTGTGAAAAGAAAAAATATTTAAAAACTGCTCATTGGAAACGAATAATAAAAATCCCTGATGATGCTTTACTATTAAAGCGAAAAGCTTCGGATAATTTTTTTTAACATCTTTTAAATAAAATTTAATTTTACGTGTGTTTGAAGTGCTTTTAATATAATTAACAAATGACACGTGTTCAATTTAACTCTTTTTTTAGAGATTATTTATATCACAACTATTTGCTCATTTCTCCTATATGTGGGTAATTTTCTTTAAACGACTTTCTTTTTCTGATAAAAAATAACACATGTAAACCTGCAAGAAAATTAAGCAAATGACAAGGAGTTTTTAATTTACATGTTTTTTTATGTATATGATGTGATAAAAGATACTTTTTTTTTTTTTAATACTAGAAAAGAATATGTATTTTAATTTCCAATAAAGAATTTACTAAATAAGAAATAAGTTTGACATATCTAAAGATGATTATTAAAAGTTAATAAATTTAATTGTGAATAAATAGATACTTAATTAGAATAAAATAAATTTGATGAAATAAAAGGATATGTGAGCAACTCCCTCACAAGATCTATTGAAAACAAATATCTTATGTGATTATTGCAATTATTTTAAACATTTCATTAGTAGTAGTACGACAGGACAATTTCTTTCAGATAGCGATTTTGCATTGTCGCCATGAATTTGCCAAGATGCCCGTCAATATCTGATTTTATCATTTCTTAAACTATATTAAATACTAAGTTAAATCGGGAAAGAACTAGTTGGCATAGGTGGACTCTGCTCAGTTCCCCATCATATTTATGTTCTCAGAAATTTCTAGTGCGAAACATATTATAATCATGTTAAAAGAAATGAATTTGACCAAAGCTTGATACAGTAACAGAATGAGATCCCCGCCTAATAGGCTATCCACTGTTCAATTCGATATATTTATCTTATTCTAATCTATTAATTTATTTTATCAGGGTCAATTCCTTTGTTTAGTTTTCATGCTACTATTTCCAATGCAATAATCCTCAAAATTCATATTTATATGAAAAATTTACAATTTCGCTATGTTGATAAAATCCTAAATTACGAATGATTTACGAAATTTTCCTATTAGAATATTTGTATTCAATCATGTTCAAACAAATATCATAAATGTAATTTTGAAGTTGTCTAATGTATTTACGATCCTCAAAATGGAAATTTATGCTCAATTTTGCCTTATTCTGACATGTTAAGTAAATCGTAAATTCCAAATAACTTACGAATTTTTTAAATTGGAAAAATCGTAGTCTATGATATTCATGCCAGTATCCTAAATAATATTTCGAAAGTGGTTTGATATCTTTACGATGAAAATATCCCTCAAGATTGACGTTTATGTGAAATTTTGCTCTATTCAGCCATGTTAAGAAATTCGTAAATTTCCAATAACTTACGAAATCTTTATATTGGAAAATTCATAGTCATTAATAATCATGCCAGTGTCCTAAATAATATTTCAAAAGTAGTCTGACATCTTTACGATGAAAATATCTCTCAAAATTGACGTTTATGTGAAATTTTGCTCTATACTGCCATGTTAAAAAATTCGTAAATTTCCAATAACTTGCGAAATTTCCAAAGTAGCATATTTATAGTTACTGATGTTCATTCCGGCATCAAAACTGATATTTTAAAACTGGTCTGACATCTTTACAGTAAAAAGTTTCCATTAAATGCACGTTTAAGTGAATTTTTGTCCTATTCTCCCATGTTAAGAAAATCGTAAATTTCTAATAACTTACGAAGTTTTTAAATTCGAATGTTGCAAATGAATAGGGTTCTTGCCAGTGTCGAAAGTAATACTTTAAAACTGATCTGATCTCTCTGCGATCATTTGTTCGTGAGATATCGTGTTAACAGACTAACAAACTAACGGACTAACACACTAACGGACTGACATACTAACGGACTGACACACTGACACACTAACAGACACCCTACAGACAGACACCATAGAAATTTTGTCATTTTCGGATTCCTCACACCTGAAAACGTGTAGAAAAGTCAAAAAACCGAAGTCGAAAATTTTCACGATTACCTAAGTTCCCCAAACCTATAGTATGATGGGGAATTTAAAAAAAAAAATGAAAAAAATCACATTTTTCGAAACCTACTGATAAGTGAAAAATTCATCCTTGATTATATTGTAAAAACGAATTGCCGGTTTGAAGTATTCGAAATAGACCCTCACCATTCGTAAATTGGATGGCTTTTGAATATTTGTTGACAATATTTTCTGAATAAATATTCATGATGGCTCCAGAATACTTGTTGGCGACATCTTCTGAATAATTATTATTGTTGGTGATGTCTACTGGTATATATTGATCATAGTTGCTGCCAATATCTCCTGAACTTGTGTTAATGATGGTTTCTGAATATTTGTTGGCTACATCTTCTGGATATATATTGATTACACCTTGATTTTTTTTACATATATATTATGTAATATTGAATTTAGAAAATAAAAAATGCGTGTGTAGAATGAAATATTATGATATTGGATAATTTAATTTAATTTAATTTATAGAGACATCAATGATACAGGGAAAACTACTTTAGCTATTTACTTTCTAATAATACGGATAATATTTTACCTGGAGATATTTAGTACATTTAGACCAAATAAAAAATGTTCTTTTTTTCCCCTCTTGAAGTAAGTTAAAAAATATTTAAAATTAAATTTAAAAAAAAAAATTGCGCTAAAGCAATGGTACAGTTTAACCTCTTGGCGAAATTTTAAATTTCGCACAGAAGTAGCTTAGACATTTCTCGCAGAAATCTTGACATGCATAACTGAGATAGATAATTTAAGTCATCGTCAAAATAAATGAAAAATTTAAAATATGCCAGTGAGATCCTGTATCAGGTGTAACTAAAATATTTTAGCAATGCAGTTACTTCATTCCATTGAATGGAAAAACAGACAAAAAAAAAAAAAAAAAAAGTCCTGTTGTATTAAATTAAATTCTGTTTTCTGCAAAGTTTTACATCACTGCTTAAAAAACAAAAATAGGCTGCCAATTTTATTATTATTATTGCACTATTCTATAATGCAGTTACTTCATTCCATTGCATGGAAAAATAGACAAAAAAAAAAAAAAAAGTCCTGTTGTATTAAATTAAATTCTGTTTTCTGCAAAGTTTTACATCACTGCTTAAAAAACAAAAATAGGCTGCCAATTTTATTATTATTATTGCACTATTCTATAATTTTTCTCTATATTTAAGGCAGGACTAGAGTTAAAATGGCTATTGTGGTTGCGTAAGTGAATTCCTTGGCGGAAAACGTAAGAGCTTCTTCATTTCTAAATTTTAAAAATCACTAAATTGGTCATAGTAAACATCCATCATTTTAAATATGTTTTGAGTTAAAAAAGCTAAATTTTTATATAAACTAATCTATGTTGTCGTCTCGTAAATTTCATTTTCAAAATTTCTGGGCTTAGCCTCTAATTATATACGCAAGCGATGTGTGATGTCACTGACCGTCCGTGGATGCAAGAAAATGATTTCCTATGTTAATCTCCCATTGGATTTTTTGTAAAAAATTATTGAAAATCGCGGAAAATTATTTCCCGATTTTAATCCCCATATTTGGGTGTATATATGTATTAGTTATCATGTGCATGTGTTAGATTCAGTTATTTTGCTGTCAAATTGACAAAATTTTAATTTTAAATTTCAAAACTCTGTCGTTTTGGCGATCAAAAACGTAATACGAAAATATACATGCCAGATGTATATTTTCGTAATATGTATTGTACGAAATATTGTTTCATATTATTCATTACTCTCTTAATTGTTAAAATAACCATGATTTTTGAAAGGAATTAAATTATGTTCGCCAGATAATTTGGCGATTTTTTTTTTCTGCCAAGGATGACCGATATCAAATCTATTCCGCTGCAACATATTAGTATCTTATATCCGATACTTTATTTAGACATTTGAAAACAAATTTTACTTCAAATTATGATAGAATATTTATCATTTTCCTTTTAATTAGTATATTCGTTGGATATTTATTGTGTAAATATCATCCTTTGAAATGAAATGTTTATGTTTTCAGTCGAATATGGAAGTTTGGAACAACTATAGTATCTCCCCACAGCTGAATTTGGCGATTTATTTTTGGCGATTATGGCTAAATCATAAATCTAAAAATCATATATCATAAATGATAAAATCAAAAGGTAAATTATAAATCATAAATCATAAAATCATAAATCCAAAATAAATAGCATGCAGGCAGCCATATTATATAGTAAACAGTCCAGAACGACATCGTTATCGTTCAAAACGGCGCCAAAGAAAAATCGCCAAATTCAGCTGTGGGGAAATACTATAGTTGTACCGGAAGTTTGCCATTTTTTTCTAGAGTTTTGAAATTTAAAATTCAAATTTTATCAATTTTACAACAAAAACAACTTAATCTAACACATGCACATGATAACTAATACATATCTATATCTAAATATGGGGATTAAAATCGGGAAATAATTTTCCTCGTTTTTTAATAATTTTTTTTTAAAAATCCAATGGGCGTTTAACATAGGAAATATTTTTCTTGCATCCACGAACGGCCAGTGAAGTCATCACTTCGCTTGCGTACACCAATCGTTGTTTAACATAATCGTTATATTCATTACTAAATCTTTTTCGCCTAATGTTAAAATAAAAACTAATAATGTAAACTAATAATGTAAACTAAAATAAAAATATAAACTAATTTTCATTTCATTTTTATTAAATTTTTACTTAATATTTTTAAAATATCGATTATTTTCATAATTTGCCATTCTAAATATTTTTTTTCTTCTCTCGAGCATCTCAAAGATGCCAATTTTTCAATTTTTCTTATTTACACCATTGATCACATTTTAATTTTCCTGAGGAAAGTGACGTCAGCAACACAGAAAAAAACGTCATAAGAGAAACTTTTTCTCCGGTGGCAAATAGAGTACCTATATAAATCCTACGTTTTTGTTAATAACTTTGGTAATTAAAATGATAGAAATTTCTAAGCAGCTGAAATGCCTTCCTTGAAACATTCGGAATACACTGATACCTCTCATGATGCAGAGCACTTTGCCCTCCGCGAGAAGATGCTGTCGCAGACAAAAAAAATTGACGCCAGCGACAGTTACTTTTTTTTAATATATAGAGAAATATGTGATATTTATAATTCATTGATGTCTAAGAAATGTTATTTCCCTGTGTGTCCCTACCTCTATCTGAACACAAATCTTGTTTCTAAAAACGAAGTTAAAAAAAAAAAAAAAAAAAAAAAATGTGATACATGCAGCTTAACCTTATTAAAAGTTATTATGGGAACCTAGAAACTTAATAATTGAAGAAGTACTATGATTTGTTTTTTCATATATGTATCATTTGTTTTTATTTTCATTCTCCTGTCACAAGAAAAAAAAATCATTATAATTATATCTAACAATACATCTGTTAGCTTACATTACCACGTGGTGGAACGTTGCATAACCAGAGTAGCCTTTGAATTATTTTGTTTGCAGTGGTTTGCAGAAACAAACATGGGCCTGTAAAGATTTGTGATTAAATGTTCTTGGTAAGTACTTTTCTTCACTAACATTACATTTTATTCCCCCCCCCCCTCCTATTATTATAATATAATCCGAAATTCTCAACCTCTTTCCTGAAAATATGGTATAATACCACAATTGACAAAATTATTACATATGGTGCGGGCATCTGGGGCGGTCACCTGACGACGACTGCCAAGACTAAGCTTAACTCTGTACAGAGGCCATTCCTCTTGCAGATGTCCGGAGGCTACAAAACAATTTCAACTGACACATTGACCGTCATCACGGGAATCCCGCATGCAGACTTGCAACTTCAATATAATTTTCAAAAAACTAATATCCTTCAACTCGATAACTCAAACTTAGCAAGCTCCCTTTTCCCAAATATTCCGATTCAAACCCTTTCCAACACCTGGGAAATCCATCCAGCAAAGGATGCTGCATCAGAATTAATTAATTGCAACATTAATAGCTATTCTCCCTCTGCTCCTGTGGCAATCTACACAGACGGCTCCAAAACTGATTATGGTGTAGGGGCCTCATTCTGCGTGCTAATCAACAATGAATCTATCCACCAGTGGTCTTGCAGGCTCGAAGACTTCAATTCTGTATTCCAGGCAGAGCTTTTTGGAATTCTAAAGGCTATCGAATGGGTAGAGGGAAACCTCCACATACATTCCTTCATAAACATCTACAGTGACAGTCTCTCGAGCCTACAGGCCATTGCCTGCCACAGGAGTAGGCTTCCAATTATACTTGAAATTAAAACTAAACTGTACAACTTAAAATCTAATGTAACCCTGGCGCACGTCTCTGCCCACAGGGGTGTCGTCGGAAATGAACTGGCTGATAATCTGGCAAAAAATGCCACTGAAAATAGCCTTATACAATATTCCTTGCCCGCCCCTCCCTCATTCGTCAAACAAAAATTAAAACTTCAACTGATTCAAAATTGGCAATCTCTGTGGGATGTCTCAGAAAAAGGTAGACACACGCACAACCTGATCCCCATAGCCACAACCAATGACTGGAAACTTACCCCTCCTATAACAGCCTTCCTGACGGGCCATGGCCCATTCCCAAGCTATCTCCACAGGTTTCATCGCCGACGCTCACCCTTGTGCCCCTGTGGCGAGGAAGGAAATGCATTGCATTATTACTTTAACTGTGTCCTCACGTCTACCCACCATATCAGAAATCCCTTTCCCAGACCAGTAAAGTGGCTGGACAACATTTTAACTAGACCAAATCTAATTAACAAACTCAATAAGATTTTCTCCCTATTAATGGATATATCAAATGCCACTGATTAATGTTGTTATCAATAACACTGCCTACTGGCTCAGACAGGAACCTAGACCTCGTCAAGAGCAACGTATACAAGAGTATCATGCACATGCTCTGCTGTAGAAATGGATTCAACGATCAGTAACCTGCTGCCCCTTGCCGCGAGAAGCGCACGCCCGGCAACAGGTGATTGCTCCACAGAACTTATCTTAATATGTTTCAGCTGTTTACCTCATGAACTCTAAATGAACTTTATCGACCAGAATCAATTCAAACTAAGGACTTTTCTCTGAATTATTATTTTAACCTCTCTCGCCCTTTGTCGGTCTTGGGATGCAAGCCTGGCGAAACTTTGTATTTTTTTTTTCAATAAATTTCGGAGTAGTCCCCTTTGTCTCAACATTGAATCGCTCAACATCGCTCTAATAGCGATGAGCGGGGGCTGCTCCCTGTTAAATATAATCCGAAATTAATTATTTAATATTTTTTCTTTTAATTTTATTTTTCAATTAACTTCAAAAGTAAATAATATTTGTCACATGTTATTACTGTAGTAAAAACAGTTAAATTTTTGTCATCTCCCGATATCGCCATTCCCTTAGACAAAAAAAATTATCCATATGCTTTCCGGAAAATATTCAGTTCACACGACACTTAAATTTATTGTCAAATCAAATAGCTGTTGCATTTCTATAAGAACATTTTTTCGTGGAGTGTAAATAATACAAGTCTGTGTAAATAACACAAAGTACCAATTGTACTTTCTGTTATTTATACAGACATGCAAGAAATTAGAACTTATCACCTACATTCTTTTATAAATAGGCGTGAATCCCTATATAGAGATTAAATTTCAAAGTACTTTAACTTTTAAAACTAGGATTTTATGACTAATTTTCATAATTAAAATTTTACATTATTGTACATTTATCAAAGAAAGTTTAGTTTACCGTGAAATGAACAACCTGCAAAGTCTTAACTTCATTTTAACTACCAATGTACGAAGACTTAAAATAAAATGACGTGATCTAAACAGTTATCCTTATGAAATCTATTATGAAGCTAAAAGATGTGAAGATAATATTCCTTCCATATTCCTTCTCTCTCTTTCTCTGTCTGTCTAACTACTTACCTGTCAGGATGTGTATGTAAATACAACCTATTCTATAATCAGCTTTGATTTTAACAACCACTTACTCCAGTAAACCTTATGCATATGTAAAATAATAAAATCAACGCATCTTCAATTTTCTGATAGATAATTCAATAACTGAAAGGAAATATTCTATTTTAGATTAAATATAGATTTTGTATTTATCGATGCGTGAACGCCTTACATCAAATTAAGAATTTCACCTTCGCATTTTTAATTGATTCTATTAAATTCATTAAACTACTTGGAACATAAATTCGTTAAAAATCTGATGGACTTAAATATCTTAACTTATGATCCTTGGCTTAAAGTCAATTTCATTTGATTCAATTTTAAATGATAATTTTTATTCAAAGAATACTAGTACGTTTGATCGCTACAGCATTACAGTTAAGCTCTTATTTCCAAAAAGGTCATTTAATCATATTTTTAATAGCACGTATAAAAGGTGCATTTAAAATTATATATAATAAATTTTGTAGATTCTTATTACTACATGCGTTTTTAAGGAGAGGAATACAATTGAAAGGAAAATAAACATAGGATTTAAAGCCATAAAAAAAGATAAAAAATTATTATAAGATTAATATATATATATATATATATATATATATATATATATATATATATATATATATATACTTTATTTTTAAATTTTCTGTTGAATCATAGCTATAGAACTATATTAGCACTTTATCAATGTGTATAAAATTTTTAAAGTGATAATGACGTCAATTTTTGTGAAATGCATAGTTTAACTGTAAATAATTTTCTAGCGTTTGCGTTTAATTAAATGTATTTATTCTTATGTCGAAAGAAAATGAACTCGTAAGTTTTTTTTTTGGAAACAATTAAATTATAGCTAATATTTAAACGGTTAATTTTAAAGCTATTAAAAGATTATTATTTTCATATTTTAATTAATTGAAAGAAAACTAATCAAAAATTCGGAAATCGGGCTTCGAGGTATTGCCTTGTCATCGTGTTGAGTCATTCTAAAAGTTTCAAATGATTCATTAAAAAAGTTAAAATTCATTCTTCGATTGCAAGATTTGTACTGGACAAACAAACAAACAAGAAAGTGAGTTAATAAAAACATGGTAAAATAAGATCACATTGACTGTAATCCTAGTCAAATCTTGTTTTATTCAAAAATTTCGTTAAAAAAAAAATTGTTAAAATATGGGTGGAAATGTGAAGATAAAACCAGTTTAACGCTCGTAAAAAATTAAATCGTCTTTATATAAATTTTTTACATATTTATGATACACAAAGCTGTCCATTATCATTGTGTCAGTATCATCAGGTGTAGTTGCATGTTGCTAGTCAAGCAACAAATATATGTTATTGAAATTTAATTTTTCCGACTGAGTGAAAATAATGCCAGGACCGGGACTCGAACCCCGGAAAAATTAAATTCCGGGGTTCGAGTCCCGGTCCTGGCATTATTTTCACTCAGTCGGAAAAATTAAATTGCAATAACATATGATTTTCTTCCACAGTTGATTGTGTGATTTTATTAAAAATTGAACAAATATATGGTTACGTGCTACTTCCGAACGTGCGATTTCCCAACTGTGCGGTTTTCGAAGAGATCTTACACCTGGCAGCTTATTCCTTCCCCATTTCAAGATAAGGGGGTATTGTGCCAGAGAGCACAGTCATCATTCCCTAATCGATCAAGGGGATTAGCTACTTTTGTTAAAAGCTGTAAGTAAAAAGAGAACGATTAAGTGGGACTGTGAAAGTCCATCATTCTCATTTTTATTTGAGTATGCCTCCTCTTTTGTTCAAGATAAATTGGTAGCGAAAGCTAACGAACAGCTTTTAGGCAATCTCTAATTTTTGAAGATCTTTTAAATTTCTGCTAAGATTTAAACATGATTATATTCTGTGGATAAATGTATATGGATGCTTTTAATTTGTATGAAAATACATTGTATGCGTGTGTATATATATATATATATATTGTGTGTATGTGAAAATTTTTACACCGTAATAATAGTGAAATTAGATATTTCAATTATAAAACTATTGTTAAAAAAAATATTTTTTCTATGACTGACATACACTGATTCATAAGGGGGGAAAGCTGATGTTTTCTTAATTCCTTTACAGTTGACTATATACCTACAAGAAAAAAAAACTGTGTCATATTTATTGCTTTTATAAATAATCTCTCGGAAGAAAATAGTGTTATTTGCATATGCATATTGTATAACAGGTCCTCATATATAACGTGATTTTTTTATACATGTGAGTATTTGCACGTTAATTTTTATTTATTTATACATTATTTTTATTTATTTACATCAAGTACTGACTTTTCATTACAATAATCATGCATTATCAAGGAAGACTTGAATTAATAAATATTTGCATTTAGAAATAAAGCATTTTACAAGGCAAAATATAATGAAAAATTTATTATGAGTTGTATATTGTTGTTGTTTATATACAACTAGCAGGCTTTGCCCGCTTCGCTGGTCATTATATCGAAATGAATTTTGAATATTTCATCATATTAATAATAATAAAAAAATCTGAAAAAAAAAAAAAGAAAAAAAGAAATCAGTCAAAATGTAAGTTGAAGTTCCCGCTACCTTCGGTAGCGGTTTTCCTGCTCCTTACACTTTTCGAATCTCGAGCCCCAATGCCTTCGGCAGTATCTTACCTAATTTTTACTCCCCCTCCCTTACGGGTAATGTTGAAAGTTTCGCAAAATTTCTTCCCATCGAAGTGCATATTGCGTACACGTAATCAACACACACTCATCAAAATTCATCATTCTAAGGTAATCTGGAGTATATTTAAGCTTGTTTTTGCCCCCGCCAGCCCCAGAAGAGGGGGGGTGATTTCACGAAATCCCTTTATAGTGCATCTTGCATACACATACCTAACCAGACATTTAAAAAAAAAAAATATCAAGATCCTAAGATTATTTGAAACAGAACTATGTTTTAAAACGTGTTTTTTACCCCCTGCACATAAAGTAAGGGTGGAAATTCACAAAACCCCTTTGTAGTGTGTGTGTTGAGTACGCGTAATCAACCGACATAACAAAAAATCGGTTTCCTGACGTACTTTGGAACAGAGTTACTCTTAAAAACGTGTTTTTGTCCCACTCTGCCCTTAAAGAAGGGACGCTTGTTGTTGTTTATATACAATAAACGTAAAGAAAACATAACAGAAAACAATAGGCCACAACGGCTTATAAAAAAAATAAGCAAGCGAGAAATAAAATTTAATGGGAAATCTTTGAAAAATTTGATTAATTAACATGTTAATTAAATGATCATAATGTAAATGAGATTTTAGACCATCTGCAAGTTCAGAAGTATTAAGGATATTAAAAATTGTGTGGCAACATGTCATATTGTACCATTAAAGACATTCGTTAAAATGAATTTCAATTTAATTCAATAATTTAACTATTGTCTTAAACATCTTAAATAATAACCTTACTTTTTAAACAATACAATTATTGTGATGTTATTTTAAACTTATGTTATACATGAAGTATCTACCTATCTATATATATAAACTTTTAATGTTAAAATTATTTTAAAACAGATTCTTTTTTTCCCCTATTGAAAAACGAAACATTACCATTAAGTAATCTCAATCAATTCGTTAGAAATATATATATATATATACTAGTATATAACCCCGTCAAAAATGACGGAATGTGAACGATAAATCTTGAAAACAATATTTAGATCATGAAGATTACCACGTGATCATTCAAATGTATTTTCAGTTTTTGTTTATAAATCAAATGTGTTTCGATATTTTCTAATTTTCATTCTGAAATTAAAAAAATTCTACCCGATCAATAAATATGAATGACAATAAAAAAACTGCTGGTTGACAAAAAATATAGGCCCAAAAACACAACAGCAGCAACACATCCCAGTGTTCCGTTAAGTGCTATATTTAAAGTCCTCATAATAAGAATAATCTAGTGTGTCACTCACACGACTTTCTCTTACCCTGAAATTTAATGCTATAAGTACAGGTTGGAGATTAAGAGGTAAGATAACGTGTACTGTTGTGTAAACCTATGTTAAACAATTCAAATTAGGGTTCGGAAAAATTTTATATGATAATTAGTTCTGGCCCCCCTCAACCCCCCGTTTCATTAATGCACCTACATTTATATAGAATTTAATTCGGTTATTAAAAAATAATTCAGTTTAAAAAAAATAATTTATTAAAATTATTATTTTAAAAAGTTATCTTGTATGATAATACAGACGATTTCCATATTAGAGAAATAGTATAACACTAAATATCCAACAAAAAGTTGAATTTATTCTCAATATTAAAGTAAAAAAAAAAAATATATATATATGTTAAAAATGAAAGAAATCAATAACTTTATTTTAAATTATCGTAGATCGATGGTTCAACCATTCGTTTTAAAGGTATTGGCGAGATCTTTTGAAAGATACCCATCATGAAAATTTACTCCACTCGAGGGAGGACATCTACCCCAGGGGGGGAGGCGAGGCTCCTACATGCACAAAAAAATTTTTCCCAGTTGACTATCTCTATTACAAAAAATATGTATTCGTTTCATTTGGTTTAGTGCAGTCTATAGATGTTAAATTCTACTTACCTGCAATTTCCCCCACAGATGTAATGTATTTGAATACTTTTGAATGTCCCTGTACACGAACCATTTGCTTCATCTTAACGAAAAGCTTACTGTAGCATCCCTATATGATACACATTTAGAATACCGAGTTTGGAATTTCTGCTACTATTTGTTCTTGAGATATGCTGATAACAGACACACAGACACACAGACAGACACAGAGACCATTTGCTAAAAACGTGATTTTCGTATTCAGGGGACCTCAGAACATGTAAGTATAACAAAAACTCACGTTCGAAAATTTGACCCTAAAACAATACTTTCTCGACCCTATGGGTAAGAGGAAGTAAATAACGATTCACTTCATTTTACCAAAATACTTTTTTTTAAGACTATCGAAGATCCTGTTTCCAAATACGTAAGCGAAGTGTGACGTCACTGACCGTCCGTGGGTGCAAGAAATGATTCCCTATGTTAATCGTCCATTGTATTTTTTGTAAAAAATTATTAAAAATCGAGGAAAATTATTTTCCGATTTTAATACCCGTATTTGGGTATAGGTATGATATCGTATCCATGTGTTAGATTGAGTTATTTTGCTGTCAAATTGACAAAATTTCAAATTTCAAAACTGTGTCATCTTTGGCGTTTTTTGTATTTGGCGACTAAAAACATACTACGAAAATATACATGCCAGATGTTTATTTTCGTAATATGTATTGTACGATATATTGTTTCATATAATTCAGTTAAAATAACCATGATTTTTGAAAGGAATGAAATATGTTCGCCAAATAATTTGGCGATATATTTTTTCCGCCAAGGATGACAGATATATTAAATCTATTCCGCTGCAACATATGAGTATCTTATATCAGACACTTTATTTAAACATTTGAAAACAAATTTGACTTCAAATTATGATAGAATATTTATCATTTTCCTTTTAATTAGTATATTAGTTGGATATTTATTGTGTAAATATCATCCTTTGAAATGAAATGTTTATGTTTTCAATCAAATATGGAAGTTTGCTATTTTATTTTTCTAATGTTTTGAAATTTAAAATTTAAATTTTATCAATTTTACAGCAAAAACAACTTAATCTAACGCATGCACACGATAACTAATACATATCTATACCGAAATATGGGAATTAAAATCGGGAAATAATTTTCCTCAATTTTTAATAATTTTTTACAAAAAATCCAATGGGCGATTAACATAGGAAATCTTTTTCTTGCATCCACTGACGCCCAGTGACGTCATCACTTTGCTTGCGTATTTTCTAACTAACTATCAGACACTCCATGCTAACCCAAATTCACCTCTACTCTATACTCCCAACCAGCTATCTCACCCACAACATCGCCAAAATATCCAGGATCCAGCTAGGGACTTTCTCATTCTCAACCGAACATTTTATCTTGACTCGACATTATCACCTTAAACTACCCTACTTTCAATACTCATTTCAACTGGTGACCTTTACTTGCCCAACCAAACATTCTATCCCAACTATAACTTTACATTAATTTCAAAACTAAAATCAACTGGCGACATTTACGTACTGAACTCGACGCCAATCATACCATACAATGTAAACAAATAATGAAGCTTGATAAAAATATTTAAAGACTTTAATATGTTTTTACAAATATATTTTAAGATTTTTAAGGCTTTAATATGTTTTAGAAATATTTTAAGCGTTTTTTTTTTTTTAATGAAACAGTCAAAGAGTCGTTCATTCGCAATTAAAGAGTTGTCCATTTGGAATTTGTATTTTCTGAATGGCAACAAATTATGTTTGTTTTTATTTGGCATTGCGTTGTTTATAATCATGAAGTTACATAATTCTATTTATAGGTTCATGTTTATAATAGCCAGTGATCCGTTATATTTAATTAAACATTTAAACATTACAATTGAATAGTTTTTCAAGGTTTTAGAGGGAATAAATAAGAATATGTGCGATACAAAACATGTATGAAAATGATATGTATGTTTTCGTAAGTTAAATTGAACAAATGGGGAAAAAAAAAAAAAAAAAAAAAATGGCTGCCAAAAGTTTCTGTTTTGAAGCGGTGTAAACCGGAATCGTGAATGACAGATGAGGGTCATTATATATATTAATATATATATTAATTAAATTGTTTATCTAACCATTTTAGTTAATTTTTTAAAACTATTTTTATTTATTTAATTTCATTTTTAATCATTCATAGAATTTTTCTTTTTAATTAAAAATATTTAAAAAATGGTTTTTCAATTAAAATCTCAAATAGTTCTATTAAACAAATTAAGTATTAAAAATTTTCACATTTGATAAATAAAGTAGTTTTTAATATATTTTTTTAAATACTTAGAATATATACACACACACGAAGTATTTTGAATACAGATTAAAAGCATCCATACACATTTATCAGCGCATATAACGATCAATAATCCTGTTTAAACCACAGGCGAAATTTAAAAGATCTTATCAGCTTATCTATGACCAGAGAGGGGACATACCCAAATAAAAATGAGAATGGCTGACTTTCAAAGTCCGAATTAACCATTTTTCTTCCGGACAACTTCTAACATAAACAGTTAATCCTTTCATAGATTAGGGGAAGGGAGCTGGGCTCTCTGGGAGGGGAAAGAAGCGGAGGGAAAGCTAACAGGTGTTCTATTCGGAAAACGCACGACATTCCCTTCGTTCAGAAATCGCACGTTCGCAAATAGCACGACACCAAATATATATGCTAAAGTCTTGACACAATTACAGCTATAATATCATTAGGAAGGAGATAAGTGGAAAAAAATATAGTATATCCATCGGAAAATAAACAAAATTTGAACATTGTTCAATATGAAGAACTATGTCCTAAATTCGATAACATGAAGTAAATCGATTCTATAACAACTAATTTTATTTTTAAGAATAGAAGAAATCTTTTTCTTTTAAGTTTCTTCTCTCGCAAGAACGCAAGATGATAATTAAGAAGGTTCGTTAAAATGAAAACTTGCATCGTAAAAATTTATAACCAACAAACGTTTGAAATGTTTAAGCTCGTAATCTTTTAATTACATTCATTAAGATCCTAAGCAACGTACATTGTTTACATTTACGCTAGTCACGTAGAACAAAAATTTCTCTGGCATAGGTATTATTACACCCAGACTCCGGATAAAATGAAAATGATGTCTTCATTTTATTGCGTACATGTTTAAAAAACTAATGGAGGTCTGTGGGAAAATTTTTCGTTGCCTAGAAAATTAGTTTAAGAAGACTTATTATATGATGAGGGAATATACTGGGTGGTTAGAATTCACAAAATCAGTATGTCATTTAAATCGGTGATTACGTAATGGTTTCTTCATTTTGTCAATAAATAAAGAAATAAATAAATAAAAAAGTTGTCATCTAAAAGCAAAATTTACTCTGAAGCATGAGTTTTAATTTGCTCTAAATTTTTTACCCGAAATTAAACTCCTAACATAGCGGGAATTTATTTATATTAGGTTCGTGCGTCTGTCTGTCTACGCTCAAACTTCTATAAATATTCTACGAAATTTATTTATGTTATTAAGGTTCACTATAGCATGCTGTCTATTGAAAATAATGCAAACTGTTGCTGTTCTTTTATAAGAACACTATTGTAAAATGCAGCCATTATTAAAGAAAAAAAAAAAAACAAAATCTGGTGAAACAACCACATGACTTCCATTACCCACTATTACACGTATTCTATGCATTTTTTAGAGATAACATGATCAGAAGACATAAAATTGACCTGACAAATTAGATACCTAGTAATTTTCCTGTAAGAGAAAGCTGATACATGTATAAAGACAGATAAAAAGAGTTTACATAGCGAGTTTTCAAAAGTATCGGTAAAGCCACTTTTTGAAACATCAATTTCTGATATCTAAAACTGATCTACCTAATAAGGATGACTGTTAATTTTCCTGAAATAATCCTGTAATACAGCAGAAAGTATACCTAAAAGCGGTTTATGTAGCGATTTTCAAGAAAATACTTAGAGCCGTCATTGCAATACCGACTTTCACCAAAATTTGGCTACACAATTGTTGACCTGAAAACAACAATTTGCAAACGGAATGATATCTAAAAGGGTGTTAATTTTGGGAGTTTGAAAAAAAAAAAAAAACTGTGCCGCTGTTTGTTTTTAAAAGAACGCACTTGCGAGACCTCAGATTGTTTTACTTATACAGTACGCCTATCACTTTTCAAGAACTAACCAACTAATTCATACGAAAGGACATCTATAATAGAATGTTTTAAAGCAACTTTGAAAAAAATCGTTAGAGCCGTTTTTGAGACACGAGGTACGGTCCAACTTCCGGTTTCCAATGCCCCACTTCTGATTTTCCAATTTTCACCAAAAGTTAGAAAAATCTTCTGTACACCAGCCCTGTTTCAATTCTGAAGGAAGTTTCGTTATGAATAATTATAGTGTTTATGTTGATTGGCGAAAGAATTTATTTTATACTTTTAGGCGTAATTTACAATTTCATTTTAGGCCTTCATTTTATTTTTATTTATCTGACTAATAATTGCTTTTTGGAGTCGGTTCTATTTTTTTTGTAAAAATATTTTTTTTTTCTTTTCAGTGAAAATGTATTCATACAGTAGAACATGAGAAGACGTTCGATGGCAGTTTCACTTATCGCAACTTTGTATTTCACTTTTACCCCCTATCTTAAACCGTTTTCGAGATAGGAGAACTAATTCCGCTGTTTTCCACCAGATGGCGCTATAAGCGGTTGAATCTCGTAGCGCTTGGCTACTTTACTATATCTGCATATCATTTTTATGACTATAGCTGCAGCCGTTTACCAGCTAAAGGAGTTGGGACTGGCTTTTGTGGGCATCCTGAATTTTCTTTAGATCGTAAAGATATTACAATGGGACCTATTTCAGACCAAGACCTTTACAACAAAACCAAAAGTATCAAAATCGGAGCATCCGTTCAGAAATTGTAAGTTAACAAACATAAAAAAAAAAAAAAAAAGCATACGCGTTGAATTGAGAACCTCCTCCTTTTTGAAGTCGGTTAAAAATAGGTACATTATTATTATTTTTAACGAAAAGTAACACCAAAATGAAATAAATTAAAAGGTATCGGTATCACCAATAAGGCGCAAATTCTTAAAAGTTGTCATAAGGGTACACTAAAGTTGTCCTGCGTGGGGAAGTATGAAAACTGGGTCGTCAAACATAAATTTTATTTTGAGACTATTTTTAGTTCCCCATCATACTATAGGTATGTAGGTATTTACAAAGTTTATAAGGTTGGGGGGGGGGGGGGGGTAAGTAATTGAAAATTCGGAATTTTCATTACTTGGTGTTCGGATTTTATATTCACCACATTCCAAGATTTATCAGAAAGACCGATAAATTCAAAAATACAGAGGTATCAATTTAAGAGAGAGCCCATTTGTTTTTTATATTATCTACATTTATAATGTATGCAGCAAGACATTCAACAGCATAACTTGTTAAATGTGTTGAATGTCAATATTTGGTGAGCGGATACCATTTGTTTTACGTTTTAAAAGATAAACTGGCTCATTAAACAACTGACTCAAGATATTCGCATGAATATCTTGATCAATTTTAATACGTTGATTTTTAATCTAGCTCAAATGATTTGAGCATATCATTTGTATTTTTCGACATTTTAAATTTTTTTACATTTTAAATCGCAGAAGAATGCGATATTGTAAATATCATTTTTAATTCGAAATTAATATACATATATGTATTGAAAATATATATATATATATATATAAATTTCGTGTATCTAAAGTACTTTACTGATGTTGCTAAAAACAAGATTTTGGTTTAGAGTGAATTTACAATGAACTTAAATAATATATTTTTATGAAAAAGTTTTAAACCTTTTAGATTTGTAATGTTAGTGTAATTTATAAATTTAAGTTGTTACTAGTAAAATTAATCAATTCTAATGGCCACATGAAAAGTTTATTTTTGCTTAAGATTTTTGATTTACAATTAAGATAGATAACACTAAAGCATTTTAAAAACAACCGTCAAGAATTATTGAAAAAATACCTCCAGTTTGTGCAGCGCCGGATATGATCCCAAGTTGCACTTTCTACTTAACCGTTTGAAGTTTTCCGAAAACAGTCTGTATTTATATTTTCTGTATTTACCTTCCTCTCCCCACCCCCCACCCAATTAAATTATAGTATTGAATATGAACTTCAAAATAGAAAGAAAGGCTAAGTTTCGAGCCAAGAATGTTTTCCTAATTAACAAATTTCTGTTTCTTTTTTTTTATTTTTTTTATGAACTAGGGGGCTCCGCTCACCAACCCCCGAGGAAGGCTTTCCCTCACCCCGACTTGCTTAGCTCATTAACCCCTGCTGGATTCTACCCGACTAGTCGCAACTTTGCCTTTCATTGAATTGGAATATTAATAATACATAACACAAGAGAAAAGTCGAACAATATTATAGAAATCCACCATATTTGGTATCACATTGAAATACACAATATGTAATATTATATCGTTTATAATATGTCTTAACGTTCGACAGTTTAATAACAATTTGCCATTATTTTGAGAGAAAACATATGTTAGACATCTAGACACACAAAATAAACATCGATAGCACTAACTGTTTAAAACAGAGAGAAATTCTTAACATCTAAACGATTTAGCGTTACAGCTTTAGTATACGATCCACTTGTTAAATTTTTGTCACTGTTTGACGATGAATTTTTCGGGTATTATTGCTTGATTAAAGAAATTATGAACTTATTTTTTCTAATGCCTATATGTTTTACTATTGAATTTTTTTAGTTAATTTAGGGCAATATGTAACACTCTGCATTTATTTCCAATGCACAGCAAGGTTTAAAATGGTGCTTACAACAGTAAAGATGCAACTTTTTAAAATGCATTTTTTCTAAAATATTATTTATTCAGACCCATTGAAAATAAATATCTTATGTGATTATTGCATTATTTTAAACATTTCATTAGTAGTAGTACGACAGGACAATTTCTTTCAGATAGCGATTTTGCATTGTCGCCATGAATTTGCCAAGATACCCGTCATTATCTGATTTTATCATTTCTTAAACTATATTAAATACTAAGTTAAATCGGGGGGGGGGGGGATAACATTTTTCGAAACCTACTGATAAGTGAAAAATTCATGCTTGTTTATATTGTAAAAACGAATTGCCGGTTTGGAGTATTCTAGATAGACCATCACCATTCACAAATTGGATGGCTTTTGAATATTTGTTAACAATATTTTCTGAATAAATATTCATTATGGCTCCTGAATACTTCTTGGCGATATCATCTGAATAATTATTATTGTTGGCGATATCTACTGGTATATATTGATCATGAGATCTTAATAGTTGTTGGCGATAAACCCTGAACTTGTGTTAATGATAGTTTCTGAATATTTGTTGGCTACATCTTCTGGATATGTATTCATTACACCTTGATTTTTTTACATATATATTATATAATATTGAATTTAGAAAATAAAAATGCGTGTGGTGAATGAAATATAATGATATTTTATAATTTAATTTAATTTATAGAGACATTAATGGTACAGGAAAAACAACTTTAGCCATTTTCTTTCTAATAATACGGATAATATTTTACCTGGAGATATTTTGTATATTGAGACCAAATAAAAAATTTTCTTCTTTTTTTTCTCTCTTAAATTAAGTTAAAAAATATTTAAAATAAAATTGAAAAAAAAAAATGTCCTAAAGCAATGGTACAGTGTAACCTCTTGGCGAAAGTTTAAATTTGGCGCCGAAATAGCTTAGACTTTCCTCGCAAAAATCTTGACATGCATAACTGAGATAGATAATTTAAGTCATCGTCAAAATAAATGAAAATTTAAAATCTGCCAGTGATGTCCTCTATTTGAAAAATTTAAAATCTGCCAGTGATGTCCTCTATTAGATGTAACTAAAATATTTTAGCAATGCAGTTACTTCATTCCATTACATGGAAAAATAGACAAAAAAAAAAAAAAAAAAAAAAGTCCTATTGTATTAAATTAAATTCTGTTTTCTGCAAAGTTTTACATCAAAAAGCAAAAATAGGTTGAGAATTTTATTATTATTATTGTACTATTTTATAATTTTTCTCTATATTTAAGGCATGGCTAGAGTTAAAATGGCTATTGTGGTTGCGTAAATGAATTCCTTGGCGAAAAACGTAACGAGCTTCTTTATTTCTAAATTTTAAAAATCGCTAAATTGGTCATAGTAAAGATCCATCATTTTTAATATGTTTTGAGTTAAAAAACTGAATCTTTATATAAACTAATCTATGTTGTTGTCTCGTAAATTTCATTTTAAAAATTTCTGGGCTTAACCTTTAATTCTGCACCAATCGTTGTTTAACATAATCATTATATTCATTACTAAATCTTTTTGGTCTAACGTTAAAATATAAACTAATAATATAAACTAAACTAACAGTATAAACTTAACTAATAATAGAAAATAATAATATAAACTAATTTTCATTTCATTTTTATTAAATTTTTACATAGTATTTTTAAAATATCGATTATTTTCATGTTTCGCTATTCTAAATAATTTTTTCCTTCTATCGAGAATCTCAAAGATGCCAATTTTTCAATTTTTCTTATTCACACCATTGATCACATTTTAATTTTCCTGAGGAAAATGACGTCAGAAACACAGAAAAAAAAGTCATAAGAGAAACTTTTTCTCCGGTGGCAAATAGAGTACCTTCATAAACACGACGTTTTTAGTTAATAACTTCGTTAATTTAAATGATAGAAATTTCTAAGCAGCTGAAATGCCTTCCTTGAAGCAGTCGGAATACACTGATACCTCTCATGATGCAGAGCACTTGTCCTCCGCGAGAAAATGCTGTAAAAATTGACGCCAGCAACAGTTACTTTTTTTAATATATAGAGATATATCTTTTGTTTTACATTGCAATTTTTGAAAAAAAAAAAAAAAACTTTTGAACACTCCGTCTTTTGAAATACACGCATAGAGGTTCAGTTGCAAGAATTATACAACAAGATATATAAAGTAGAGTGATAAATGGTAACCCTTGAGAATGTCCAAGATGAGTCATGTGACATGCTCTCCTTGCACCTGCGTATTCGGTGGTTCCCTTGGTAACAGCTTATTTTCAGTAAATTTCTATGGCAACGGTTTGGAGATTGTTCTTCGCAGCCAATGTTTTTGTTTACTTACGTAGTTTAATATTCTTTTGTTCTAAATCATTTTGATTTTGATTTGACTTCTTTTTATCACTTTCCAACAAGGTTGAAAAGTGTTTATGACTTGGGTTTGTCTGTCTGTCTGTCTGTCCGTCTGTCTGTGTGCGCTCTAACTCCCGTAAATATTTATGGAATTTCTTGACACTGATATATGTTATTCAAGTTCGCTATCGGATGTTCCCTATTGAAAATGAAGTTTATACCTCTACTGGTTTGTATACAGGGACACCCGAAAATATTTCGAAGCATTGTGTTATATGAGAAGCATTTGTACAAACCATATTTTAATACCCTTACTGTACAAAAATCTTAATGAAATTGAAATATGTTATACAAGTTCACTCTCGGATGTTTCCTGTTGAAAATGGAGTTTATACCTCCACTGGTTTGTGTACAGAGACCCCCGAAAATATTTCAAAGCATTGTGTTCTATGAGAGGCATTTGTACAAACCATATTTTCATACCCTTACTCTACAAAAATCTTAATGAAATTGAAATATGTTATACAAGTTCACTATCGGATGTTCCCTGTTGAAAATGGAGTTTATACCTCTACTGGTTTGTGTACAGCGACCCCCAAAAATATTTCAAAGCATTGTGTTCTATGAGAGGCACTTCTACAAACCATATTTTCATACCCTTACTGTACAAAAATCTTAATTAAATTGAAATATGTTATACGAATTCACTATTGGATGTTCTCTGTTGAAAATGGAGTTTATATAGTTCAACTTTCACGAGTTGGCCCTTCGTCCCTCCTTCTTTTCGAAGAGTTTACTTTAAGGAAGGGGTGCACAAAGTGAAAAGAATGAATGGGTGGGGACAAAAGAAGGTTGCCATGAAAATAACGCATCAAGCCAATAATTTTTACTTTTCGCCAGCTGAAATCTGTTTTGCCTATTAAAAGGAGCATGTGTTAATATTTAAAAATCAATGACACATAAACTAAAAAGAAAAAAAAAAAAAAAAAAAAAAAAAAAAACACTTTTCAATCATGTCTGAAATTTCAAAAGGCACTAATGCCTTATTTGCATAAAGAAGTTTTGAGCAATAAATTTAAACAAGAAAATCGTGCTGCTGTTATGGATTATAAATTATTGTCCAGACATTTTATTTTGTATTTCAGAAAAAAAATAATTTTCTTTGAAAACATTTAAAAAATAAAAATGAGAAAAAGTTTTTACGCTATACTTTTTTTTTTTTTTTTTTTTTTTAAGAAAAGAAAAACATTTTTAAAAATACTGAATAAATAAATGGGGAATTTTATTAAAATAAATTGAGCTGTACACATAATTTACAGTATTATGTACAATAGCTCTCAGAATATTTGCATACACATCAGATTCGAATATGAAAGATAATTTCTTACATTATTTTTATAATGGCTTTCCATTTCTATGTATTTTGTCTAAAAGAAAAAAAAAAGAGAAAGAAAGAAAAGAAAAAAATTTAATTACAGGAGTGTAGTTCTCTATTTAAATTTTAAATCTTTTTCTTTCTCTCTCTTTTTTTTTTTTATTATTTATTTATTTATTTATTTATTTTTAAGAGAAATAAAGCAAAAAGAAAGAAAGTTTGGTAGATTGGTAGTTTTTTTTTTTTTTTTTATGGTACTCATTCCAAATTATGACATAAGGAAAGAAAGGAAAAAAAAAAAAAAAAAGGGAAAAAAAAAAAAATACTGCAAACCGAAATTCTGAAATATCGTTTAGACAATCATAACACTCCTCATCGTATTAATTAGTTATAATGTAACAAATATTTTTTAATGATATAACATATTAGAAAGCCCAAAAGTTCTATCTCCTAATTTGTAAATAAGTAAACAGATAATAAACAGTATTTTCGCCAAAATGTCGCAAAACTCGTAAAGATAGCAAACCACCTCCCTTTTCACCCTCAACCGATTTCAAGGTAATGAAATCGTCGCTGCCTACGTCACGCTTGATTGACAGGGGCCAACTCGTGGAAGTCGAACTATACCTCTACTGGTTTGTGTACAGGGACCCCCGAAAATATTTCAAAGCATTGTGTTCTATGAGAGGCATTTCTATAAATCATATTTTCATAACCTTACTGTACACAAATCTTAATGAAATTGAAATATGTTATTCAAGTTCACTATAGGATGTTTCTTGTATAAAATGGAGTAAATACAACCACTGATTTGTGTACAGGGACACACAAAAGTATTTCAAAGCATTGTGTTCTATGAGAGGCATTTCTATAAACCATATTTTCATACCCTTACTGTACAATATCTTCATGAAATTGAAATATGTTTTTTAAGTTCACTATTGGATGTTTCCTATATAAAATAGATTACATACCACACTAGTTTAAGTACAGGGACACTCAAAAGTACTCTAAAGCATTGCGTTCTTTGCGAGATATTTCTATAAATCAAATTTTCATACCCTTACTGTACACAAATCTTAATGAAATTGATATATGTTATTCAAGTTCACTATCGGATGTTTCCTGTGTAAAATGAAGTAAATACCACCACTGATTTGTGTACAGGGACACACAAAAGTATTCCAAAGCATTGAGTTTTATGAGAGATATTTCTATAAACTAAATTTTAACAACTTTACTTTGCACGAATAGTTATGAAATTGAAATATGTTATTTATAAGCACAACAGAAAATGCTTTGCATAGAATATAGCATGATTAGCAATATATTTACAGGGTGAAACAAAAATAATCAGTTACATAAAGAGCTATTAATAAATATTCGCTAAAATTGTACTTTCGTTTACATTAAGCGTTTTTAACACTTTCTAACATTTTTAACGCTTCCCAACAAGGTTAAAAAGTGTTAATGACTTCAGTTTGTCCGTCTGTCTGTCCGTTTTTCCGTCTGTCTTTCCGCGCTCTAACGCTCGTAAATATTTGTGGAATTTCTTGAAACTGATATAGGTTATTCACGTTCACTATCGGATGTTCCCTATTGAAAATGGAGTTTATACTTTTACTGGTTTGTATGCAGGGATAACCGAAAGTATTTCAAAGCATTGCGTTCTATGAGAGGTATTTCTATAAATCATATTTTCATACCTTTAGTTTACACATATCTTAATGAAATTGAAATATGTTGTTTCAGTTCACTATGGGATGTTTCTTGTATAAAATGGATTAAATACCACCACTGATTTATATACAGTGGCACCCGAAAGTATTTCAAAGCATTGTGTTCAATGAGAGGTATTTCTATAAATCATATTTTCATACCTTTACTGTACACATATCTTAATGAAATTGAAATATGTTATTCAAGTTCACTGCTGGATGTTGCCTGTATAAAATGGATTAAATACCATCAATTTTTTATATACAAGGACACTCAAAAGTATTCTAAAGCACTGCGTTCTATGACAGATATTTCTATAAATCAAATTTTAATAACTTTATTTTCCATGAAGTTTTAGGAAATTGAAATATGTTATTTATATGCACAAAAGAATGCTTTACATAGAATATAGCATGATTAGCATTAGATTTACAGGGTGACACAAAAATATTCTGTTATATTAAGAGCTATTAATAAAAATTTGCTAGAATTGTACTTTTATTTACATTAAGCGTTTTTAACACTTTCTAACATTTTTTAAGTGTGAATATGATGCCAATTTGTGTATCTGTCCGTCTGTCTGTCTTCCCGCGCTCTAACTCCCGTAAATATTTATGGAATTTTTTGAAACTGATATATGTTATTCAAGTTCACTATGGGATGTTCCCTATTGAAAATGGAGTTTATACCTTTACTGGTTTGTGTACAGGGACACCCGAAAATATTTCAAAGAATTTTGTTATATGACAGGTATTTCTATAAACCATATTTTCATACCTTTACAGTACAATATCTTCATGAAATTGAAATAAGTTTTTTAAGTTCACTATTGGATGTTTCCTATATAAAATAGATTACATACCACCACTAGTTTATGTACAGGGACACTGAAAAGTACTCCAAAGCATTGCGTTCTTTGTGAGATATTTCTATAAATCAAATGTTAATAACTTTACATTTCACGAAGTTTCAGGAAATTGAAATATGTTATTTATATGCACAAAAGAATGCTTTGTATAGAATATAGCATGGTTATCATTGGATTTACAGGGTGACACAAAGATATTCAGTTATACTAAGAGCTATTAATAAAAAATTGTTAGATATGTACTTTCATTTACATTAAGCGTTTTTGACACTTTCTATCATTTTTTTAGTGTGAATATAATTTCAATTTGTGTATCTGTCTGACTGTTCTTCTGTCCGTCTGTCTGTCTCTCTGTCTGTTTTTCTCTGCTCTAATTCCCGTAAATATTTATGAAATTTCTTCAAACCGATATATTTTATTCAAGTTCACTATCGGATGTTTCCTATTGAAAATGGAGTGAATACATCTTCTGGTTTGTGTACAGGGACACCCAAAAGTATTCGAAAGCATTGTGTTCTATGAGAGGAGTTTCTATAAACCATATTTTAATACTTTTAATGTATAGAAACTTTAATGAAATTTTGATATGTTATTCAATTCCCTATCGGATGGTTCCTATGTAAAACAGAGTGCATTTCTAACTGGTTTGCGTACAGGGGTACTTGAAAGTATTCCAAAGCATGAGAGTTATTTTTATAAACCAAATTTTAATAATTTTATTTTCCAAAAAGCTTAATGCAATTGAAATATATTATTCGTATGCACAAAAGAGTGCCTTCTATGTAATATTGTATGGTTAGCATTAGATTTACAGAGCCACAGAAAAATAATCATTTACATTAACCCTTTCGCTACCACTGGGACTTATATGTCCCAAGCTTAAATTGCAATATAATATGAACTTTTTTTTCTGAATGTTTTCTGTTCTTGTTTTTTGGACCTGTAACTACCATGAATAGGTGGATAGAAATATCAGTTGAAAAAATTCACTGTCTATTAAATGGACCACTTCAGATAAATTATTTAATACTTATTTTATTTTTCTCAGAAAAAAATATATTGGTAGTGAAAGGGTTAAGAGCTATTAAAAAAAATTTGCTGGAATAGCACTTTTGTTTACATGAGCGTTTTAACATAATTTTTTTATAATTTTAGTAGGAATATTGTGCATCTGTCTGTCCTATTGTCTACCTTTCTATCTGTTTGTCTCCAGCTCCTATCATCCGTGAATATTTTGAGAAATTTTAAAAAATGATACACCCAAGTTCCCTATGGAATGTTCCCTATTTAAAATGTCATTAATAGGTCCTGTACAACTAGTTTGTTTACAGGGACAACAACAGCAACAATAAAAAAAAGCCAATGTACTACGTTTTAGAACAGAATTTTTTAAAAGTTATATTTAAAAAACTTTCTACTATAAAAATCATAAAAACTTTGACATGTATTATTAATATTCTAAAATATTGTTTTGTATAGAATATGATATGATTAACTTTCAGATTTACAGGGCTACTGTAAAATATTCAGAGAGATTAAAAGCTGTAATTATAATCTAACGGCTTCATTTTCTTTTTCGTTAAGCTTTATAACACATTCCAAAATGGCTAAGAGCAATTTTAAAATCAATTATTCTATCTGTATATTTTTCAGTCCTTCTGTCTGTTGTGTGGTAATGCAGACAAATAGCATTAAAATTTATTCGATACAACAATTGCGTATAGTTGGAAAGTGTTACTAATCAATGCGTACTGCATGATTTTTCTTTCTTGTTTATTTCGTGTAGTTGAACTTTAACCGACAAAATGCTTAAAAATAGTTGAAAAATTATTATTTGTTGTTAAATTTAGCTCTTTAAAAGTTTAAATTTTCTTTTATAAACACTTTTAAACTTTGTTGGGAAACGTTGAAAACCTAGTATGTTGTGGCCACCACAAGACTTTCTTCTATATTTTCCTATACAAATTCACTCAGTAACAAAAAAAAAAAAAAAAAAAAAAATATCCAAGTGTTTTTTTGTTAAAGGTAAAAAAAAATCGATAACTTTGTTTTAAATTATCACATACTTATAGTTCAACCATTCGTTTTAAAGGTATTGACGAGACCTTTCGAAAGATACCCATTTTGAAAATTTACCCCCCCCCCCCTTCCCGGGGATAGGGGGTGGAAGCGATGCCCCCACATGCACATTTTTTTTCCCTAATTATTTACAACTATTATCAATAATTCATATTAATTTTACAATCACAAGTTAAGAATAACTCTCATTATGTACATTTATACGAAATTTTGTCCTATACTGCCATGTTAAAAATTTAGAAAAAATACGATCACAGCGCCACCCGTTGAGATATTGATCCCCAAATCTAATCAACACCAGTTTATGTCAGGGGCCAACTAAATACCAAGTTTGGTTAAATTTCGTTAAAAAAAATTATAATAATAATTACGTAAAAAGTATAAAAAAAAAAAATCGAAAACTTTATTTTAAATTACCACAGATCTATAGTTCAACCATTCGTTTTAAAGGTATTGACGAGACCTTTTGAAAGATACCCCTCATGAAAATTTACTTCCCTTGAGGGGGACTTCCCCCCCAGGGGGAGGATGGCAAGGCTCCTACACATACAAAGAAATTTTCCCAGTTGACTATCTCTATCATAAATAATTCTTGTAAATTTCATAATGATTACTAAAAAAAAATTCTTTTTATGCACATTTATACAAAATTTTGTCCTATATCACCATGTTAAAAATTTAGAAAAAGCGGGATGGCAACGCAACCTGTAAGACAATTTTTACCAAAAGTTGATAGGCACTAATTTATGTCAAGGTGCAACTACATACCAATTTGTATGAAATTCTGTGCAGTAGTTCCTGAGATACAGTTGCCACAAAATTTTGTCACACGCACAGACAGACAGTCAGACATTTTCTAAAAATGGCCAAATCGTGTTCTACAGCTTTCAAAACGTGTAAATCCATCAAAAACCCGAGGTCGAAAATTTTTACGAATCCAATACTTTCTTCTATTGAATATAGAAGAAAGTAAAAAGGTATTTTATTATTTATTAAAATGTGAAATATGTGTAAAATTATATTAAAAACTATTTATTTCAGTCATAGGACTGTCATGTCACCTAATAATAATGATAATTTGTCGAACTGATATTTTAAATGCCAAAATAGCGATAAAGAGCCAAACACAGCAACCTATTGGAGCATGTCATGTGATTCATCTTGAACCACGGAAAGCTAATCCTTCATACATTGAATCAGCACTCTAATTTATATATCTCGTTGGAATTATAGTAGAAAACAGTGCACTTTTCATTTAGACTTTTATTCTAATATCTTGATTTTAGGAGAATTCCACTCGAATTTTCTGGATGTAAAGAAGATATTTGTCCTTGAAATTTTCAAAGAAGATTTTTTTTTTTTTTTTTATGTAGTCAAAGTGGTCAAATATCAGAAAAATTAAGAATCTCTGTTTTTTATTTTCGCCATTTGACATTTGTATATATGAATTTAGATGCTTTTCTGTAAAGTTCTCAGAATCAAACAATTTTGCGATAGCTTCACGTTTCACACATCGTGAAAGTAAAAAACGATTTCAGAAAATTTTCTGTGTATGTCTGTGTGTCATGTCTATATGTCTGCAATGCTATTTTTGTCCGGGTATCACGTGAGAAAAACTAGACGAAATTAAACGATGCTTCGCAGAAACTTAAATTTTTACTCAAAATTATATCCATCTAAATTTGCGATATTTCCCTCCATTCCCTGTGGGAGAAAGGGGAGGGGGGGAGAAGGCAAAAAGACGTTTGTAAGCATAACTCTGCCCCAAATTACTACTTCAGAAAAAAGAAATTGCGCATGACGATACTAGACTTGAGTACAAATAAAACGTTATCTGCGATCTAGGAATTTTCGATTTTTGAGGGTAGAGAGGGGGGGGGGGGGAATTTCGCAAATTCCAGATTTTTGAATAGAACTCTACCAAAAATTGAACAAAGATGTTCATAACAGTCATGCGTCTTGTTTAGGATATTAAAAAAAGAAAAGCAAAAAAAGATAAAAAGAAAGACAACTTTTTTTTTGTGATTTCGATTTTCTTTTTCTGTGGGGAAGGGGGTGTTACGAGAAGGCAAATTCGAGACACCTCTTTTAGAGCTACGCTACATTTGTTCCGGGAAATCTATGGCAGTTGCGATCAAGAAATTTAGTGCTTGGATTGTTTATTTTATGCACCGAAAATAACGGGATTATTCGAAATCCATGTAACCCTTTAATTTACTGCAAATTTACAATTAAAGTTTTATTTCAAATAATCTATTTTCTAAATAGAAATCGAAATTCCGTACGTTTTTCGGCCAAAAAAAAAAAAAAAAAAAAAAAAAGTAATTTAATTAAATTCCACAGCTTTTGTTTTTTCAAGAACGTCATTTAAATATTTTATTCTAACTAGAAGTGACATTAAAGCATAAAGAAATAAAAGAGCCGTATTTGTTTAGAACAGAATCAAAAATTTTAAACTGTAAAGTAGGAAAGAAAGATAATGGTTGAGTTTAAGATAGTTTATCCGTATAGTTTTGAACGATAATTAAAGCTTCTGTTAAATCTCCTATAAAAGTTCAGACAAAAATACAGCACTTGTAGACTAAAAAGATAAAAATAAAGGAAACTTTCGGAATGCGGTCGAAAACAAGTCTTACTTTAAAACTTTTTTTTTTTGTATTTAGAATTTGATTGTGTTCATGAGATTAAACAACAGATCTTTATTATTATTATTATTATTTTAAAGAAATTAAGCTAAGTTCCAATCTATAGCTATTAATGAATCGAAAATCTTCAAGTCTTTAAAATTATTGCTTTTCGAAAAGAGAATTTTAGCTGAACTAAGTAATTTAACTTTTTTTCACCTTTACAGCTAATTGTGGTTATATTTTAAAAATACTGAGTGAAAAGAAAAGAAAAAAAAAAGGGGGGGGGACAGATGTTATTAATTTTTTTTACGATTGTAGCCAATAAAACACATGTAAAGCTTTTGTAAACATTTAAAATAGTTTTAATAAATTTAAAAAATATATATTTTTTAAATTTTATTATATTATCTTAACAGCCACTGAAAAACAATTCTATAAAATCCTGAAAACAAAGAATATATTAAGGAAAAATACCTGAAATCAGGAAAAAATCTTATACACGATCACCCCTTTTATTACTTGTATATCTCGATCTATATATTACGCAACAAATAGCAAAACCTCGACGATAGCTTAAGAGCCCTAAGACCAATTCTTTCCCAAGCTTCGATAACTTTTTCAAGTCAATTTTGACCGTATATTTTTTCCGGTGTTCTCTCTCTCTCTCTCTCTCTTTTTTTTTTTTTTTTTTTTTTACACACCTGTGATTGCTTTTTTCGTTTTCATCCCATGCTTTTTTTACTCTTTTTCCTTTTTTTTTTTTTTTTTTTTTTTTTAAGCGCGATTTAATAAAATAAGATGTGCGTGTGTGTGTGTGTGTATAAGGCGTTTTTTAGAAAAACGACTGATCGTAGAGCTACACATATTTGCAAGAAAGTTCGTATTGGCCTCTCCTAATTCACATCGAAGCTTGATTTTCTATTAATTTTCTTTTAATTAACTAAAATATTAAAATGATAACCTCGTAATAGATTTAAAATTAGCCATTTAAATATTAGCCTATTAGCTATAATTTAATTGTTGCCAAAAAAATTGCGAGTTCATTTTTTTTTTCGACATAAAAATAAATACATTGAATTAAACGTGATCTATAAAAAATTAAATTATGTATATTAAAAAATCAACGTCATTATAACTTTAAAAATTGTATACATATTGATAAAGTGGAAATACAGTTCCTGATTCTAATTAATATATTGTTCTAAAAAGATTAATTTTTTATTTTTAAAACTACTATTTTTTATATTTTTGCTGTCAATTTATTGTTAAAAAAAAAAAAAAAAAAAAAACTAGCCATAACGTCACATTTGGCTGCATAACGTTTCTTTACTACTCTAAACTCTATGGATCATAAATTTAATTTATCAGTTTTATTTATAGATCCTCCAGTGTGATTTTTTTAATTTTGGCACTGAAACACAACAAACATTTTTCGCTAAAACTATTTAGCAATAACCATTTTAAAGCAAGTAGTGCATCAAATATATATATATAGCAGGCTTTGCCCACTTCGCTGGTCACTATATTTAAATGTTTTTTTTTTTTTTTAATTAAATAACTAAAACGTTTAAATAAATATATTTTGATTGACAACTATTTTCGTAACAGCTTTAGTATGGGACCTTCTTGGCGACTGCAGATATTTTTTGAACTTCTCGAACCTGTGAAACAAAACTATTATTAAAACGAATATTCTCGAAAACAGATCAATAATATTGTGAATTCTTCGAATATTGTGGAAACAGTTGAAGCTGTTACTCCAGGGGTCTATCCAGGTTTTTTTTCCAGGGTCCTATTTTTGTGAAAAATGTTCTTATTTTTGTGAATTTTTCGTATTTTTGTGAATTTTTTTTTCTGACATAGTTATTATTTTTATTTTTGTGAAAATTTATTTCACAAATTTTATCTGCACACACACACATATGTATATATGTTTCATCTAGAGCAGGCAGGAGGACGCTGTGCCCTGCCTGTCCTTTTCTGAAAAAATGACACACTTCTTGCCCTTAATCTAAAAAAGTTGCGCCTTTGCCTTTTATTGAAAATAACCATCAAATTAAGATATGTTATAAATATAAATAAATGTATTGTGCATAACAATCAACAGTCGTTCATATATCAGTAACAAGCAAAATTAAGTTGTAAAGAAAGTTAATGTTTGAAAGTTTTTCTTTTATTTGTACTTAAAATCGAAATTTTAAAATAAATGTCTGGATTTTAAATATTAAATGAGCCCTTAAGAATCCAAAACTGCCCACATGAATCTAGAAAACGCTTTTTCATTAGCTGCACATTGCCTTTTTTATAATCCCGGGGGGCAATCCTAATATATATGCTTATACTTTTAATGGATGATTATAACTCATAGGTAAAAAACCCCAAAAAACTAGTGTTTCAGAAAAAAAAAAAAAAAAACACATCTGAATTTCAAATGATACTCAAATTATTTAGACAGAAGCCCTAATCTTTCTGTACCTTGTTATCAGTCAATCAATAAAAGAGGAGCAACGTAATTTGAACGTATTTTTTTAACGTAATAGTCCGAATAACGGACATTTACTCCCGGGCCGGCCTCGCTTCATCTTTACTAATTGGAAGCGATCAAATTACTGACAAAATTACGAAAATACAAAATCACACATCTATAGCTATGCTACTCTACAAACCATATACTAAAGAATTACAAACTAAACAAAAACAAACACAACGCGGCAAAAGATGTTGCCAAAATATTTATGTAATTTTCGACAGAAAAATTTCGTCACATCAAGAAAAGGTACGCCACACCCATTATCGTGTTTGACTCATTCCCTTACTAATCAGCGTGGACTCCGCGAGAAATGGAGGCGTGGTTTTATTGTCATGTAGTAACGATAGTGACTAGTACGAGAACAAAAGAGAAAATTGATGGGATGCAATGTTTATATCTCCGTGGTTTATATATTGCTGAGCGTGAGCAGATGTTTTTGCTCGGTATTATTTTATAAATACTTTGTTTTTCCAAAAAAATTAGGGAAAAGTTTGTTTATCTCCGAATTGAATTTTGTGAAGGGTCCGTTTTATGAGTATAGAATTTTGTGAAGGGTCCGTTTTATGAGTATGGAATTTTGTGAAGGGTCCGTTTTATGAATATGGAATTTTGTGAAGGGTCCGTTTTTTTAGCCTGGAATTTTGTGAAAGGTCCGTAAACGGACCCAGTTTCCCCCCTAGACAGACCCCTGTACTCGTACAGCAAAGTGGTTCGATGAATGTTCTGGAACAGTCCAAAAAACCATCCCTTGTTCCACAGGAGTAAAGCAAATAACAAATACTCCAGAGCAGAAATCTTTGCTAGCTTACGAAAAATGTTAAGTCACTTAAAGTTGACAAGAGAAGTATGAACCAGTAAAATTGCTATTGAAACCAAACCAAGTTTAAATTAAAGAGCATGGTCAAAAACATAGGGTACAGTAGAAATTTGCTGCAACAACCTCCATGGAGGCGACATGACGCTCTAATAGTTTTAGTTATTTCTATAAAAGCCAACAAAACACACATCGTAATAAGAACGAGTGGTGCTGTGGTAGCGTGCTTAACTTCTGATCGAGTCCTCGCAAAGGTGTTTTGTTTTTTAATTTTTTATTTCAAATAAAATATTTACATTTTATATTTTTAATTAAATTAAATCATTATTTTAAGAGAAAATATTAATTATATTAAGAAGATCTTTTTTTTTTTTTTTTTTTTTTTTTTTTTTAAGTATTCCAGTTAATAAAGAATTTATGAAATATATATTTTTATTTTTTTTATTTATAAAAAAGAAAATATTTAAAGCTACGAATATAGTTTCTAATTTATAACAGTTATGATTAACCCGTTAGTAGTCGCTAGTTGGTCAATTTGCCGCCCATCCTTCAGTGTTGCCAGATTTTTTTATTCAATTGCCACCAAAAATTTTTAGAAGTAGCATTTGATATACATAAAACGCGAATAAAATCGAAGGAACGTCATCACATATCTTCTTAAAGTTATTGGTGAGAGTTAAATAAAAAGTGCACAATCTGTAATAGGTGGCGCTGTCTATAGCGACTACTAACGGGTTAAAAGTAGAAAAATCATAAAACCATAAGCATTTTTCACAATTAGAACAAGAAATACAAAAAGATTGATCACAATTATTTGAATTACGATTTTGTTTACCGTCAATTATTCTTCATCACGAACATTTTGTTAAATATTTGGCTTTTCGTCGAGATTACTAGATTTGTAAAATCCATATTTACCCAGATTTTGAATTTTTTGAGATGTAAACTAATTACAAATTAGTAAAATCATTTTCAGAAAAATTGTCATTGTGTTCAATATTATTATCAGTTCTTTCGACACCACTAAATTTGACAGTTGTTTAATGAAACATTTGAAATAAAAGTTAAATGCGACATCGAATAGTTAAGCAACAGCTGTTGTTCATTCATGATTTCTCATGCACAAAATTGCATGAATAAATAATACAACTGAGAGCAGACGATCTCTTGATACTAATGCCGGCGTTAAAAAATAGCAATTAGAAATTTACATAAAACATAATCATTTACAAAATTTTATCTGAATGTAATCATTAACAAAATCTTATCTAAATGATTTCCCGTTAAATTATTAATTTCTTTAAATTTGATAAATAAATAAATAAATTGGTTAAAAATTAAAAAATTATTAAATTGAAAAAAAAAAAAAACTTGTTTTAATATAATTAATATTTTCTCTTAAAATAATGATTTAATTTAATTAAAAATCTAAAAAACAAATATTTTAGATGAAATAAGAAGTTAAGATTACATAAAAAGTTTAAAAAAAAAAAAAAGTTGTCCCGTAGGTAGCTTCTAACCTAAGTTATCTGGTTGGGGGACTCGCGCTTAATAATCGAGGGTATTTGGAAAATACAAAGATCATAAAAATCCACCCTCACTTCGCCCCATCGTCAACAAATGTGAAGGTCCCACATATTGTCTGGAAGTCTATATATGAAAGATATTTATAAATCACTTCTTCCCCCCTCATATTTTTCCATTAATTCCACCGAAACGTTTATTCAAAAAATACGCGGAACTAATATCCATTTTCAAGATACCCTTAATAGCTTTGATGTTAAAGACCTGTATCCATCCATTAACATTACTGAAATTAGTGATATTATCCACGATCGAATCATTAACCAATTTGGAGACAACAAAATAAGTGATACATTAATTCGTACCAGCAACCTCATCCTCAACGATTCTTTTTTCTCTTTTGATGGCTGTTTTTACAGACAAACTCAGGGCGTTCCTGTGGGATCTCCGATTTCCGGGATTTTAGCCGATCTAAAAATGAGATTTTTTGAACAATCTGCATGTAATATTATTAATAATTGCAAGCTTTGGGACTGCTATGTGGACGACATATTTACCGTTACACCCCAAAACATTAACCCTGCAAATATTCTTTCTGATCTTAACAACCTCGATCCCTTCATTAAATTCACCAATGAAACTGAAAACAACAATAGCCTAAATTTTCTTGACGTATACATCACTAAAAATCATAACCATACAATTGACACCACTGTATTCCGTAAAGCTACTAATAATAATGAAATTATAAACAATAAATGTAATACCCGCTTTAAGATCCTATATTAATCGCGCAATTCTCATATGCTCTAATAAATCCCTTTTAAATGCTGAATTAAAATTTATTAAAAGTGTCGCTAGAAAAGCAAACTACAACCCAAAACTTGTTGACAAATTTTATAAAAAACGACTAAAATCACTTAACCATATCAGAAACGCACAAAAAACTAAACCATCTTTTACCTCCGCGATTCCCTATTGTAACGGCGCCTCCATCAAAATTCAAAATGAAGCAAAAAATATAATGTTAACATCCCAATCAAACCCGATAAAAACATTTACTAACAAATCCGTAATGAAAAAGACCCCATTCCCTTCAATCAAACTGCTGGTGTTTATAAAATAAAATTTCAAGACCACGATCAAAATAAAGCAAGCTATATCGGCATGACAAAAAGAAAAATTAAAGACAGAATATCCGAACACCTTAGTGACCTAAAATACAACAAACCATCCACAGCCTTTTCTAGAAATAACACCACTAACCCTATCAATATCAATTCAATTAATTTTCAAAAAATTTCAAATTTCAACTCGCACAAATACGCACTTAAAAGGGAAGCAATAGAAATCCTGACCACACTTGACGCAATAAACGTTATTGAACATAGCATCATTCCACATGAATGGAGACAGATCCTAGAAAAAGAGAAACGAACTGAAGAAATGATGAACGACGAAGTTATGAAAGGGGAATGAACCGCCAAAGCTCTTTGTTTCTGTCATCGGGCTCTGATGATGGCTTCGGATGAAGCTGAAATATACTGGCCAATTTTAAAGGATTTTTAATAAGGTAATTTAAAACGTTTTTAATTGAATTTATAATCCTTTGTAAACTTAAATATGTATGATTAAAAACAGTTTCTTTAGTTTTACTTTGTTTTACAGTTAAAATAAAACAAAACTTTATTTTTTAAGTTATATAAATTTATTGTATTTTTAAGTTATAAATATTAAAAATAGAAAAAGTTATTTCATACTCCAGAAAATTAAATAATTTGTTATTAAAATTTTCAAATTTTGAATTGAATTGTAAAATAAAGTAAAATAAATAAAAAGTTAAGATTACATAAAAAGTTAAAGTAGGTAGCCTCGAACTCAAGTCATCTGGTTGGGAGACTCACGCTTTAGGATCACACCACTGAGGCACTTACTCGCTTGCGAAATAACTTGTATTTAAAGATTACTGAAACTTTAAATGCTTTTTTCTCGAAATTTTATGGATAGTGGGTCCTAATGCTTTAATATGTTGTTACCCTCATAGTATACTACAATCCTGCGCAATTTCGTCCCGATCTGAATTTTCCATGTCGTGACCTCTCCTTGTTAGATTAAAATGGTTGTTGCTAAATAAAACTTCTTGGCAAAAAACGTTCGGTGTACTTCACTGCCAGAATTTAAAAAATCGCCCAGGAGGATCTATAAATAAAACTGATTGGTTCATAGAGTTTAGAGTAGTAAAGAAACACTAGGCAGCCAAATGTAAAATCATGGGCCGATTTTTCTTTTTTTGGAATAGCAACTTGACAGTTAAAATATAAAAAATAGTAGTTAAAATGGGGGGGGGGGAGAGAGAACATTTTAGAAAACGTATATTCGCATCATAAACTATTTTAGCATTTTATCAATGTGTATAAAATTTTTAAAGTAGATAATGACGTCAATTTTTGTGAGATGCATAACTTAATTTTTTATTTTTCACGTTTAAGTAAATCTATTTATTTTCTGGTTGGAAAAAAAAAAAAAAAAAACTCTTAAAATTTTTTGGCAACAATTAAATTATGGATGAAATTTCAATTGCTTTTTTAAAGCTATTATGATAAGATTATTTTCACATTTTAATTAACTTAAAGAAAACTAATAAAAAAAAAAAAAAAAAAAAAAAAAAAAACTGGCTTTTAGGTGCACTAGGACCTCTCGGGGGGCACCTTTGTGTCGAATGACATGACTGTTCATGATACTGTCTTTGCACTACGCTGTCCGCAGACACACACACAGACATTGCCTTTTATATAGTATATAAAAATATATAAAGGAAAAAATCTGTCAAAGACAGAATTTAGTTTAGTACAGAGGACTAGGACTATCAGTCTGAAATTTTTATTTATTTTTCATCTCATTTTTTGACCACAAAACTGAATGTACTATTTAAAGTGATTGTAATGAATTAAAATGAAGTGTTGCCATCTAAATTTCATACTTTAGTTATTTAAAAAAAAATCTAATTGTCATGCCAAAAAACTGTTTGCACGCCTGAATTCAGAAAAATAGGCTCATTCATTTGTTACTGAATTTGTAACGATAGGACTGACATTTCTAATTTATTTTGGTGTTACATGAAACTGGTCTACAAAAACTGGAGACGACATTTTTACCCAGATTGAAACTAATAGTCCTCTTAGTCCTAATAAATTATGAAATATTTCAGAAAAAATATTGAAGCAGAAATAGTAGTCACATAAATGATCTTTTTTATCCGAGTAGATAATTTTATAGAAAAAATTGCAGTTTTAAAAATAAGTATTGAAAATATAAACAGAATATGAAGGATTCTTTTAAATTAACGAAAAGGTGCAATCAATAAAAGTATTAGTAAAATAGGTACTGAACAATTTCCCCCTTTTTATACAAGAAATTATACAAATAAAAAAAAAAATTAATTGCCAATATGGCAACAAACATTCAAAAGTCGCCAAGAGAGAGATATAATTAAGCTGTATACCATAATAAGGTTTATTTATTTGTTTTTTATATACCAATCACTATGTTAATTTAACATACAAATAAATGGGTGCTATGTGCAATTTCCCTTGCATGCTGTCTAGTATAAATATTTGATTAATTTGAATTAATATTTAAATAAATAATTAAAACAAAAATATGTTTAATTGGTGAAATATATAACCATAAAAACATAAATTGTCTAAAATACTTTTGAAGTAGTGCTCATAGCATATTGTATTACCGACAATATTGGCGTGAAATTCATGTCATTCTATGGTCGACAGGATACATCAAATAAAATATAGGAAGTAATGTGACAATAAATATTTTGTATAGTATGTAAAGTGTTTATATACCAGGTGATTCAAAATAGATGATACAGTGATTATATCTTGTAAACTAATACAGATGATATAAACATACTTCCAATTAGAAAATTGGTGCAAATTAAGAGTAGATTTCAAATATGGCATTTTTTTGTTCAAGGAGCTGTATATATATTAAAATATAAAAATTAATTTTTATACAGTCCCTCCTATCATATGACATATTTAGAAAAATATTCTCCTCGCTCTCACAAGAAAATTAAAAAGATTATTATTATTATTATTTTTTTTTTTTTAATGTGAAAATCTCGCTGAGTTATTGCAATTTGAAAATGATGACATATACCACTTTATTTTCAATTTTGGCATTCATTATTCGACGCCAAAGTGCTCACTTTAGGGGGTTATCTATGAGATGATAAAAATAAAAAAAGATCCTTTATTTTAAAATAGCAACTAAAATCATTCAAAAACGTGAAATCAACAGTTTTAAGAACTTAATACAAATCTACATATTAATAGGCAAACATGAAATTTGTGGTACACTTTGAACATACTAATTATGGGAGTAGAGGGTTGAAAATGGTATCATTCGAAAGATACGATTAGCCAGATTTGCAGAATACAAAAATTACCTTACAAAGTCAAGAAGGTATTTAAAAATACTTTTATTTTTTATGCATTTTTTCATTTTATACACGTTTCTTTTATATTAAAAAATACCTAAAGTAGGAAGTTGTTAAATCTGGCAATTCTTAAAACTCAAGTAAAACCATAGACACAGTAATTTGTATACATGTAGCATCACTATACTCTTGACTAAAAAAATTTTTTTTTCTAAGAGAAAACAACTATTAGAGTGGTAGAAATTTCAATGAATGAGTGTTAAATCAAAAATTTATACTGTTGAAAATATATGTAAATTAAAAAAGGATTTGATTTATGAAATTTTTATTTCTTTTTCTAATTTGTTTAAGATCCAATTTCTTTTTTTTTTTTTTTTTTTGTGATTTATGTCAGCTTTAATTCAAAGACATATTTTTAAACTAAAACATAATGCATTCCAGTTAACTGAAATTGACTAATTAAAAAAAAAAAAAAAAAAAAAAAGGATTTATTACTATATCTTCTGCATATATAAGAGGAAAGTATAAGATTTGGAAAAACTTTTGATTTCCGATGAATTTACACATTTTGGGACAGGGTTCATACAAAAATATGGGAAAAAAATTCCCTGAGTTCCCAGACAATTTTCAAGAAAATATTAGTGACATATTACAAGAAACTTTGCTCTAGACAGCACAAAATACAGCTACATCTGCTGTATGATGTCATATTACTGCCAATCATGATAGAAATTCAGGTAGAAATCATTATTTACATGCGTACTTTCACAATACTTAATCATTTAAATTTTGATACGAAGCTAAACAAGAAAAACATAACTAGAGAGATAAAAAAACATTTGTTTTTCCAGGTTTTATAACTGATTTTCCCTGACTTTTAATGAAAATTTTTATTTTCTCTGACTTTTTTTAACAAATTCCGAATTCCCTGTTTTCCAGGTTTTCCCTGATGAGTATGAACCCTGTGAGATTTCCTTGCACGTCAATTAACTGAAATTGACCACTTATTTTTAAAAAATTGGATTTATTACCAGTTTCTGCATACATAAGAAAGTAGAAGATCCGAAGAAAATTTCGATTTCTGGTTTTCAATGAATTTACACATTTTGAGATTTCCTTGCATTTCAGTTAAAAGAAATTGACTATTTTTTTTTTTAAGTAGATTTATTCTATTTTCTACATATATAAGAAGAAAGTATACAATTCAGAAAAAATTTTAGATTTCCAGTTTTCGATGAAGTTACATGCTTTGACATTTCCTGAACTCAATTCGACCGGCTTCATCTCAACTTCTGTATTGCATAAATGCACTAAACCAAACATGGTGTATGAGATGGATATTATGTAAAACTATGTTGTTTTAATTTGGGTGCATATCGGACAAGAAGTGTCACTGCTGTGCTGCAACTTAATTCCGTTTACAAGAAAGCAATTATTTTGCTTTGCAAAAAGTGGTAGAGTTTCGACCACTGGGCAATACTAGTTTATATTATTCTGCATTAAAAAATTTAACAGTTGAATTTCTTAGGGAGTCACCTGCAAATTAAAGCACAATAACAAAGGAAGAATATTAAAAGACTGGCAAAACCGACATAATACTTTCCAAAATGGTTGAAAAGTTTTAATGACTTCGGCTGTTTGTTAATGACTTTGGTTTGTCTGTCTGTCCGCGCTCTAACTCCCGTAAATATTCATGGAATTTCTTGAAACTGATATATGTTATTCGAGTTCATTATTGGATGTTCCTTATTGAAAATGGACTGAGTAACTACCTCTGATAGCTTGTGTACAGGGATACATGAAAGTATTCAAAAGCATTGTGTTCCACGAGAGGTATTTCTGTAAACCATATTTTAATACTTTTAATTTACACAAATATTAATAAAATTGAAATATGGTATTCAAGTTCACTATCAGATATTTTCTATAGAAAATGGAGTAAATGCCACGACTGGTTTGTATACAGGGACACCTGAAAGTATTCCAAAGCATTGCGTTCTACGAGAGATATTTCTATAAACCAAATTTTAATTACTTTGCACAAAGCTTAATTAAATTGAAATGTGTTATTCACATGCACAAAAGAATGCTTTCTATAGTCTACAGTACGATTAGCATTAGATTTACAGGGCACACAAAAATATTCAGTTACATTTAAGGGTTATTATTGGAAATTTGCTGGAATTGCATTTCATTTACATTAAGCATTTTTAATACTTTTTAACAATTTCTAACTGTGAATATGATTTCAATTTGCGTATTTATCTGTCTTATTGTCCATCTGTCCGCCGTAAATATTTTCAGAATTAAAAAAAAAGAAAAAAAAAAAAAAAGGTATGTTATTCAGGCTTACCATGGAATGTTTCCTATTTAAAATGGCATTAATAGGTCTTCTACAACTGGTTTGTGTTCAGGAATGACGAAAAAATGCACGTGGATTGCGTTTTCGGACAGACATTCTTATAAATCAAATTTAAATAACTTTCTGCTGTAAAAATCATAAAGAAATTCACATTTATTGTTAACATTCTAAAATAATGTTTTGTATAGAATATGATATGGTTAACCTTCAGATTTAGAAAGCTACTCTAAAATATTCAGATACATTAAGGGCTGCATTTTCTTTTACATTATGCATTTTTAAAACTTTCGAAAAAAGTTTAAGAGTGATTATGAATTCAAGCAGCGTATCTGTATGTCTGTCAGTCCTTCTGTCTGTCCGTTGTGTGATAAGTAGGCGAACACTGAAATTTATACGACAGAACAAGCACGTATAGTTGGAAAGTGTTAATAATCAATGCATACCAGATGATTTTTCGTTCTTTTTTTATTTACTTTTACAACTTAAAATTAAGTTTTATAAGAATTTCACCATGCAATTTTATCAGAAGCCAAATAATTATTAGTTTTTGTGGGATGAAATGCTTATGATAATTAAACCAAATCATTCAAAAAAAAAAGTGTCTCAAAATAAAATTCATGTTTCATGACCCAGTTCTCATACTTCCCCAGGCAGGACAGCTTTAGTCTAGGACCCCTATGGACACTTTTAAATATTTGCACCTTGTTGGCGATACCTTTTAATTTATTTCATTATTTATTCATTTTGGTATTTTTTGTTAAAAAAAATTTATTGTACTTATTTTTAACAGACTTCAAAAAGGAGGAAGTTCTCAATTCAAACCGTATTTTTTTTTTTATGTTTGTTAGATCATCATTTATGAACGGATTCTCCGATTCTGATACTTTTTGCTTTGTTGTAAAGGTC
Source organism: Salticus scenicus (assembly GCA_963930645.1). Taxonomy (NCBI): domain Eukaryota; kingdom Metazoa; phylum Arthropoda; class Arachnida; order Araneae; family Salticidae; genus Salticus; species Salticus scenicus. Next base: position 83,402,670 of record OZ005649.1, read on the forward strand.
TTGGTCTGAAATAGGTCCCATTGTAATATCTTTACAATCTAAAGAAAATACAGGGTGCCCACAAAAGTCAGTCCTAACTCCTTTAACTGCTGAATGGCTGCAGCTATAGTCATAAAAGTAGTATGCAGGTATAGAAAAGTGGCCATGCAGTACAAGATTCAACTGCTTGCAGCGCCACCTGGTGGAAAACAATGGAATTAGTGCTTTTATCTTGAAAACACTTTAAGATGGGGGCTAAAAGTGAATTACAAAGTTGAAGAGCGTCATCGATTTAGTATGAAAAGAGTTTGTATACATCGATATTAAAAATAGAACATTTATACGTTTGAACGAAATTTCCTACACTATATACACTTGAACTACATTAAACGCATTGTAACACAGTGAGTGACATGTATGCTGTGTTGAAAAATTATTTGCGCCCCCTGGATTTAAAAAAAATCGCCCCTTTCATTTGGCACTGAATTTGTAACAATAGAACTGATATTTTTATTTTCCTCTTTTTCAGTTTTTAACCCGGATTCGGCAGAAGGTTTACGACAGAGAATGTAAGCTATGAAAAAGTCTTAAATACACTGGGAAATAAATAAAAATATACATATGATGGAGTGTTAAAGTGTTCAGAGGTGTTTATTATGGAAGTTCTATTATATTTATTCTTTCTGAAGACTGATTTAAAATTACAAAGACTTTTGAAAGATAAGAGTGCGATTTTATTTACATCTCATTAAAAATCAACACTGTTGTAGTAAAAACCATCCTGTCCAGCAAACTCAATTATGTTTTTTTAGGCAGCCAGAAAAATTGATATCAGTATCTCTCTGTGATATTTCCCCATTTTGTATCCTTATTTTATATCATTAAAAAAATTATAGGATATTTATTTCCTTTTTTTTTTCAAAATCATTCTTTTTTTCCTATTATATAATTGCGTGGCTTTATTCAATATGTAATTTTTAAGTTTAAACATATCTGTAATTCTTCATTTAATATTGTTCTTAAAATCAATGAAACTTAGTTCCTTTCATTATGTATTTTACCTTTTTTTAAAAAAACCTATACTTTCCAGAATGTTTGTTTCCTTCTAGAGATTTCGATTAACAAAATAAATAAAGAAAGAAAAAACAAAGTAATAGGATAATAAAAGAAGTTTTTTAAAAATTTCAGGCAATTAAATTCAATGACGCAGATAATACGTCATTTCCATTATTTTAAATTGAACTGTTCTTTTTAATTTTAACCTATTATGTAGATAATATGTCATTTCCTTTTTCGGTTTAATCTGATCCAGTTCTTTGTGTTTGGTTAATTATCAGCTATTTTTGTTTTCAAAATTATCATTGTTTTAATCTTTAAGGATGCCTGTTTGGCTACATTTAGCCTTAATACACTTATTTTTCTCTGGCAACCCTGTTTGATATTCATGAAGCAATTGGGGGATTTCCCTCTCTTCTGTTTCTAGCTTGCAAAAGATGCACATCAAGAAAATGATGCTGCAAAAACTAATTTCTCATCAGTTTTTGTTCATTTTCAGAAAAAAAAAAGCCAGCAAAATGTTATTTTTTCCGTCTGTTTTAATTACTTTATGATTGGGATACCTAGAGGATATGCATTTCACTCTCAGATATGCATTTACGAAGCATTCTAAATCTGCATCTTCTATATTAACTTACATTCTTTTTCTTCAAGAACTGGTATGTACACTTTATTTTTTCTTCATATACTTTACTTCAAGTCTTTATACACACTATGTAATATTGAAGGAGTGATACAATTTTCCAATATTTAATATTTATCATGATCCAGAAGTAAAACCAATAAAATGTTTGTTTCTCTTAATAGAGTATTATTTATTTGAAGAATCTGGTGTTTGTTTTTGTTTCCCACTAGATCATGGCATTTTCTTCTTAAACCAATTTTAATAAATACTACACCCTCCCTGCTATTAATTTTTCAATGCTCAATGAAACGAAGATATGGTATTAACTTTACACACACCTTTTATCTAATAAATGCCCAATGCTTTGCAGACCAGTTAGCTGTGTTTGCTTTTTGGCAGCATTAAAAATCTATAATTGAATGTAATTCAACACTAGAAAGGTTGCACCTAATCTGAGAGAGACACACACACACAGAGTTTTATTTAAAAAAAAATAAAAAGCTAGTATCACAGAACTAAAATGTTACTTATTTATTCTACTAAATATTTAAGAAATTCCTTCTTTATCATATTTAACCATACATTGAGAAAATTGTGGGTATTGTAGTTAAATAAATCATTTTCTTAAGACGGGTCATACAGATCCACAGCAAGCACTCTTCCACCTGATTCTGACATTTGGAGTTTTATCGGTGGAATGTGTCACCTATATAGAAGTTTTAAATTTGTAAAAATGATGTTAAGAAGCAGAAAATTAATTATGCACTCATAAATTGCTTTCTATAAAGTTTCTTATATGGAATCCTTTTTTTTTTTCTTTGTCATTTAAAAGAATTTCAACATAAATTTTCATTAAATGACAACAAAAAGCCAAAATATACAAACAGAAAACCAGTACTAACATATATATTCAGTATCTTATGCAAAAATGTACAGGGAAAAAAATATATTTTTAAAAAAAGATTTTGTGAGGCCTGACAAAAAGAAAAAAAAAAAAAAAAAAAAAGATCGATGGCCAAATTTCTTTATTTTCATGATCTAGTACAGACCCTGTGGGTTGATTAAAGTTTTACAACTTCAAAAAGTGACTAGACCAGGATTCAAAACTAAGACCTTTGGGTTAACATCCGAACACTGTCTCACTTTTTCCTCTTATACAAAAAGAAGCTATTGAAATTTATTTTTTCAGACTGAGTGAAAATAATGTAAAGGAGATCCCGGATTTTTGATCCCGGATCTTTCTCTTGACCTTGTAAGTCAAAGATCCGGGGTTCGAGTCCCGGTCCAGGCATTATTTTCACTCAGTCGGAAAAAATAAATTTCAATAAATATGATTTTCTTCTACAGTTGATTGTGTGATTTTATTAAAAAAAAAAAAAAAAAAGAAGCTAATTCATCAAAAACTTATTATGTAAATGATAAAATAATTTTACTACACTGCTATCAACAGCTATGGAAATAAAACAAATAATTTCATACACAAGACTAGATTTATAATCTCAGAAGAGAAATGAATGAATTTTTCTAACTTTCATATGAGTGAATAAGTGTGGGTTTAGTTATCCACCGAGAGCTCAACTGACAGAGGAATAGGACTTTAGCAATGTTTCTAGGTTCAAATCCTGGACAAAATCACTTTCTGCTCCTAAAAGAATTAATTCAGCCAGTCACCAGAAATCTATTGAAATATGATTGATCTTCACAAAAAATAAGAAAGTATTAAGTTTGCTGCATCAAGTTAAGAGCATACAGTGTCTTTGCTGACAACCAAAGCCCCCGTTTTTATGTGGGGAAATTTGGTTATAGAATAATTACTCATTACGTAATATATATTTTTATATGCTGTTTTCATATTCTGAATATTCAAAACAGTTAAATTGGTGTATGTTATATAAAAATTGATTTTTAAATCTTTAGTATTATATTTTTGAGTTTAAAAATGTGAAAAATTGAACGTGAAAATAGAATTAAAAAAATACATCAGATAATGAGTAATTCTGTATTTCCCCATATGACAACATGTTCTTTGGTTGTTGGAGAGGACAGCTATTGTATGCTCTTAAAAGCATGATTGAAAAGCAATATCTGATTCACGTTTGCTACACCAAGCATAATTCAGACTTGAATGTGTATTACTCGAATTTGATGTGTATTATTGATTCATGCTTCAATTATGACGCAAATGGGAGAAGTATACACTTGATTTCTTCATCTTGGCTTGCATTAATTTTAATCTAGAAGTATTAAGCTTGATGCAAGTTTTTTCACTTGATTAATCAAGATTTAAATATAGCATAATTTAAGTTTTCTGTGCAGTCTCAGTAACCACATTTCCAAGTATCTTAATAATGCACCTAGACAGCACAGAAAACTTGTATTATGATACCTTTAACTTTAAAGCAATGGTTAAATTTGTCCCATACCATAGAGCAAATAGAACCACAGTAGCCATTTTTTTTTTTTTTTTTTTTTTTTAAAGTCAGTCAGTTGTAGTTTATGACAAAAAGAATAGAAAAAAAAAAAAAAAAAAAAATTAATAGAAACAACTGAGCAAAATAATGGCAAATTCGAACTATGACAAAGCATTATTATTACACTTACTCCACTTCACTCTCTACCAAATAACAGTACGTACCTGCTGAATTTATAATGGGAAATTGTGGGGATAAAAAGCATTTGAAATCACGTAATTGTTAAGGGATTAAAATAACTCAATATAACAAACTGCAAGTGACTTAACTGAGTACTGTACAATTACAGAATGTATGAAACTAGCTTAATAAAAAATAAATTTTTCTATTTTTATTTTAGTAGCTGTAGAAAGAATAAAACTCACAAAAGCACATACAGAAATTTTTATTTAATTGTAACATTGAAAACTGTTTAAAAAACAGCACATGAAATAAAATATCGGACATTTCAATATACAAAGCAATCTACAGATATTTACAAGCAAAGACAAAACATTTCATAACCATATTTAGATTGGGACAAAAATAATGTACAATAAATTGCATAACAATACTAAGACAAATTTAAAAACGCGATCACACAATAATATCATACATTTTGACACAGCCTTCATATACTTTCATAAAAAATATTATTAAAAATATGAACATATCTTTTTCCATTCATGCAAGTCACATTTATTCCACTTAGGCATAAGTTCTTATCACTGGAATTTATGTACACTATCCTCTCAATTGTTTAAAGTCTTCCATCACCTTATCAGAAAATAAAATTCACAGCAATGACCATTTTAAGTGTTACAATCAAACTATTTAAAAATTGGCTTGCCAGCAGTGTAGAAATAGAAGCAAAATTCTGAAATAACTACAGTAATTACATAAATATTTTTTAAAGATATTTAAGCTATGAATGTTAAAATAAAGAGTATTAAAATATCACTATACATTCACTTAGGAAATCAGGATTCCCATAATGACTAAATATTGTCCCCATCTTTTCATCTGACTGAGGTACACTAACACAAAATCACAGTGAATTTCACCTGAGTTTCATTTTCTTAAACATAAATTATGATAAATTACTTTATAACAAAATACATGCAACAATATGTATATTTCTAAATTCTAATTAAATTTCAGAATGTATATATTAACACACCTTTCGTAAAAGATGAAAAACAAACACATACACAAAAAAGTTGTAAAAAGTGTATAAGAGTGACCTAAAAATAATATATTCTAGTATAACAAATATTTTGCATTAACATCGTAAATGGGAAACCAAACAATTACAAAATTGGAAATAAAACTGAAAAGAACTTAAGAGAAAAATAAAAGAATGCATTTCTCCTATTCAAGCAGAAAAAGGTAGACAATACACAAACAAAAGATAATATTCACCTGATTCCTGATGTTTTGCTCTAGGAAGGAGGCCTTTTGAAGCATTATTTTGTTTGGCTTTTATTGCATTTTATAAAATCTTTTCATTTATATATAATACAAAAGTTTCATTCACACAAGTTTTCAAAAACAAAGTACTCTAGAATATTAATTGTAAATTTGCCACAATCAAATAATGTAATTATGATGTAGTGTCAACAGGAAATAATAATAATAAAAAAAAAAAAAAAAAAAAAAAAAAACTAATATCCAGGGATGAAACTAATTAACATGCAAAAACCCCTGAAACTGCTACTTGCATGCAGACAGGAAAGGACTTGTATGTGCTTGAAAAACTAAGAATAAAATAAAATAAAAATGAATATGATATTCATTATACTATATTAACAGTGGAATAAAGAGAAAAACATTTATAAAATTATAAGAAATTAATATCTTGACGAATTAAGATAATCGATTAAGATAATCTTTATACTTAGATTATTTTAATTAGTATTTTAATATATAGGTTGGCTTCATTTTAAAGGCATTTCTGGGCGATATCTAACATACTTTGGTAGAAAATTTATTCTGTATAATAAAATAAAAATATTCAATTCAAAATCAATAAAATATGTCATCTAATTTAATTTCTCTAATGACTTTAAGAGAACGCTCTGGTGAAAATAATAATAAAATAATAATAAATAAATACTGGCAACAAAGTAAAAAGTGCACTTCAAGTCTACAATTTTGTAGGTACAGAGCTGTCAGCAATATTCTACATAGAAAAGTATTTGTCAAATTTTTTTAAAAAACAAGATTTTTGCATTCATGAAAAAGTTCAATAAAAATTTATAACTTTTCTCATTTCTTAGAAGAAAAAAAAAAAAAAAAGAGTTTGTAAATCATAAATTGTACGACAACACGAAAAGAAAGGCCTTAATTTTGAAAGCATAAAATAATTTTTTTAATTAGTTTCTGGTACTTACTTTTTTTCCACTGCTTTTATTTTTGGGGGATCAAATATCTATTTTTATTTCATTTTTTGAGACCTCCAATGTGGATGAAATTTTACTTCATCATTAACATTTCAAGATATGAAAAGCAAAAAATATGTAATATACAATTTTGAAATTGTAAATTTGTTACCTAAAGACTGAGCAAGGTACATCTTAAAGTCTAAGCATCATCATTTTGAAAGTAATACAATTTTATTTACCAATATAATTATTTTGTTATGTTAAAGCTTAATATCATTTGCATTTCATTATAATAAATGATATTCAATACCTATTTAAAAGATACTTTAAAACTTGAGATCTTGGTAGAGAGCATATATTGCATGCAGTTTTGTATTACTTTTTAAAAATTAAATGCTAGTTTATAATTGTTTTATAAACATGTTTTTAAAGAAAAAAAAAAATCTTAACATATCCTGACAAAAATTACTATTTTCACCAGAACCTCTCCATAAATACAATTCACCTCCGTATGATTTTCCCGTAGAAAATATTTTTACAGTATAGTGTGTGTGTGTGTGTGGAAGGAGCAAAGATCCAAAACATTAATAATATGACTGCCAAGAGAAGGCAGCAATATCACACAAATAAATAGAAAAAAAAAAAAAAAAACCACAAAATGTTTTTTAGAAATTCCTGAATATTGACTTAAAATTTATTTCTAATCTATCAAAATTCCAAATTGAGATTTGCTTTAAAAGAATAAAGATTGAATATTAAAATGAAAGTTTTTTACTTGTGCATCCTTTTTTTTTTTTATTATTAATTCTATATACAGAGGTTGATCCAGGTTTTAATTTTTGGGGCCCATTTTTGTGAAAATCAAAATATTTTTGTGAAAAAAAGAATTGTTGCTTCTTTCATTTTAGCAGTTACTCTATCTAATGTTTAATATAAAGTTAATAGCATTTTATTAAATAAGTATAGACATTCATTAAAAGTAATAATGGAAAAATTTTACAAAAGTATTTTTATAAAACAAAATTTTGTGAAAGGGCTGTTTTTATAAATCTGATTTTTGTGAAAGGACCCATTTTCTGAATTTGAATTTTGTGAAGGGGCAGCAAACGGGTCCCAATTTTTGCCTGGATCGACCCCTGATATATAATTAAGCAGATTCCTAGTTTTGTAAGGTATTCTGAATTATTTTGCTGCTACTTCAAAACCATGATTTTTTTCTTAATATCAATATGAAATTCGTTAATTAAAAAATATTATGTGGGGTATAGGGAAGGAAAAAGAGTTTAATGCAAAAAAAAAAAAAAAAAAAAAAAAAGTTTGATCTGTACAATTTAATTAAAAATTTTTACTACTGATACATGAAGGAAAATAATTTTGATTTATTTTTTTCTTTCTTTTAAAAAAATACTGTACAAAGACAAAATATTCTTAATATTCTCCATTATAACTATTTTAAGATAAAATTATATACATATAAAAAAAAGATACTGAAGCACCATATGCAGCTGTATATTATCAAATCATACAACATTTTTCATATATAAGAAAATTTTACTAAAGTGAAAAATAAATGAGATGCTTATAAATTTTGCTACTGCCCTAAATAAGAGTATTTTATTTCATATCTTGTAAAAAATTTTAAAGTTGAAATATTAAATTGCGAAAATTTACATTCTTTTTCTTGGTCAACTTCATTTAATATTTTTAGAGTTAAAAAATATATTAACAAAACATTTTTATAATTAAACAAGTTCAATGAAATGAAATGATATAAAATCAAATTCCCCTTATGTAATGTTAAAATTAGATAGTAAATATTAAAAATTAGAGTAGAAAAACACACATGTATCATATATTAATAATTATTATACCAGACTTCTTACTTTATAATTTCATATTAAATCATATAAAAATATATAGAAGAGTAATAAAGCAACAAGAATATTTGCTTACAATCTAATTTTCTGCATTTTGCCTAAAAAAAAAAAATATATATATATATCAAAGATTTTTCCCATTTGCAAATTTATTATCACTGTAATTAAACCTGTTTTTCATACATAAATAGTACACTGTTTAAAAAAAAAAAAAAACCTTTTCATTATGAACTCCAACTGCCTCCAAGATACTGAAAACTTTACTAATTGATAAGGAAAATCATTAACATTAGATTGTCCAAGCAGTCGAAATGACTGTTTTTGGACAATATACATATCAATCAAAGAGGAGAGGGTGGTAAATACAATTATTAATGAATGCTCCATATCATGTATACAAAATCCCATAAAATCTAAGAAATTATATAATTATAAATATATCAGGAATAAGATCATTTAAACATGTAAAAAGCCTGAAAACTATTGTAAATTAACACCTGAAAAGAAGATTTATTAATGATGTATCATATGATTATTATCAAAAGTATACCTACACTAAGCGACAAAAAAAAAAAAAAAAAAAAAAAAAAGCTGCACTGCAGAAAAATTCACTTATATCTTTTGTGTTTGTAATAATTTAAAAACTAATGACTGCAACAAATAAAATAGTTATGTTTGTATAATACGGAAGTCGTAACATGATACCTAATTACATTTTCGATTTAATAATTCGTTTTATTACACGCTCTATAAAGTATTTAATAAAAATCTACATAAAATTTTCTTTTTAAACGTAATATAATAAACATATACTTTGTATCCTATTATGATTTATTATATGAAATAAACACGTTATATTTCATATATGAAATAAAACTATTTATTTGTTAGATCTAAACAATTATTTAATAAAAATATGTATTCTGGATTGGATAATTCCGCCTTTATATGGAATTAATGCACAATGGCATAGTATTTTACAGTTTTTTAACATGAAACTTAGAAATTTCACTGTGCCAAATATCATAAATACTTTTTCCTAGTTCTTTCAAAGTTGTAGGCTACAAATTTCTAATCTCCACCCTCTTTTATACACTAAACATTTCCGAGCGGATTGAGATTAGGACAATTTTCAAGTCTAATAAAGAAGAAATCCTGCGATATTCTTTGTGGGATTTAATTTTAAGTGAAAAAAGTTATGAAAACTTACAAAAATTATAGATGCTCATGAGAATGGATAAGTAATTTTAACAACTTGAATCAAATGTACCACAAGCGCCATATAACAAGGCACATTATCATTTTGAAATGCTGATTATGGAAGAGTCTGAAATACCCCCAAAGTAGTCAGTCAGGTATCAGTTTTTTAATAGCCAAGTTTTATTTTGGGTTAATTGATCCCTTGAACATGAAAATTTGCCACACTCACCGAAAAATTATGCATTTTCGTATCGTAATATACAGGAAATATGTCATTGTTTTAAAAGTGCGATTTTTATTAAGTCAGTCACATTTTCGTGATCAGATCTGCTTGTTTTCGTCAGTTCGAAATAAGTTAAACTTGACTCAGAGAGAACAACTTCAGCCTAACAATTAATTGATCATCTTTTAAATTTTTTTAACCCTCTAATGTTTTGGTTTTCTAATTCTTTTCGTTAAGAATGAATTTTTTTCAGATTTTCTGGCAATTAAACATGCTTTGATTAATTGTTATTTCATTGTATTTAGATTAATTATGTTACTAAACACTTTTTCTGAATCCCTGCTGTGTTCTAAATGTAATACAAACTGATTTTTTAAGCACTAGCTTTTTAACTTGCGGTCATCTCGACTGGATGAGTAACGTGGCCGCCTAAGGACAAATGTGCAGTTTAAACAGCCAAAAAATATTATATCTTGCTAAAAGCCAGATTAGTGATATTTTGATAACATTTAATCATTTTGACATCACACGTATTAAAATATTTATTTTTTTTTTTCGCTCTAAAATTAATATTTTTTGTTGTATCATTAATTGCCTTATTCTTGCTATGTTTGAAATACTTTCTAAAATTACAATTTTCCGAACAATTGCATCTTGTTTTTAACACTTGGCTCAATCCTAAATTGCACGCGGAACACAACGTAATAAAATCTGTTCAAAATTTACTTTTGAAACAATAAATTTAGCGATTACAGGAAGAAAAATGGAAAATATCAAAGTGTGGCTTTTTTTTTTTTTTTTTTTTTTTTTTGGGGGGGGGGGGGGGGGTCGCTTAGTGTACGATAATAACTGATATTTGGAGGGTTCTACATTATAAGATAAATTAAACATTTACAGTGAGAGAATTCTACAAAAACGAAATAATTTAACATGAAATTCAGTGGCAGCAAAACTTTCAAAAATCTTGAATTAAAAAACAAAACAAAAAAAAAAAACAGAAAAAAATTTCTTAGACTGCTAGTCTCCAAAAACGTTTCACCCCTGATACATACCTATTAATGAAATTAAGTAGTAGTCAATATGACTTCACTGAGCAATGTAATGTTAAAGCAACTGGTATGGTACCACATGCCAACAGAAAAACATAATTCCATAATCTTACTGCACTGAGTTTACACTCACTGTTACAGGGTATAAAAGTGTAATGTGAATTAGAAGCATTACTCTTTATCAATTAGTAAAATTTTTAATATTTTGGTAGGCAGCCAAAATACCCATCCTCGTGATGCAGACTCCCACATTTAAAATGTAATAGCTGATTTCTTTTTTTTTTTTTTTTTTTTTTCTTTCCCTGTTTAAAAGCAGACAAGATGCTACATATAACTTTTTTTTTAACTTCTGCATGAAAAACGTGTAATCTTGACTTATAAAAATTTTTATTCTAGCACATATTTTCTTCAAATATATGCCAGAATAACAATTCTTAGTTTATCTTAGATGTTCTTCAACATCTAAGATAGATTTGAGGAAAAAAAACTTTAAAACAATGTCTGAGCGTGAAAGAACTTAAAATCATGCTTAGAAATTTGTTTACAAATTTCTTAAGTAAAAAAAAAAAAATAAGAAGAAGAATAAAAGCAAATTTTAATTTCTGATTTAGCCAGAAATATCCAACATTATGACAGCCAGAATTCTCCAAAGTAGAGAATATTCTATTTTAATTGCAGAACTCTGCCATAAACAAAATATATAAAAAAAAAAAAAAAAATTACATTGCAATTTTATTACAATTGTAAATACAATAAATTCCCAATTATCTGGCACTCAATCTTGGATATGTGGTACAGGTCAATTGAACAAGTGTGTTGCGTAACAATGAGTGCCCAGTGATTAGTCAACTTTATTGTAATTTTTAGTTTTAAATTTGTTAGACTTCACTCAAAACAGGAATCTTCAATCTATTCTCAAGTATATAAAAGATATTTTCACTGATTTCACATTTACAACATTTGATGACTGATATACATTAAAATTTTGTACGTCAAATCACCACATTCAATAATTATAAAATTTTACGAAATAGATATTTAAAAAAATAAATAATAATAACAATGGAAAATTCGTGAGCAAAGATTTCCATGAGTAAATCACATTGTTTTGGGTACAATTAATAATTTTTTTTTCTTTTTTTAAATATCAAGATAAATGTAAACTTCACAAATAGTAACAGACTAATGACCAAATAATACAGGGAGAAGAAATAAATGAATCAACAACACATTGTCAACTTTTAACAGCTTATAAAATTACTTCCAATAATATAAGCATTTTATTTATAATTTGATAGATAACAATTTTACATTGTACTTTACACATATAATGTAATTGATACACATGCATAAAGTGAATAAAAATTTTGTGAGCATCATATATTTAGAATATAGCATTAAAACAGAAAATACTTTTTGAATTATTTCAGGAACATTTTTTCATTTGAGTTACAATAAAAGGAGTGATCCTGAATTCGTGGAAAAATACTCGAAATTTCAGCCAGAAAAATTTCTTCTATTGGGAGAGAACATATGAATTTAACAACCAGAAAAACTGAATTCTGGTATTGAAAATAAAAATCAAAGTAAATTACCTGAATAAAATCAACTCTGCAATAATAACAATTATTGTAGTCAAAAAATTTATTTCCATTTTATAGTAAATACAATTAACACATTGAGCGCCATGTCAGCCATTCTTGATTCTAGACATTTTTCCATATATCTCTAAAAGTACTGAAGGAATCATCTTGAAATTTTAGGAGTGTTCAGAACATGTTATACTTCAAACATTTCAGAGAAAGTTTTACCCCAAAGGTAAAAGCAGTACCAATAAAAAATTAACACGTTGAGCGCCATGTCCGCCATCGATGGCTGACAGTGTAAAATAGGATAGAAAACTAAAAATATTACATTGTTTTAAGTAATTATTGAAAATTTGCTTAATTTTTATTTATTACAGGAGGAATCATTATGGAATTTTAATGGGTTTTAAGAATTCGTGTGGCGCTCAACATGTTAACAGTAAACAACAAAATAAAGTTTGCCATTTAATAGGCAACATGGAGAAGAAATTATAAGGAATTTGCAAAACATTGAACATATATAAAAAAGTAAGTATTGTTATTTCTATTTATTTATTTAAGAATATCTTCATATAACAAAATAAAGCACTAAAATAACAGAATTTCTACAAATAATTGACCAGCAAGCAATAATCTTTAATAATAGGTTATTTGCATTTTAGTTATCAATCACCCATTTTGGCCCATTAACCATCTAACTATTCAGATAAATTTTTAATGATGATTTTATTGTATGCTTTCTACAACACACTAAATTTAAAGTTATTTCAACATGAGATTAAAAATATAACTATGTATCTGACCTTAAGACTATTCATTATACATGACCTTCATTCCAAATAAAAGAAAGAAAAAACTGCTCAGTGAATGTATATATGTGATCCTGGCAGTCAAAAACTCAACAGAGAGGAAGGGGGGGGGGAAGTTAGCAATAACCTTAGTCATAACTAGCTTGAATGATTAAAAATATGACAAACAATTTTTATTTTTCAGATGCTGCAACAACTTGCAGAAAAAGATATTGAAAAACTGGTGTTGAATGATGAAAAGTAAGAACTATAAAAGCAAACTTTATTGCACAAATTTTCCAATTATCCACAGTACTTTTTTTTTAAGACTATAAATTATGGTGTATATAAAAAAATCCATAATAGTAGAACATGTTGTAAAATTAGTCGAGGAAAGAAACAAAATAAAGGAAAGATACTGTTCAATAGTTAAGAAGTCTATGTAAGTAAAATTCTTGAAAAAAGATTTTACCAAGTGTGACAAATAATTTTTTAGAATTTATGAAGAAAAGAACAGTTTCTTATGCTTTGGCTAATTTGAAAAATCTGTTACTGGAGGAAATAATGTTGATGATAAAAATATCACAAAATGGATTGTGACATCAGAGATTTAATCTTTAAACATCTTATTGATGAACAAGTGAGGACAAAGAAGCAGGTAAATTGTAGAAAGTGAGCCATGATGCAGCTGACACAACTATGGGCTTGATCAATGTTTGGAGGAACAAGACAATGCATCTTTTTAAACAAAAAGAAAAAAAAAAAAAAAAAAAAAACTTTAATCACAAAAAAAGGTGCTTTAACAAAAAACAAAAGGGGGGTAAAAAAAGGTTGACAGTTTTTTTTTTTTGTGTGTGTGTGTGAATAATTAAAGCAAGAAACGTAAGTAAAAAAGCAGTTTTTATAAGTCATAATTGTAATTGTAGGCCGTCTTATGTAAATTGAAAAATGTGTGCCCTTTTTTCACCATTTGCAGATTATCCATGGAATTACAATTTTTTATTAAAATCACACAATCAACTGATTGCAAGAAAATCATATTTATTTATTTATTTTTTTTTTTCACTCAGTCGGGGGAAAAAAAAAAAAAAAAAAAAAAAATTCAATATCTATGGAATTCCCTTATCTGTGGTTGTCAAGCCATTCCATTCTGTGGATAATCGGGAGTCTATTGTATATTGCATTCTTTAATATCAGATATCAGATTTGAATTCAGATATTGCTGAAATTTTAATTATTTCTGTGATATTCACTTAGATTTTGAAACAGAGGGATTGCTCAATTTCCTGAACACCTGAACCCTTTTCTTTCTTTCTTTGCAAAAGTTTTCTTGGACTATTAACATGAACTTTATTTTACTTAATTAACAAGTTTCAGCACTAAAAATAATTAGAATGCAGCCAAAATAAGATTTTTTACCTGAATACAGGCCTGCAAATATTGTGAATAAAATCTCATACAAAATATTATTTAAAATTTATTGATAAATATTATTTCTTTTATATGTTACAGAAAAATAATTACAAAAAGGAGAAGCTTGGCAATGCAGCCAAATATTTTTAAATGCTATAGAAACATACATTTGTATCCAATAACGTATGTTACAAGCAAATGCCCAAGCAGTTTGTTATCTATATGCTCAAATAGCCAATAACAAACAAAAAAGATATTATAAGAATAAAAAATAAATAAATATCAAAATTTAAAACAATTACATCATTAGACTCTCCCTCTTTTTAAGAAGGGGGGGGGGGATACTTTTTGAAATAAATATTGCATTTTATTTGCATTTTTCAAACTTGCAACTTCCAATTTTGGAGAGAAAAAGTGGAAGGAAAAGTATATTATTATATTATGATCATTTATTTTTGAAATAAACTAGAGAAATTTAAAAAAAAAAAAAAAAAAAAAAAATCTAAAATTAGTTTTTACTGTAGAAGTTTTTAACAAATACATTGTATAATAATTATTTAATTTGCATAAATGTGCAATTTTTCTCTCCCCTCCCCCAAGTAAAATAATTTTTTGGTTAATTCATATTATTACATGCTGCAATAATATATCTCATTGTTGTGGTTTTAAAGTGAATTTATGCTGTTTTAAATATGAAAATGCCTGTTAAAGAAACAAATCATTGCCTATATAAAATCAATATTAGTTTTTTTCAAATCTCTTGCATGTGTAAAATTGTCTTACTGCTATTATTATACAACTTCAAAAATTAATTTTAGGATTTTTCTTCAAGATAAATTTAGTTTTTAGATACTGATTAATTAGGAGGCTGATAAAAATCAAAATAGTATAAATTTGGCCTGAGTTATTTGAAAGACTTCAGAAAAATGGGTGTAGAGGTTAAAGCCAGTTGACTACACTTGGATTCTAAACCTAGGTGGACCCTACATTGGGGTCTTTTCAAGAAAAAGGGAACAAAAGCTAAATTTTTGCATACTTAAGTTACATTTTTATTTATTATTAATTGAAGATTTTTATTTTTATTAAATAAATAAATAAATAAATCTTCAGATGCAGCAATAAAAATAATAAGCAATGTACAGACCAATCAATATTGGGGAAAGAAAAAGAGAAAAATAAATAACTTATACTTCTTGAGAAAATGATATAATTTATGAAGTGAAATTTTTTTGAAAGGGCCCTATTAATGAAATGGAATTTTGTGAAGGGTCCTATTTTGTGGCATAGAATTTCGTTAAGGGTCCTGAAATGGGCCCCAATTTTGAACTGGATTGGCTTTTGATTTAAAAAAAAAAACTTTCTCATTGGATGTTGTTATATAACGTTAATTTTTTTTTTCTTTTTTCTTTTTAAATTTTGTTTTTTATACTAATTGGATGGCGCACATGAATTTGCACTTTTCATAAAAGAAAAATCATTTCTTCTATATCTCCTGAGTTAGTGTTTTTGTGTCATTTTATTAATATATGAGAAATGTGTTTTTTTTTTTTTTTGTTTGTTTGTTTCTTGTTTGTTTCAAATGGGAATAATGTACAGGAAGGAAAAAGAAAAATAGAAAGAATCTTAACAATTTGACTTCATTATTAAAAAAAATTTTCAGAGTGAGAAACATCATTTAAAAAAAAAAAAAAAAAACCTTAAAGGAGGAGGGGGATGGGGGGGGGGAGGTCTTCAAAATTTCTGCTTGTCCCATAAGCATTTCTTATTATTAATAACAATCTTTTAAAGAGAAAAAATAATTACAACCTATTTGTGTTATTTTTAATTACAATATTGAGTGGAAATTATTATATTCTCATGATATTAAATATTAAAATATATAATGCTAACAATCAAACAAATAAATGATTTATATAGTTTAATTCAACGAATTTTGTTAAAAGCATATAATTTTTATCACTTCTAAAGAATAATATGATAAGTTGAAGCTTTTTAAAGAAAGAATATCAATGAATCACCATAATTTTTAAGAGCAGTCAAAAAAAGGGATTATTATTTAAACACAATAAATAAAAAATACATGCATTTATTTCTTTAACACAAATCTACGAAAAAAAGATCCATGTAACTACCTCATTAAAAAAATTCTTTGAACAGATATGATTTTTTAATTTCATTAAATGTTTCTTTTATTTTTTTTTTTATTATTTACTTATTTTTTTATGACAACCTGTATTCCGTGGCACTGCCAATGCAATTTTAAAAATTTAACACAAAAGCACTGAAAAATTCTAATTCATAAAAAAATTGCACTTTTCATGTAACACATATAAGTATTATGTTCAAGTATTATTAAGGAACATACAGTATTTTTAAAGCTTAGAATTTCAAGATTTATTTGCAATACATTTAATGAAGTTTTTTTTTTTTTTCTTTCTTATTTCTCTACCTCTGAAAGTGTTTAAAATTTAATGAAAAATAGTAATCTTACAAAAAGAAAATTAACAGCGCAGGAAACAAACATAAATAACAAATTGTAAAAACAATCGAAATTATATTAAAAAATACAAGATGACTGTTAAATAAAGTAGAAGTTAACGCTCAAAACATAAACAGAAATTTAAAATAGAAAAATACAGAAACTTGCTTTAATAGACAACTATGTAAAAGAAAAATAAAGATTTTATTATTATTTAAATGCCTAACAAGTAACAAAAAGTATTTAACAACTCATTCAAACCGAGATCGTTCACATAATTCAGCACGATAACTTAAAAATTGATAAAGAATATAATAATATGTACAATAACATGGTCATTGTTGTAAAACTGAATGCTTTTTTACTTTTTTGTGCAAAATTAACGAGCATGGTTCAAAAATGCGAGAGATGAAATTCAGTTGATGGTTAAAAACCAACCGTAGTTGTATGAATTGAAATGATTAAATTTTTAAAATAAATCTGGTGATAATAGACAAAGGAAGACTCCGAAAGGACCTTTTAAGCTCTTTACACAACCACATTTCAGTTATGATATTTGAAGGAGAAATTTCAGCAACTTCTTTTGCTATTATTTAAATTTCACCATGGTCTTATTTATAAAATGTCTTTCTTTATATATATATATATATGAGCATTGTTTTCAACAATCACTTTTTACGGTGACTAGTTCAGTTTCATTTTATATATGAAGCACTTAATAGATTACCTATACAGTCTGGCGAAATCTCTGACAATAGATGATACTGTTTTTGAATGTTCAGCTCTGAAATAAAATGAAAAAAAAAGTCACAAAGAGATATTTAAAAATACATATTTGTAAATAATTCAATGGTTTTCAAAATAATTTTTTAATGAATATTGATTTAAGATATTAGTACAAAAAATAATTATCTTTTATAGATATAAATATTTTATTTTCTAAAATTCAATTATTTTCTGCTTCAAAATATATCATAATTTTATACTGTTATAAAAGTAATAACAAGTACAAATAAAAGACAACTATCACTATCTAGATAATTAAATTAGTGCAACATTTACACTGAAGTGTGGGAACTTAGTACATTTTTTTATTTTCTCACACAAAAAATTTTTAACATTGAGAGAAATTACTGCACTTTTTTGGGGCCAATTTATTACAATTTTTTGGTCCATAAACCAGTAATTCATAAAAATAAACAATCTTGAAATAAACACGTCACCTTTCAAAAAAAAAAAAAAAAAGATATAGCACATTTAAACAGATTCTTCATAAAATTCGAATGATTTAAAAAAGTTTTAAAAAAACTTGTATAAGAAAATTACACATTTTTCTGACCAGCTGAAAAAAATGCATTATATTTCCACAATGAAACACCTAAAAAACTGGAATCTTGTATTAAAGTTATATATATAAAAAAAAAAAAAGTTTCATTAACTTGCACCGCAATAGCTACCTATACCAATGATTGACATTTAAGCAATTAGATGCGATTATACTCAAATTATATCAATGAGCTGTAAAATTAGACATCATCAGCAATTTGCATTAATCCAGACATATTATTATTATTTTTTAATATTTTCCTGTTCTCACTTTCCTTTTTAATATCTTGCTTTGTTTCTGAGTAAGGGTGATAAATTCTCACCCAATTTTTACCTCTGATGAGACTCCTGTAGTGTTACATGTTTAATTCTTCCAATTTGCATTTTTTACTTTGATTCCTAACAGCACAGACCACGTTCAACAACCATGAATATTTATTTCTTTTTCCCAACTATGTGAAGAACACTGACTTCGCAAATGGATATTATGTGAGAAATGCTGAGTAGGTAATTAGCCACGATGGCTCACTGGTAGAGCATCCACACGGTAAACAGTGTGCTCGGGTTTGATTCCCAGCCCTGACATTTTTCACACAACTGGCAAAAGAATTCAACTTTACACTATCTAACTCTAAATATATCATAGATCATTTTGAGCTTGAAAATTTTTGGATGTCTGTTAATTTTAACTTAAGCAAGGCATTCGGAAATTCTTTAAACAATTTTGATTTCACCAAAACTAAATGCAAAACTGGTGTACAAACGATAAATAGAAAATAAGACTTCTTCATACACCATAAATTTTAAGCCAGCACAACCGGTTTCGAAAGGACGTAGCCTTCCTTCATCAGGTGCAAAAAAACATGTGCTACTGCCTTGGAGGCAAAAGCAAGACATCTTGATTTGATAGCTGACTCACAATACCATTGCTTTTAATTCTTGATAATGTAAAGAAGGAATACACCATTTTATCTACTAAGTTTAATATCCTCCCTTTTCCATTATGTTTATTTATTTATTTATTTTAATTATACAAAGCAAAGAGTGCAAAGCAAAGTTACGAAGAATCCTTTATCTCAGCAACCATTGGTTCCACTGATATTTCTAATTACAAAATTTTTAAAAAGTGTATGCATTTATGATATGAAATGTTTAAATTTATTCTTTTATTTTTAATTAAAGAAAAAAAAAATTGTCAAAGACAGAATTTAGTTTAGTACGGAGGACTATTAATTTCAATCTATAAAATTTTTAATTTTACTTTTTAATTTTAATTTGTTTTTTATCTAATTTTTTGACCTTAAAACTGGGCCACATACTTTTTAAAATGAATGAAAAGAATTAAAATGAAGTGTTTCCACCTAAATTTCATACTTTAGTTAATTTTAAAAAATTAATTGCCGTGTTGAAAAACTGTTTGCACTCCTGTATTCAGAAAAATCACCCCTTTCATTTGAGTTTCTAATATATTTTGGTGTTACACAAAAGTGGTCCAAAAAAAAATCCAGATTGAAACTAACAGTCCTCCGTCCTAAAAACTACCTTTTTATACAGTTCCCAGGTTCTATAGTAAGTCATATCTAGTAAAAGTTGATACTCATGAACTTGATACTCATCCTAATAAATATAACACAAAAAGTTTCACTTCTGTGTGCTCAAAATTGTCAGAGATATTTGGTTTCAAAGCTTGATATTTTTTGCATTTTCTTAGGCTTTATTAAAGATTTTTTAACTGAACCCAAATATATTTGAAATAAACCAAGATATTTTTACTGTTTAAAGTTTATTTTTTTATGATTCAAATCTTTAGTAAAGCTTATAAATAAAAACAAATATTAACAACAAAACTCAGAAAATTCTGTTTAACTGCCTTAGTAAAGTGAAACTGTTTGTATATAATTGTTTTTATGTAGAATTTTACGTAATAAAGTAAGACAATATTAACAATTGTTTCCAAGGAGAAGGTAAAAAGAAAATTAGAATTTTTGTATTCATTTTCAATCCCAGGTAGAGTAGTATAGATAAAGGCAAGAATTATTTATAACTAAGAATATTTTTTGTAGATTGAATATTTTTTTAATTTAATTTTAATGTTCTGATTAATAATGGTTTGCACTTCCATGCAGCTAAACATAACCATTTTCTGATGTAATCTTTATTATTTCTTAAGCATAAGAAAGAAGGAGAAATGCATGAAACAGAATGCAATTAAACCAACTTGTTTTACTTCAAAGTTTTTAAAAGCTACTACTAAATAACCATTGCTTTAAAAAAGAAGAAAATATATTTAATAAATTCAATCCAAAATAATTTTATAGAACTAAGGAAAAATTACACAAAAATAAATTAATTGGTTTTATACGTAAGAAAAGTTCAAAATTTGACATACTGTAACACATTGTCCAGGAATTCTTTAAGCTGTTCGGGTGTAGCTGTCACAGTTCCACCACAATTTTGGCTAGGAAGTAGACTTAGTGTATTTTGTAACCATATTTTTAATGACTAGAAGAAAAAAAAAAAAAGATAAATAGAAAATTTTAAAATATATCATCTAATGCTGCAAAATTACTTATATGGATCTTTAAATAAAATTCTTTTGCAAACAATTTGTGCACTGATAAAGGTAAAATGTGTAAATCAAATGATACAGAGAAAAGGAGAAATTGGTTTGGTAGTGCAAATTACTGTTGCACTAACTATATAATGGAATAATGGGAGTCATTTTTAAAGATAGTCTAGAGTAAGGAAGGAGATGAGGGCTAGAATAACCAAGCACAAGATAACCAGGGTGTTTACACTTGTTCCTCAACTGCATCACTTATATTTTTACTTTCTTCTATATTCAATAGAAGAAAGTATTGGATTAGTAAAAATTTTTGACCTTGGATTTTTGATGGATTTACACGTTTTCTGAGCAGTAGAACACGATTTGACGATTTTTAGAAAATGTCTGTCTCTGTATGTGTGACACAATTTTGTGGCAACTGTATCTCAGGTACTACTGTGCAGAATTTCATACAAATTGCTATGTAGTTAGTTACACATTGACATAAATTAGCGCCTATCAACTTTTGGTAAGATTTGTCAGATTGTGCTTTTCTAAAATCCCGCTTTTTCTAAATTTTTAACATGGTGGTATAGGACAAAATTTTGTATAAATGTGCATAAAGAGAATTATTTTCTAATAATCATTATGAAATTTAAAAGAATTATTTGAAACAGAAACAGTCAACTGGGGGGGGAAAAATGTGTATGTAGGAGCGTCCCCCCCCGCCCTCGAGGGGAGTAAATTTTAATGATGGGTATCTTTCAAAAGAGCTCGCCAATACCTTTAAAACGAATGGTTGAACCTTCGATCTGAGATAATTTAAAATAAAGTTATCAATTTTTTTCAACTTTTTTTTTTTTTTTTTTTCTTTTTTTAATGTAATATTGAGAATAAAATTGACTATTTTTGGATATTTAGTGTTATACAACTTCTCTAATATGGAAATCATCTGCATTATCATGGAAGATAATATTTTTAAATTATAATTTTAATAAATTATTTTTACTGAGTGAATTTGTATAGGAAAATATAGTTTTCAGTTTTGCTTGTTAATTTTTAATAAAACATAATATCTTGATTTCTTTTTAGGTTTTGCTGAATGGTTTAAAAGCTTAAGATGTCAAGTGTTAGTTGGAAGCATACAAGAAAGTTCACAACTATATTGAGTTGTGACATTTAAAAAAAAAAATCCTAAATTCATGAAAGTTTTCACTATCAGGAAACTTGTCCCTTAATGTATAGTATTGTATATAGGTTAGAAAGCCAAGATTACCCTTGCTCCAGGCCATGGAGGAAGCAGAACCACAAAAAAAAAAAAAAAAAAAAAAAAACTTTTTTATCTTTAAATGGCAACATTCTTAAATTAAAAAAAACTGATATTTTTTAAAAGCCAATTAGTAGTAGTTCATACAAGATAAGCGGCACAATGTAATGCTAAAAAATGTCTGCCTACAGCAGCAACATTTCCCTGCAGCTGTTGGACAACACAAAACCAACCAGCAGAAAAAGATTATGAATTGACAAAATAAAGTACACTGTCAAACTTAACATTTACACTGTGGGACAGGTTAAAGAAACCTGAAAATTAAATTTATGATTGCATATAATTGCTTTCTCAGTAAAACTAATAATACTGTGATCTTTTTTCTGAAATACTTCTGGTACAAAATAAATATTATTATATGATGTTGGCTGCCCCAAATGGCAGAGAATCTGGCAGACACATTCCTAGACACTGCACTGTAAAAATTTTGGAAAGTACATCAACTGAGCAAATTAAGGTCAAACTGTGGCAAAACATTATACTTACCCTACAGATAAACAATAACTAAAAATAATTGAATAAATACAATGCAAAAAAAGTGATTAAAACGAGCAGTTAAAATTCACATTTATAAGACATTTTCAAGGGCTATAAGTTGTGCACCACCAGCCTACAAACATGCTATCAAAAATTTGCTATTTTATGAAAGGGAACATTCCCCTGCTTATAGTAGCCTGACAAAAAAATCTAGCAGTTAATGGTACAGCACAAATCAATAAGGAATGAACATTGTCACACCATTGGAACTTTTTGTCGATCAGATTTTTTTTAGAGAAATTTTTTTAACATGAGAAATATATAAAATAATTTATATAAAAAGACGACCCATTTTATCAAATTTATTGCATTATATTTAGATTTTAAAATTATAAAATTAATTCCTTTTTTTAATTGGAAAATTTTATACCTTGTATTTTGAACAAATGTACCATATGATTAAATCATTCATGTATTTAATCAAAATTTGCTGAAACAAGGTTATCATAAGTATTGATATTTTGAAATGTAATTTAACGTAATTTTTTTAATTTAATCTCTGTAAATGACTAAGAGGTATAACATTATTACACTTGAAAAATATACAGAACAAAATATACAACGACTGTAAAATATATTTTTCAGCCAATTCTAATAAGCTATAAACACAAAAATACTCTTACCATAAAACTTTGTTTTGATAACAGTGGAATAGTGACAATTTAAGTTATTCATTGCAGCCTGATAATTTTGTTTAATACTATAAAACAGAAACAGTTAATCATTTTATACCTACCGCCTAGTTTTGTAATTTTGATAATAACAAAATTTCTTAATTGCCCACCAATTCCGCAGTAATGAATTGCATTGAATAAAAGTAAAGAAATAACTTTACAAAATTTACAAAGCAGAATTACAGTAAGTTAAAGAACATAACAACTAAGTACATATCTATTGAAAAGTTTTAAAAAAATTGATTAAATTTTAGCAAAAGAAAGTACTTCAGTATCAGACAAAATTCCTATCACCCACCAAGAAAGCTGAAATGCCTACTTGTGGATGGGTAGGGACCAAGTTGACAGCCACTTCTCTAAAATAAGCACCAATTGAAAAAACTATGATTCAACTCTGAAAATAAACTTAAATGCAAGTGGAGTTATGTTTGTTTATCCATGATAGTAAAAAAAAAAAAAAAAATCTTGAAAAACAATCAGCTAAATAAATTCACTGCCCATAATTCATTGAAATGATCAATTTTATGTTAGCAAAATTAACTAAAACTTAAATTTTAAAACATTAATGGAAACAAAAATCATTTTCAAGGTATCGATGTTAGGTTAAGGCAGATTTACTACACTAGGGTCCTAGGCACAGGTGAAATGCCCTCGTACAGAGTCTTTCGGAGGAACGCCTAGATTGTTTTTATACCAGTTTTGGGGAAAAGCATAAAACATTTCAAAAGGCTAGGCCTGTAGTTCGTAGTTCTCAAAGGGTGGTATACTTTAGACAAACTAGTACACTCTAAAAGATTTTCAAATATTGTTTTTATGTAAGAATTTTAAGCAAAGGGATGGCACCAATGCAGCAAATACGATTCATGTTTTGTAAGTTGACTTATCTCATTTGTTGTGATGGAATTGTTAAGGAATGCAGCTTAATGCTGCACACAAAACATTTGTGTTTTCCTTAATAAAGTGAAGTGTGAGTACAGGTAGTGATTCTTTATTATAAAGTGCGAATTAAATTATATTTTGAATTAGCTGAGTATTATATGTGCCCTGTGGTATTCCAAAAAAATATGTCTTCAGATATAAAAATACAGTTTCTTGATTAAACCATTTCATTACAGACATTTGATAATCAATACTCAAGGCTGATGAGGACAACCTGGCAAGTGGGTCTGATATCCAGCATCACCTATCTACAAGCTTTTAACAAAAGATTGTTTTGGCAAGGTGTATGGCAGTGGAGTATTGAGCATAACTGGTGCTTGGAGCACGATACCAGTTTAAAAATGTGTAACTCCATCAAAAAACCGGAGATCAGACATTTTCACAAATCCAAAACTTCCTTTTTATAATACAGAAAAAAGTAAAATTTTTCAGTTGGTCTAAAATACATGAAAAATGTGAGGGGGGAGGATTCTTTACATAAAAATATGAAGTTGCATCCCTTAGCAACAGTTACTATAACCATTTCTTAAAATTTCTTTTGTCCATTTCTGTCAATTTAAAAATTTTATTTATTTATTTATTTATTTATTTTATTTTTTTTAAGTTAATATAATTTTATTCAACTTGTTGCCAAAATAAAAATAAAAAGTAGTTTCCAAGTCGTCTATTGTGTCTGAAAGCAATAGTTCTATCATCCTAATAACAAAAATAAATAAATATTGAAGTGCACAATAAAATTTACTTTAAAAAAGTTATTAAATGCTTTCTGTCAAGCTGAAAGTTGTTCTTTCAATATACGTCAGCAGGACTTTTACATTAAGAGGGGTTTCAATATAAAATTAATGAATGGAACTTTAACTATAATTAAACTACAAGACTTGGAGATGTATTCAAAATTTTAAGGCTTTTAATTAAAATAATGAAAGTGAGTAAATTGCTTCAAGTCAACAACAACTACTTATTAAGGAATAAATATAAGTAGCTTATTTTAAAAATTGAAAATTCAAATTTTTCATAATTCTTCATTAATGGTTTTGTTTATTAGCAATAGCTATTACTATGTTACTGTGTAATTACTACTTGTTGCATATTTAAAACAAAGTATTATATAAATTCAAGAGAACAAAAAACAATAAGTAAACTTACCTCTTTATCAAATAAAACTAATTCATATAATATATCTGCTACACTAGAAAGCATGAAACTTGGCAAGCAGTAAACACAAGCTTGAATTAAACTATTAACAATCAGCTGTCCATGTTCAGCAATCAAAGCTTGAGTGAGAGCTCTTCTTTGATGAAAATTAGCAGAATCCTGCTAAATATTAACATAACAAGTATTTAATACATATTAATTTATATTGTGAATACACAACTGCTAAAAAATAATAATTGCCAATGATTAAGTGCAAGAGTAAATGTAAATAACTCAAGTAAGTGTAAATACATGAAAAAGTTGCATAGGAAAATTTAAAAAGGAGAAAAAGAGAATTTCGCTAACTAAAGAAAATGACAAAATGGTTTTCAAGAAAATACTAAATTAATATTAAGTTATTTTATTTACAGTAAAAAATGTATCTTTAAATATAGTCAGCTTAAACATAAAGTAGAAAAAATTACAATACATACAATCTATTCATAATTCCTTTCACATGTGACCACAAATTGACAGTATTTTTAGTCAGGAAAAGTTCATTACATAAATTATCCCATACTCATATTTAATACAATGTAAGTCCTATACTGAGGAACTGGGATAAAAATAAAAAGTACAACAAGGTTAGAAAAATCTCAGTCAATACACAATAAATAAAATTCAGATTTGGTGACTAAATTTTCAGTTTTTTTTTTTTTTCCCCTATTTAAATTAAAAGAAAATGCCCCCCCCCTTATTTATTTTTTTCTGATAATCAACAAAGGGTGAACACAATCCAATGCGCGCTGCATATTCATTGGCATGTGTTATTGTTCAGGTTAAAGTCAATTGCCTGCACTAGGAACCTAGGAGTAAGTGGAAATGCTCTGTGTGTGTGTGTGTGTGTGTGTGTGTGTGTGAGGGGGGGGGGTCTTTGATTTCAGCAGAAATCTATGCAATGTATGCTTTTCTCCACTGCACATAAACACCAAATTTTCACAAACAAAAGTTTAATGCAAATGATGTTTCTTTGATTAATTAGGTACAAATATATGGTAATTTTCAATAATGAGATGCATGCACACACACAAACAAAAAGAAATTCTGATTTGATGCTAAAATAAATATGGATTTTAGAAATTTACTTTAAGAAAGTGTACAATTTTTGAATAAGTGGCAAAATAAATTGCCTATAAAAAAAGTACTTAATTAACAGGAATTAAATCTATTTTTTGAATTAAAGACTCAACAATTCAGTAATTGGCTACAAGAATAATATATATTTTGGGAATCAAGTTTCAAAGTGTGAAATTATTAATTAGAAACTAAATAACATACTGCTGACTTAAAAAATCGTCAGTGAAACAAATAATTGCTTATTTGAGCAACTGACAGCATTTAAACCTAAATTTCTTGAACAGTGAAGGGTGGGTCATAAAATGGCAAATGTGTAGTCATAAAGTTAGTGTGTACATAATTTTGTTTGGTATTATTTTTTTAAATGTATATATATAACTGTAAAATTGGTATCGGGGGGGGGGGGGGGGGTGTTATAATCAGAAGTTTCTGGAAAAATGTCATAAATTTGGAAGGGATGGAAGTTAAAATCTGAAATTTCACGAATTTTTTTCAAAATATAAATTTAATAATAAGAAATAAAAATTGAGATCGCAAATACAGAGTTGAATGAGAGAGACTGTGAAAGCAATGGCTGTTTGCTGACGGCAGTTAATGTTTTGGAGTTAGAAGAATGTAAACAAAGCGGCATTTTTGGATTTGGAGTTATTTTACTTTAGAAAGGAGAGTAAAATTAGCACTAGGATATGTTTATAAGCATATTAAAGTTTTTAAATAAACATATAAAACCTACAGAGGTTAAAGAAAAAAAAAGCTTGCAACACTGATGGGAAAAAACAATAGAATGGCAAACTTAGCCAACAAAGCTGATTGTTTGAGCAAAGGGGGGGATTATAAACAGGATTTTCTGAAAAAAAGTAAAGTATGTCAAATTTCAGAGGGAGTATTACTATCGGAATTTTAATATACATACACATATATATATATATATCCTCCACCTCCCCCACCCGCCTAAGTTTTTTAGTCTGGTATCTAATATCTTAAGAGATTTTTCTACCCATGCTTTAAAAATAACAGAAATGTTAAAAAAAAAAAAAAAAATGCATAAAAATAAACTGAATAGATTGCCAACTTTTACTTTTATAACTTAATATGCCCTAATTTTAAAATATAGACAGACAGAAAAGACATTAAAATATCCTTACTTGTTTATTTCCATCTTGTGATCTTGCACCTTTAACTAAATCATGAAAAAATTTGACAACAGATGTGTTTGCATCTTTATGATCTAGAGTAATAGCTAAAATTGCACACTGCATTATAGGCTTTATTGTAGGACATTGAAGAAATGGAACAGGCATCCACTGTAAGAACCTGAAAAGTAAATAAAACACTTTGTATAAATTACAGTGTAAATTACCTCTTTCTATTGCTGAATTCCACCATCAACATATTTCCTCTCAGCAGCGTAGGTAAAACCCTTTTAGGATTTTGCATCTTTTTAAAAGTACTTTAAAATCAACTCTTCTGTAGATGATATTTTCTTTAGTTTTAGCAATATTTGTAGGAGGGTTTTTTAAAAGTAAGTCTACACATTTGGACAGTAATGAAAAAGAAATTTTGTTGGAACTTGTGCATGCACAGTTAAAAAATTTAGCAAAAATACTCATTTCATCAGATATTTAATATTTCTATATTAGAATTTTAATATGTTGTGTATAACATAACATATAAACTTTTCTAAAAAGAACATTGCTTTGGTTTTAAAACCTTGCATGTTATAAAGGAAAAATGCACAAAAAAATGTATTATTAAAGATACCTTTATATCTCTTTTAATATATATGTATGATTCTCATAAATGTATATCTATAATAAAAAGAAGGCTCATAATCATAAGCTATAGCTGCAACTCATGTCAACCTTCTTTTTTTTTTTTTTTTTTTTTTTTACACGATGATCCCAAAATTATATTTTCTCATTAATTTATAACTACTACTCTCTTTTTTATCTGCAGGACAAAACTTTAGCCAGAATATATAAGGTTTCTTATGTTCTTTTCATCTCTGAACTTTCAAAAGAATCCATGAAGATAAGTAATCTTTAGGTATTCAACAAATACATCTAGATTTGAAAGTGTGCCTTCACTTATGTCTATTTCAAGAAATTATAAACAATGAAAATGGTACAATTGAAAAAAATTTCAGTCATCTGTCATTTATATGTGATAGGAAAAATATTTCTATACTTTGTTAATAAATATGCTAAACAGAGTTTTATATAATTTCTATTACGAGGGTTGCTATTTATATTTCTGGCCTTGGCAACAGTAAGTGTTTCTAGGCGACCGCAGACGATTTTAATCGAAAGTTTGATATTTTTAAACGTAAATTCAGCAGACGATTTACCATTATAGCTTTATTTGTGTTGTTGACAGTAAATTGAAAAGTTCTTCTCTTTCAAAAAATGGAATTGAATCGTGAAAATTTTCGTGCGATTATTTTTCATAACTTTCGACGTGGATTGTCAAGACAAGAGTGCTTCGATGAACTTAATTCTTTATACAGCGATAAAGCACCATCCTACGGCACTGTAAAAAATAGGTATAACGAATTTAATCGTGGTCGATGTTCGATCCAGGACGAATCCCGTGCAGGTCGTCCAAAATCCGTTGTTGTGCCAGAAAAGATCGATGCTGTGCGTGAACTGATAAAGCAAGATCGTCATGTGACATACCGTGAGATTGAGGCGTCTTTGGACATTAGTATGACTAGCATCAATAAAATATTGCATGAACATTTGAGCGTAAAAAAAATTTGTTCGCGTTGGATCCCGCATAATCTGACAAACGCTCAAAAAAAGGCTCGTGTCGATTGGTGCAAGGAAATGTAGGAAAAATACGTTCAAGGTACATCAAAAGCTGTGTATAACATCTACACAGGTGACGAATCATGGATCTATGCATATGAGCCGGAAACAAAACAGCAATCAACTGTATGGGTCTTTCAAGGCGAGCAAAACCAACAAAAGTTGTTCGAGGAAGAAGCACATCGAAACAAATGATTGCCTGTTTCTTCGGCATTAACGGTCATGTGGCAACAGTGGCGTTAGAACAACGCAG
This sequence comes from Salticus scenicus, assembly GCA_963930645.1. Taxonomy (NCBI): domain Eukaryota; kingdom Metazoa; phylum Arthropoda; class Arachnida; order Araneae; family Salticidae; genus Salticus; species Salticus scenicus. The sequence goes on from OZ005649.1 coordinate 83,432,458, forward strand.
GATGGTCAATTCTGAATTGTGCACGACCATTTGTTTGCCAGAAGTCATCGGAGAAATTCGAAAAAAGCAGAAGAACAGGCGAATCATTCTTCATTATGACAATGCGAGCTCTCACACATCGACTCAAACAAATGCATTTCTGACTGAGCGAAAGATCGAACTGATGGGCCATCCGCAGTACAGCCCTGATTTGGCACCCAATGACTTCTTATTCCCACACATCAAAAATAAATTACGTGGACAACGATTTTCGACCCCCGAAGAAGCGGTTGATGCATTCAAAACGCATGTTTTGGAGTTACCTCAATCGGACTGGAAAAAGTGCTTTGAAAATTGGTTCAAACGCATGCAAAAGTGTATTGATCATCATGGAGAATATTTTGAAAAACAATAAAACCAATTTCGATCCTACATATTTGTTTTTTCATTATTAGGCCAGAAATATAAATAGCAACCCTCGTACACTATTCATTCAAGCATAAATATAAATAAAATATAAAAATACAAATACATATTTACCTAGTACATAAACGAAACAAATCATCAACAGTGTCAGGATGATTTCTTAAACTGTCATTCCCTTCTAACAATCTGAAAGCTGGTATACAAAATGCCTAGAAATGTAAACAGAAAGAAAAATAAATAAATATATTTATTAACTTATTCTTTTGTAGGGTTTTATTAATTGATTCAAATCAACTAGAATGTTTTCAAGGAGATTCCTCTTCTCTTCCTTCTCTTTACTATATAATTTATTATGTGTTACACACAGAATGTAAATAAAATAAGTTCAAGAAAATATGTTTTATGAAATTTCAATAAGTTTACCATAAGGTAAAAAATAAGGAGTAATACAAGCTTACTAACATTAATGCAACTCCTATAAACTCTAGAAATATGAAATAAACTGACTAAAATAAATTACATCAAAATACAGCCTCGTTCTATGTGTAATGCAATACGAATGTAGCTGGATATAACTAAAATGTTTCCAAAATCAAAACGTACTTGTAGCATATCTATTAATCCTTGGATACACCCAGGTTCAGAACCATATTCATCAACTAGAACACTTCCCAAGTAAAGAAAACAGGAATGCTGATGTACTTGATATATTTGGACCATCTGAAAAAAAAATAATAATAATAATAATAATAATAATGAAACATTTAAAAATTTTAAAGGCTAATTTCTGCTTACCAAAATTAATATAATACAAATACAATTTTCATTAAAAAAAGAAAAAAAAAAAAAAAAAAAAACAATGCTTTCACTGTTTTTCATTCATCATCTATTATTATTATTTATTTATTTATTTATTTATTTAAAGTACAGCAAGACAATTGTTTTCATTCAAACATTTCATGTTGTCATAATTTGTATGTTTCACCTTGAATATGTCAGAATGTTTGCCAACATCCAGTTCAGTGTTGGGCATAATTGATTAAAAAGTAATTGAATTACAATTAAATTACTTTTTTTTTTTTTTTTTTTTTTGTCAACAGATTAACAAGTAATTAATTACAAATAAATTGAATTATTACAAGAAAATTGAATAAGTAATTCAATTTATTTACAATCAATTATTTGTTAATTTATTGACAGTAAAATAATTATAATTGTAATTTAATTGTAATTCAATTACTTTTTAATCAATTATGCCCAAATATGATCTAGTTTTAACTTTTTTTTTTTCCTTTACTTATCTTATTGTGACTTATTAACTATCGGACTGACAAGTAGTAAAATAATTAACCCTTAAATGCCTGCTGTTGCCTTTCAGAAACATACCAAATTTTGTCTTCTAAAGTATTATTAGAATGATAATGAAGCTCTAAAGCCTCATGTTTGCCAATTGACAACAAATTGCTTTTTAGCTGTAAACAGTTAAAATAAAGTATGATTTTTTAAAGTATTTTTCTTGTGATTTATTTAAGAGAGGAAACAAGTAAAACATTTTTAAATTAATAGTAAAATAATCAGGCATTTAAGGTTTAAGTAAAAAAAAAAAAAAAAAAGTTTCCAATTGCTGAGAAAAAAAATAAAAAAAATAAAATAAATAAATAAAATGTTTGAATTAACCATTTTTCTTATATGCATCATGCTACTGGCATTATTTCCATTAACTGAAACTTTCTGTAGACAATTAGATTCAAAATCATGGAGTTATCATCTATTTTTCACACATTCTTGAAGTTAAATAAATAAAACAGAAAAAAATAAGTTTCAATTTAGTTCATTTGGTTTGTTTTTGATTTGGAGCTGCAAAAAGTAACATAGCGTCTTAGCATTTTTTTTTTTTTTTTTTTTTTTTTTAATAAATAAATAGAAATATATAGTTATTTGATTATTTAAATACAAACCCAGTTTTATTGTACAAAATTCCATTCATCTCCAACAGATTTTTTTTTTTAATTATTATTGGCCTCATTTGATATCAGATCCCCCCCCCCCCATTTATATCAAGATCACAGACTGTTGAAAAATAACCCCCTAGAGTAATTTTATGACTTTTTATATTTCATATACTGCCAAAAGATACAAGAAAATAAATTTAAGTTTCACTGTGCTTAAAATTTAAGCAAAAAATCCAAAAGCTTAACTTAATGGGAGTTAAAAAGGTAGCACTGCAGGCACTGGTATTAATTGAAAAATTCAGCAGAAAACTTGAGAAATATAACTAGATGCTTAACAATATTAATCTTTCCAATTTTGAATTCCAGAATAATTATAGAAGCCCAACATCATTGTCGTGAAGCACAACATCGTGTTTATTTAATTTTATTCACTTTTTCATTAAGTTTATCAAAATAAATCTATTATTTAAGATTCAAGCTAAATTACATTAAGTTTCATTATCCTCCCGTTTTACCCCTGTACGTTTGCTTCACAGCAACGCTCAAAATTCTCTCACAGTTCTTCCTTACCGGACCCTCCTGTCATCACGGTAATGTACAGGTTTCAGCCTTCCCTCTCGCGAGCGCTCGCTCCGATTGGCTGAGCAATGCCATGACGTTTTGGAAAGCTGGTTAGCGTCTACCGGGAAGTTTTTACTTTAAGAAGACTTGCTATAGGGATCCAGAGAAGGTAACACCGTGTGTGGTCGTGCGCTCGCGCGCGCCACGTGCATCCCACGGCATTTTGCTGCATGGGATTGCTAAGATTAATATATCAGTAAAAAGAACTAAATTCCAAGAAATAATTTCATAGATCCATGCAATGTTACTTGCTAAAACGGATTTTAAAGTGTTTCCTGGATTATTAATAATGGCCTTGCCAATGAAAACAGATCACTAGGATGTGTCACGATACCCCCAGAATGCAACCAGAAGGAAGCGTGGTGATGGCAGACATAGAGATCCGTCATGTGGTCCCTGAGATTGGTCTTCTAATAAAAATATATTCTACTTCAGTGATTTCTGTCTCTTTCTCTCCAGATCTCTGGTAAGGTGTTTAATTTATTTATTTTACATCGTACCGCGTGCTTCACAGCGATTTTTTTTATCACAAGAGCCTGGTTGACGCTGTACTACTACAACTATATTTCCTCATCCATAGTTTTTAAGAAAATAAGGTCGATATTGCCTTTTATGTTTTATTCAACCTTCAATTTCAATATACATAGACAATGTTATAAGTCCCACTTTATGCTTCACGATAATTTTTGCTTTACGAGAATCATATACACATAACAGGGCATTAAATAATATTATTAAATTGTATCCCAGGTTTCCAGTTCTATGAAATCATCAGTGATATAGTTACGATTGTGATAAATAAAAAATCACAGATCTATTGCATATTAAACTTTATTACAACTGGGTCATTGAGAACACAAGAGGTAGAGGAGCTATTTTTCTAAGCACTAAATAGTATAAAATTGTTCCAACCAGAAAAAGATTTACAACTACGTTATTTTAAAGCTTTAAGTGTGTTTTTTTCCCTTCTTGAATCATATCCAAAAATATCTACTATGTGGACTACCCAAAAAAATTCTACTTAATATAATAGTAATTTCAGACATTAAAATCAATATTTTTGGTGAAGTTTTGATTTAGGTAGAACAACAATATCAAATAAACATACAATCTAAATTTTGGAGTTAAAAATTGAATTTTTATTTAATTCACAGCAAATGTTCCTGATAAAACACATTCACTCGATGGCCAACCCATTTTAATTTATAATAAAATTCAGTAAAGGGCATTACTATCCACCAAAAATTATTAAAAGGAATCCCATGAGAAGCCATCTATGATTTTATCCACTAATTAAAAACTTTATAATAGTTTTTGTATTTGAAATAAGTTATGAGGTTGGTTATCACATTATCTACATCATTTGCCAATCTTTAAAGTATTATTATTATTATTATTATTACATAAAATTATGTGATTTAATTTTAAACTAAAATTATCTTGTTTTTAACATTATTGCCTTGCCTGCTAATTTTTATTATTATTATTATTATTATTATCAAAGGACATTTTGTTCACTTCATGACAGGATTGGAAAAATGTGAGTTTTATCAGGTATTTTTCAAAGTTTCAGGGAATATTCTCTTTCTTTCCTTTTATATGTATGCTTGGCTTTTACTATGTTTAATAATTCATTATTATACATATATATACAGTCGAACCTTGTTAATGTAAATCTCAAGGGAAATAAAAAAAAGTGTTCATGTAATCAGTAGTTCATGCTATCAGTAATTAATTTTCATATAACTAAACTAATCTTCATTTTGACGGGGATTGAGAAAACACTTCATGTGTAAAGTAATTCATGTTAAGTGTTCTCACGTTAACGAGATTCGACTATATGCAATTTTATTATTATTATTTATTTTTTTTTAATTTATATTTTATTCTCTGAGTCCCACAGTTTTTTTTTATAATCACAAGCAGCTGTTTTTCCTTGCTTTTACTTGTTTATAAAAAAATATTTTTTTTTATTGTGCTTTAATGAAAGAATTGGAAGTACTCTTCATGGAGATTTTTTCAAAATTTCGTTCTATAGAGCGATTTGAGCACTTCTAATACATATATTTTTTTAATTCTTTACCCATGTTACAATAATGTAAATTATATTTGTTTCATATTTATATATGATTAGCATAAGTTAAACAAAAGTGCAATTTTAAATAAGGATTTAGAAAAAAGGAAAAATAGGCATCCAGGTATTTTTGGGTTGGGCAAAATTAAGTAAACACTATCTGTGGACAGTCTTTTATCCATAGACTGGACATACATCCCCAGAGTGAATACTTTCTACATATATTTTAAAAACGTTTGAAGCAAAATTCTAATGAACTTCATAAATAAATCTTGTCCATTTCTTGTATCTACTCACTGCTTAAGGAACACTAAAAATGTCATTTTCCCCCCCTTCCCACTTTCAAATTCTATTATGTTCTATCATTTTATGAGTCCACTCCATGAACAAAGGATACAACAACACTGTTAGTACTGCTCCATTGAAAAATTAATTTATAAAAATATCAAAAAATATTAAAAGCTAAAAAATATCAATTAAGATAGCTCATTTTTCTTTCCTTTTCTTTTCCCATTTTCAAACTGGCCTTTGTTTTCTATCCCATTTTTCACACAAATATATTTGTGTTCCACAAGACACCTCAATTAAAAAAAATCTGGAGTGACTCCACTCGACTTTCTGAACATCGAGTAACTAACAGTTTTGTAGATAAAATAAAGAAAGAGGAATTGCTAAACAAACAAAAGAGAGAAAACCATAATAGAGTGTTTTTTTCTCCATATATCACACGAGGTTTTATTTAACGCTACTGAACTTTGAGCCCTTAGATCATAATGATAAAGAATTTTTCGTTTTGTCCCTGCAAAAATCTATAGATGCTAGATTCACCAAAATGCTTATAGTTAGTGCAACAGTGATTTATAATATTCATACAAATTTTCAGCTCAATTGAATAAGGCGTTTAGATGCTATCGCACTTTTAAAAATTTGGTCTCATAGGCCATAATGATAAAGAATTTTTCTTTGTGTCCCTGTAAAAAACTGTAGTGCTAGATTCACCAAAATCTATACAGTTGGTGCAAATGCGACCTATAACATGTGTACGATTTTTTTGCTCAGATTAATAAGGCGTTTAGACGCTATCACACTTTTAAAAATTTGGCCCCATTGGCCTTAATGATAAAGAATTTTTCTTTGTGTCCCTGTAAAAAAACTATAAGTGCTAGATTCTCCAAAATCTATACAGATTGAGTATCTGTGACCTATAATATGGGTATAAAATTTTTGCTCAATTGAATAAGGCGTTTAGATGCTATCGCACTTTTAAGATTTTGGTCCCATAGGCCATAATGATAAAGAATTTTTCTTTGTGTCCCTGTAAAAAAACTATAAGTGCTAGATTCACCAAAATCTATAGGGTTCGTACTATGGTGACTTACAATATACGTACCAACTTTCAGGTTAATCGAACAAAGCCTTTAGACGCTAGCGTGTTCACAAACATACACATACACACACACATACATACATCATCGTAAAAATAGTGAAAACGGACTCAGGGGACCTCAAAACGTATAGAAACATCAAAATCTCGAATTCGGATTTTTGACATGATTACAATACTTTCCTCACTATAGTGTTCGGAAAGTAAAAAGAGGGATAATTTAAAAAAATTAAAATCAAAATTTGACTTTTCTTAAGTGATAAAAACTATTAAAGAACATTACTTGAGTAACGAGAGGTTCCAGTAAGGATGCTGATTGCTTTCCTACACATCTAACAGCAAAACGAATGCAGCGGCAACATCTTTCAATAACTCTTACATCTGTCTGATATTTATTACATGTTTCAGATAAGAGAGGCCACACTTTCTCGACAACTGCTTGGCAAGGGTGCACTTGGCCATTAGTAATATTAGGAGTAGTATATCTAAAACAAAATGAGAGAGAGAGAAATTGATAAATTATAAGGAATTTAATATATTTTCAGAAAGCAAAAAACAAGGGGGGGAAATCATGAATTTTTTTACAACTGTAATTTAAAATATGCAGGTTTGGGCAGAGAATACTTAGATAAAAATAATATACAATAATTAACTAATTAATTCTGTAGAATCTGAAATTGAATACTTAAAAAATCTCCCACTTTTATTTAAATATACTAGTTGCTGAAGGTAACTAGCTGGTATGAACCCTTGAAAAATTTAACTGCAACAAACTCCTATACAATGGAGCCTACAGTGCCTTTCATGCAATCACCCATTGGAAAAATCACATGACACTGATCAAACCAGGTACGCAGCTATAGCACTTCAGAAATTTGATTGCTATATACTCAGCCCGCTTTAAAATTAATCCTCTTTATGGCTGGTCCAGGCACAGTGTACAGAGCTCTGCACATGAAGAACTCTACTCGTGCCTACCAAAGTTTAAACTACCATTAGTCTTTTTAGCATTTCGCTCAAAGATATATTTTGCTAAACTAAGTTAGTAAGAATTTCACTAAAAAGGAAAAAACTGGATAACTTTTATGAAATACCTCCATATAATAACCTCTAAGTTTTATTCATTTACTTACATTCAAAAATTATGAGAGACTGAAATCCTTGAAAGTCGCCATTTAGTAATTTCAATTTATTTTTGATTTTTAATGGTTGAATTTAAATCAGGGTGTCTACTGACTTGACAGAAAAAAAATTCATGACCTCCAAAAAATTTTCATTACCTTTTTTATCAACATATCCAACCTTTCTTTTTAAATTGACATATTTTTTTTTTTTTTTTTAAATCAATATACCACCTTTTTTTTTAAAAAAAATAATTGTTTAACAACCTTATTAGGTAATTGATATATATATGAAAACATTTTTTAAATAAAAAATTTCAGTAAATAGTAGTGGAAATCAAGCCAAAACAGACATGAAAAACTACAAACATATGTGCACTATTTGTGCAGTGTTATAATATTGCAACTGCTAGTTTTTTGGGGGATTTGAAAATTTTCATTTATTTTCCTTGCATTAAGGAGAGGAGTATATGTATAATTTTTTTTCAAATCTAAACCCCCCCCCCCTCCACCACTAGAACCACCACGAAAAGACTAAGAATAGAATTATTTGACAAAATTTCATTGCCTCACGATTGCTCTGGTAAAATATCAAAGCACTCTGATGTATAGTTTTAAAATTATAGCGTTTTGAAATCGTAACTTTAAATATAATCACCCTGTACAAAATTATAATAATTTTTTAAAATATCTTATTCAATATAACTTTATATAAAAATACATTACCTAAATATAGCAGCTATCCTGTCTAGCCAAATAGCTGGATCTGATTTTGTACCTTCATGCATCTTCTCTCTATCTTCTTTAAGCAACTAGAAATAAAGTTTAATAAAATCAGAAGAGGGATTTAATTTAAAGATTTACGTTTATATAAAATATCCATTAAAGAATGCTGCTCTTAAATAGGGTAACCAGATTTATCTTAAAATATATATATAAGTAAATAAAACTGAAGATTTTTGTTTTAGATAGTTTGATCACACTATTGACATTTTTTAATTAAAAAAAAAAAAAAAAAAAAAAAAAAAAAACTAAGGGTGGGAATCGATTAAGAGTTTTAACTGGGTTAATCGTAGTTCATTAATCGATTAATCGGATTTTTAATCGGTTTTCATTTTTCTTTATATAATTTTGTTTCAATGATGAATAAAACTCTCATAATGTGTACATACATACATATTATTCATAAGTTTATGACTGAAAAAAAAAATTCAAAAATTTTTGTCTAATCAATTATAACTGTTTTATAGCTGAAATTTAAATTAATTTTCAGAGTAATAATTGGTGATTAGTGTTAATTTTATACAAATATTTTCACTTGTTTAACTTTTTTTTAATGTATTATTTTTTCAATTCATTTTGAAAGAAACTTTAAATGAATTTACACATATTTTAGTTTTATATTTGCAGGCCTTGTCCATCTCGCTTGTCACTAATTTTAAATGAATTCATAAAACTCCATATCATTATCATAAAAATCTCAAATTCTTATATTTTTGTTCTTCTTTGTCACTAGAACACAGAATGTTAGATTCTGTTTCTACTTCAATAGTTACTATCAGCAATTCTGAACAGACAATAAACGCTTGAAGATATTGTGAAACTCTGCTGACATTTCCCACATCAGAGGGATAGTGAAAATCTCAATCCCTTCTTTTCTTTTATCTTTAGTATTTCCACCTTTTGAAAGCTTCTTGTTTCTGAGAATACTATTACCCTAGCCGACACTTTCTGTAGAAGGTTACAGACAGGTTGTGTTGCTCCAGCATGCACATGAAGCGGCATTTTGTTTAATAACTGTCCTCCCCCTTTTCTCTATCAACAAAAGTGCAACAACTTCTATTGAGAGGTTTCATTTTTATTTATTTACTTGGGGTTTTTTTTTTTTTTTTTTTGCTTTTTCATTATTTGATGGATGTTTCTTAGAATGTTTTTTAGCAAAATACGTGAAAAAATATTTTGTAAGCAGAACAGCATTTTTACTTTAATTCGTAGTTTGAAAATTTTAATCGGATTTTGAAATTTTTTAATTGAATTAATCAATCTGATTAACTCGATTAAAAAAATTGATCGAGACTAAGCATTGATCGATTAATCAGCACAACCCTAAAAAAAAAACTATATTAAATGTACAAGTAATGCTTTCTTTGTTAAATTTTGTTAAACACGTGAACCTTTTAAAATTATTTAATGCAAAATAAACTTATATTAAAAAATCATTGAATTCAGCTTGTTTATTTGAAAACTATTTTTTTCTTCTGTATAATATGCATGCACATAATGTTTATATGAAAAAACGCACGTTAAATATATATACACGAGGGCTGTCCGAAAAATATCCAAATTGAATGTATAAAAAATAATACAGACACCACTCTGTGCGTGCATGCTAATTAGCATGTTTTAACATATGTAATGTTGGCAAGTAGCCAAACACTGTGAAGCGCGGTTCTCTTGTAGCAATAACAAAAAGTGAAAACAGTGGAAGTCTTGTGTCGGGTTAGATCATGATGGAATCTACTGAGCAACGTGTTTGCATCAAATTTTGTAGTAAAATTGAAAAAACGGCAACAGAAATGTTCGATTTACTTAAGAAAGCCAGGGGTAGTACTAGCACAAAGTGAAGTTTCAGGACATATATTTTTGAAATTTTCAGGACATTTTCAGGACAAAATTATTAATTTACCTACATAAGAGAGACGTCTGAAATCTATTGTGTATCGGCAAAAAGTGCTAGTTTACTTAGAAAATAAATAAAACATCCAATTTTTGAATGTATTTATTTTAAAATGTTTTTTTTTGAACTTCCAAAATGTTACTTATGAATGAGCTACAGAACAAAATAGCAAACAAAAATTGAAAGTTAACTAATACATTTTAATACATATAAGAAAAATTTAAATCCCACCCTCCCCCTGAAAAAACATATATTCATAAATAAAATAAAAATAAAAAATATTTAGCTTGCAATTTTAGAGTTTAAAAAGTCTAACTTTAATCAGAATATTTGAAACTTAACTAAAATGCAGTTACAGCAATCATTTAAAAAACTTTCGTACACTCGTGTTTTTTCAATCATCTTGATATTAAAACGCATCTTTCTTGTAATTTCAATTTAGGGACAAACTTTATAAACTTTTTTTAAAGGGGTATGGAAAAACAATTTATGCTAGGAACAATAAAATAAGAAAACAATATATTTTTATTTCTGAAAAATAGGGGAAAATTTTTTTCTTAGATTCTAAAATTATGGATCATGCTCATCCATGCATCTGCGTGAAAGTACATCAGAATGTAAACATCACTCATCAATGTAATTGTAGTAAAATTTAAAAACCTATCACTAAAAGGTAATAATAAAATTTGTAAGCAAACACAATTAAAACTCCCAACAAATGTTTCGGGTCAAAATAATAGTCATATCCTTCATCAGGCAAAAAAAGTAAGCATGATTGCAGCATCAGAGTTATTTACAAGGTTTTTATTTACTTATCACATGGCAAAGTGCAGCAGTACAAAATGAGTTTGAGATTTGATTGCTTAGTTTGGTTTGTTTAAATAGCAATAAATAACATAAAGGTTAAAAATTAAAGGAAATTTAGGACAGCTTATAAAACAAGCCCACCTCGCCTTTAAAAAACACATTTTTTCTAAGTAAAAAATAAAAAATGCTTTGGAAAATGCATAGAGATTAAAATATGATTCCGCGATTCTTTTAAAATTAATAGATAATAATAATATAGCCAGAACATTTTTTTTTTCTTTTTAAGTACAAAAGAGAGATTTCTTCTGATTGGCAATAAAAATTATAACTAAAATAAAGCCAATAACAAAGTGCATTTTTAATACTCTTTACTGACAAAGATTAAGAATTTTAAGTGCATATATTTGCATAAACGAAGAAAAAAAAATCTGAGTAGATTTGATATGTCACTCTGCAGTAATTTTTACACATTTATAGCTAATTAGACTCTTGCTTATTTAAGAGTTTTTAAGTACTTATAAATCTTTAATACTAATAATGACTGAACTCAACTGAAACCTACAACAAACATTTAAAATATTTCAATACAAATGCTTCTGGATTAATTTAATTACACTAACAGCTACTAAGTCTATCTAATCAAGCAACTAAAATTCATTGAAATCTTTCAATACAAATGTTTCTTAATTAATTTAATTATTTTAACAGTTACTAAATCTATTTAATCAAACATAAAATTAATAAATATTTTAATACAAATGTTTCTGAATCAATTTAATCACTAATGGCTGCTAAATTTACATAATCAAACATACAAGATTTGTTCATCAAAGGTAAAATGTAATCTTACAAGATTTTCAGTAAGAGAATTTTCAAATACATTTTATTTATTTAATTCTAAAATAAAATGAGCAGATTTAACATACATATTACTACTTACTACAGATAATGGTACCATTTGTGTTTTTACAAGTTCCATTAACCCATCAGTAATTTTGTCTAATGGCATTTCTCCTAAGATAAGAGCTGTACCTAAATTTGGCAGGGGAAAACAAAATATATATATAAACCAAAACATGCATCACATAGACATTACCAGTTGAAAATCTTAGATTAAATTAAAATTAAAGATACTCATAATAATATCATAAACATACTTTACACAGGGTTCAAAATTAGCAGTTATTAGTCATATTTTGCACCTAGAAATTAAAGTTTGGCAACCATAAAATTACAATTGGTCATCTTTTACTTCCGCAGCTATGCAAACCTGAATGTGAATATAAATGAATTATTGAAAACTCCTACTGAAGTTTTATCAGCTAACATTATTGATAAAGAAATCATAATGGAAGAATCAGAAGATTATAAAGTCTGGTCCAAAAAAATTGAATACCCCCTACTGCAAGTCTGCTTCGCAGCATTTGTTGGCAGAATTAGTATCTTCATCAACATAATCTTCACTTAGTAATAAAAAGATATTGCATTTTATTACGATAGTTCCATTAAGTACTGTTGGATATGAAAAATTATAAAGCATTTAAATTTGATTTAAAAAAAAAGACAAGACTTGGTTTGCTTCTTCTAATAGTAGATGATTTGTTATATAAGGCTGTATAGTCCAAGTTTGTTTGACTATAATCCAAGTCCTGCAGTTTATCTATGGTAGAATGATGAAGATTAACAAGATCTTCGAGCAAACAAGAAGATTGGATTTGAAATTTCAAATAATGAATTTTATTATTTATTATTATAGATATCTATGCACATTGTATTTTATAACATGTTTTTATTTATTTATTTTGTTTTTTAAAAATAATCACACAATGTCTCTTAACCACTTCACCAGCCACTGTAGTGTGTGGAAGGCTACAGTTACCCCGAGTTACCTTGGGATGGCCAGTTAAGTGGTTAAACACATATATATACACTTAATCAATGCCAGCCTAGTGACAGAATTTTTATGCTTTCTGCGACAAATCTTGATTGTAAAGAGCTTTCTGTAAGACACTGTTGTTTAATAACATATTTTCTAATTTAAAAATAATATGTACATATAATTAAAAAAAAAAAAAAAAATCAATATAATTAATAGACTGTAAAAGAATTCTTAAATATAAGACATGAGTTTCTATTTTGTACTAAAATCTAGGAATATCTTTAATTTTTATGAACAAATCTTTTTGCAAATGACAATTATTTTCTGAGACAACAGGGCTGCCAACCTCTGGGAGTGCTAAAGTGTAGTTAAAAAACAAGAAAAAGTGTAGTTTTAAGCTACAAAGTGTGGTCGCTAAAAAATAAGAAAATGCTTAAAATATAAATAAGCATAAAATCTTTTGTTTACATTAAAACTTATTTTCTGAAATTTATTGACTTTTAACAATCTAACATACAAAAATAATACATCGGTTTGTTGCAATATAATGTGAACAATCATAAAGTCCACCATGATTTATGTGAAAATTGCTGTTACATATTGTACAATAATATGCCTGATGGGGGGATGAATCTACAGATCGCAAACATGGCCATTTAGCAGAATACACCGATAGAAATTTTTGATCAGGAACTTTTTTCTTCTTTGAATTATCAATCACCATCATCGTTAATTTTAACTTAAAATACTATTAAATAAAATACTAAACTAATTTGTCCACTTTTAAGTAAAAAAATAAATTCAGAAATGCGAGTCCAGTCGATAACAAACACATGATACCGAAAAACAAAAGTAAACAGATTAGCATTAGACCTCTAGCAATAGAAAAGGACTTCTCCAAACATCCAATCACCACGCGTACACAGTCACACTATCGTCATAGTTTATGAGAAGGAAATGAAACAACCTACCAACCTCCGGAGTTTTCAAGCTACTTCATCCGTAACTGCAATTTGCAGATACAGTGCAAAATCGGAGTTCTCTTGCTGTAAACAAGATAACGATGAGGAAAGGAAAAGCGTAGCTTTAAATATGCGATGCGTAGAGTGTAGCAGAAGCAGGCTAAAGCATAGTTACTATGCCAATTGCATAGTTGTTGGCAGCCCTGAGACAATGTCACTGTGTTGCCTACATTTTGCCACAGAGAGAGCTGACAAAGCACAAATATACAAAAAAAAAAAAATTTCAAATATTTCCAAATAATTTCAAATTATGCTTTTTTACTTTTTATTTTATTATTTTATTTTCCTTTGATAAAGACAAAGTATAATTTAATAATAATAAAATGAATATTTTTCTATGAGTTCTGATTTCGTTAGAAGTTGTAACATTTGGAGAAAAGTTGGTTCGATTTATGTATGGTACAATATATGTAATATATTATTCAAACTTAGAAGAATTTTTGAATAAATATACAGTTCTTCATGCCTACTTTAATTTCTGTTGTATTTTGATCATCTATATAAATAAAAATCTGGTGTGAAACAACCACACAACTTTCATTACACACTATTACATGTATTTTATGCATTTTTTTTTTTTTTAGAGAGATAATGTGATCAACAGATATAAAATTGAACTAACAAAGTAGAAACCTAAAATTTTTCCCATAAGAGAAACCTGATATACTTGTAAAGACATAAAACAAAGTTTACATAGAGAATTAAAAAATAAGAAAAAAAATCTGGTGTGAAACAACCACAAGACTTCAATTACCCACAATTACAAGTATTATTAGCATTTTATTATAATTTTTTTTTTCTTTTGGAGATGATACGGTCAGATGACATAAAATTGACCTAACAAATTATAGAAACCTAAAATTTTTTCAGATGAGAAACTTAATACATGAATAAAGACATAAAACAAAGTTTACATGGCAAGTAGAGTTATTTTTTGAAACAGCAATTTCAGAGATCTAAAATTAACCTACTGGCTGTTAATTTTCCTGCAATAACCAAGTAACACACGAGAAAGGATATCTAAAATTGATTTATGTAACAATTTTCAAGAAAATCATTAGAGCCATTTTTGAGATACAGGCTTTGACCATAACAAACTAAGCTGTTATTCGGAAAACAACAATTACATATGAAAGGATATCTAAAAAGGAAATATTATGCCAAGCTTGAAAAAAATCCATACAGTCATTTTTAATGGAACGCACTTGTGAGACCTGAAATTGAACTATTTATACAGGATGCCTATCAATTTTCCTGAACTAACCAACCATACCATTCTATATAGACATCTATTGGAGTGTCTATATAGCAACTTTGAAGAAAATCGCTAGAGCCATTTTTGAGATACGGACTTATGGCCCCACTTCCAATTTTCACCAAAATTTAGAAACTTCATCAGTACATCAAACCTGTGTCAATTCTGAAGTTTCGTCATTTTATCTTTATTAGTTTTGGAGATGTGAGTTAGAAGATTCCGCACATACACACACACACACTGACCAATTGCTGAAATCCACTTTTTTGGACTCAGGGGACCTTAAAACGTGTAAATCAGGTGAAAACTTGATATCGAATTTTTGGACCAAATACAATACTTCTATTACCTACAGTTTGGTAGAGTTATTTTTTGAAATACCAATTTCCAACATCTAAAACTGACCAACCTATGCAGGATGACAGATGATTTTCCTGTAATAACCATACACACACACACACTGACCAATTGCCAAAAAATATTTTTTTGGACTCGGGAGACGTTAAAACATGCAAATCAAGTAAAAACTCGATAACAAATCTTAAGACTGAATATAAAACTTCCATTACCTATGGCAGTAGGATAATGGAAGTAAAAAGAAGTATCTATGTGTGTGTGTGTATGTGTCTGTCTGTCTGTGCTCTGGTGCTCACACTACAGACTGCAGAGCTACAAATCTTGGCAGATGGATACTTGGGACCCAATAGGTGTGCACCTTATCGAGATTTTTTCAAATTTCGAATTTGAATTCTTTTATTTAATATATATATATTTTTCAATTTTAAATATAGGCTTTTATGTTTCATTTTTCTAAATTTTATTCTTTCATTTTAATCATCTGCATATCTTAGCAACGGCTATTATGCTATTTATTTTTTTATTTATTTAATTCATTCATTTGAAGGTAAAATCAATTTTTTTTATTTATTTATTACATTTATTGAAAATTAAATGGTAATACAATAGAAAAAAATTAAATATATTAAATTTTTAATTAAAAACATATTTATAACAGTTATGTTTAATTTTTGTAGTATAACAACTTTTTATTTTTCAATTAATTCTTTTGAAGGATTTTTTTTTTTTTTTTTTTTTTTAATAGTATTTATTGGAAAAAATGGTTGTATATAGTTGAAAGGATTAAACTGATTAAAATTAAAATTAATTTGTTATTTATTTATTTAATTCCCTTTAATAGAATATATTTTTTATTTTATTTATTATATACAGGGTGGACAAAAAGTCACAAGTTTTTTAAAAATTAAATAAAAAAGCAACCATGATAGATAGAAAAACCAAATGAAAGGTATTTTATTGCGAAATGATGGGCATTAATGTATCAAGTTTTCAAAATGTCGTCCGTCAATTGCAACAAGGTGTTGGATGCGCATGTAAAAATTCTCAATTGCAGCATGAATTTGTGTCTCTGGAATGGCTTGAATTTCCTCACGTATTCTATCCTTAAGCATCTCCAAATCTTGTATTGGATTCGCATAGACTTTATCTTTGACGGCACCCCACAGAAAAAAGTCGCAGACGTTTATGTCTGGAGAATACGGAGGCCAATCAATACCTCCTCCAGTTTTCTCGGGAGCACCTAGACCGATAATTCGGTTTTGGAAGACATCAGAAATTCTCTTCAAATTCTCTTCAGTTGAGTGGGGGCGTGCTCCATCTTGCTGGAACCAATAATTGGTGATCATGCCTAAAAAACTTGTGACTTTTTGTCCACTCTGTATATTGGTCAGAATCAAATCGTAATATTGTGTAAAGAGTGGGGGGCTATATGGTTAAAAAACCAATAAAAACTAAATTTTTAATAGATGCTGAGATAGTCATTACATGTCCTGCTATATTACCTTGCCAAATTATCATCAAAATTCCATCAATTTCACAGAATACAAAATAATATTAAAACATACAGTTGGAAAAAATATATGTATACCTTTCAAAAGACCAACAGCAGCTTCATTGGAGATGGAAAATGTATCAATTGCTTGTATTATCTGCAGCAATCCATTGAAGTGAGATGCCATTTGTGTTTTACATGTAGAGCAAATATTTTGCAAAGCATTGGCTGCCACTGTTGATAAAGGCTTTTTCTGAAGACACAATAGGAGGAAATTTAAAGCAGGATCTAAAGTAGAGGGCAAAAACGCATTCAAATCTATGATTGAAGGAATGGTGCGACAAACAATTTTTTATACAGCAAAATGTCTTCCAGAATTTTAATAGAAATAAGTTCTAAGAAAGAAAACAATGCAAAGTTAGTTTTAGCAGTAATTTCAAAAAGCCTGAAATTTATTATTATTTTTCCAATTGTGAAGATACACTAATAAAATGATTAAATGCAGCTTTTTCAAAAATTATGTATAACTAAATACACAATGTGATAGACATATGTAAATTGATTAATTATAATGCTTTCAAAATAAATTACATTAAATAACTGTCAGACACCTAATTGTATACAAACAAATTTTAATTTACAAAACACTAATATATATTTTTTTTAAATAATATCAATTAAAATAAAAGTAAAAATAGATAATAAAAGTATTTTATATTATGAACTTAATAATCTTAACATCCTTCAATAGGTAAAATTACTGAAGAATACAAAAAAGATTTATTTTACATTTATATATGATTAGGGTTCATACTAGCATAAGCAACAATTATCAACAAGTCATTGACAAATGTTGCTAAAAACATCACACATGGACAAGAAATTTGATGCCTAAAATATTCTCTTAAATTAAATCTATTTTTTTTTTACTTACATATAAATATAAAAAGAAAACAAATATTTTTAAACATTTTTATTTAACTTGGCATGTTGTACATTTATGTGTGTAAGTCAAATCTAAGAGCTGAACTCCAATGACAATACATACTCGAAAAGTAATAGGCTTAAAAATGAGGCCCCGAGCCTAAACTCCAAAATTTATTTTTGAATTTTAACCTGCTTCCTATCGTCCAATTGAACTAAAATCTTGCATACATGTATAATTCCAATTAGATTACATGTTCAAGTAGAAACTAACTTAGCGGTGGGGGCCTGAGGGCCCTCAAAATTCCAGTTCAAAATTTGTTTTTTTTAATTTTAATCCCCTTCTTACCATTAGATTGAGCTAACTTTATATACATGTATAATTCTGACAACAATACATGCTGAAGCAGTAACAACAGGTTCGGGAGAGTGTCAGAACATTGGAAGAGTGGCTGAAGACAAATTTGTTTTTGAATTTTAACCCACTTCCTATCATCAGATTAAGATCAAATTTTGCAAACATGGATATTATATACATCTACTGAATTGGAGATTTTAACACATTGCAAAATAACCCCCCCCCCCCCCGCCTTTTTTTTTTAAATCTACCATTTTATGTTTTTAGACCACTGTCTATATCACAACCTAAATGGCTTTCTTGGACAAATAATTTTTTATTGCTGGCATGAACCCTATTTATGATCATATCATGATTATATGTAATAATGTGAAGGCGCTGTGGAAAGAACTAAAACATTTTAAAGAAGATACACTGTGTAAAAAAAGCACAAGGACAATCTATTTTTATAAATTATTTTCTGTATTTTTATCCTGGCTATTAGATTTTTATACAGATTTTGTTTAACAAAGTTTTCTTTAATTTCACGTACAAATGAAATCTCTACTACTAATGCCAATTAGTGGATTGTAGAAAAACTAGCATTCATGATTTCAAGCGTGTAAAAAAAGTAGGACACTTTCCAAAATTTGATATTTGGTGGATTGTGCACGAGTAAAAAAGTAAATATTGAATTTTCTTTAACTGTTTTTGTCGAGGAAAGCATATTTTGTTTAAAATTGTATTAATTTTTTTTTTTTTTTTCAGACTGCTTAGAAGATTACAAAAAAAATTTCAAAAAAATTAATTAATCATTAAAATTACTTCCAAAAGGGGCAAATTGTTGCATATAAAATTAATGGTAAAGGTGTTAGACAGATTGTTCGTATACTGCACGTCAGCCCCAATACACTTTCTAACTTTATCAGAAAGCCAGAT
Organism: Salticus scenicus; assembly: GCA_963930645.1. Lineage (NCBI taxonomy): Eukaryota > Metazoa > Arthropoda > Arachnida > Araneae > Salticidae > Salticus > Salticus scenicus. Next base: position 83,451,704 of record OZ005649.1, read on the forward strand.
AGAAATAGGAAAAGAAAAATGACTTATAGGCCTAAAAAGTTAATGCCTTGCGATGAAAGAAAACTTGCTCATGAGCTTAAAAAGAGCAGTGGTAGTATGGAAAAGGTCCCAAATCAAGCAGGACATATCATTTATTTCTAAAAATATCTTGTTTCCTTTTACTTTTTTTACACAGTGTACATTATGTATTACAACAGACAAATACACACTGAGTTATTAACATTGCTATTTATTATGCAAGACAGAATTAATTGAAAATATAGAAAATTCTGAGCTTCTGTATAACAAATTTCGAGGAATATTTAATCCAGAAATGAACAAAATGCAAATAAAAACATTAAAAAGGAAAAAAATATATGTATCAGATAAAGGAAAAATTTCAAAACAACTTCATTATTAAAAAAAAATAATACAGACACTTTATTAAAAACATATATATATATATTTATCTGGAGTGACACTATGCAACTTTCCGTTCACTTAATAATTAATACTTGTTTAAATAAATTTATATAAGAGAATTTGTTAATGGGGAACTGATAACAGGGTATTTGAATATTTCTCTCTGAATTGAGTATTTCTTTTTAAGTCGAATGTCATTTAATTGATATTAATTAATGTATCCAAATATTTTTGCATGTTAAGTAAAAGAACTATAAATATTAAGCTTGCAATGTCAAACATTTATCTGTTTTTTTTTTTTTTTTTTTTTTTTTTTTTAAATGTTTTAAACAAGTTAAAATTACTAAAGTGAACTTTAGATAGTTTGAGCCCATACACTACAATATATAAAAATTCTACTTTGTATAGCAGTAAAAAATACTTTAAAGTCCTACACTCATGTAAATAGGTATGATTCTTGCAATGATAACCTATACATTCCTACCAATTTATATTTTAATCGAGGATAGAGTTTATAGCACTTCAAATAATTTAAGTCTATTGGCCATAATGAACATTCCTTTGTGTCCATGTAAAACTATATAATTCACACTCATCAAAACCTATACATATTGCGAGACCAATGACCAGTAACATACCAACTTTTAGCTCAATCAAATAAGACATTTAAACGCTATTGCACTTTAAAGAATTTGAGTCTATACGCCATAATGATGAAAAAAAGTTGTGTCCCTATAAAAAACTATAACTTGTACACTTTATCACACAGTGTTATTTTATTATGTATAAAAGATGAATATGAAATTCCTAATTGATTCATATTAATAAACACTGATAATTACAAATAATTACATTACAACAACAACAATAAATGTTTATTAACACTTCTTTGATTTATATACTTATTGAATAGAAACAAGAATATACCTAAAAATTGAGGATGTTTTTCAATCCAATCACAGAGTTCTCCTAATAGGTATGTGCTAGTATATCTCACAGCAATGTGTGATGCTTCAGGCAAATTAAGTATGGCTTCCAGAACTTGAGGAACAATTCTATTTTCATCACTAAACATTTAAAATAAATAAATAATAAACATATGTCAGTGGCCGAAAATAGGTGAAGAGCTCAAAAATAATATTTAAGTATTTTTAATCATAATTTTTAATAAGCATGCTCTTAACTTAAATTAACTAAAAATACTTATTTAAATGTAAATTTATATTCTCTAAATGAATACAGCGTAAAACACAGTGTGCATCTTCAGCAATTTTCGGTGCACGAGCCACCACTGATATAAGTTTATATTCTTTAAAAGAAAAGATTTTAAGTGAAGCTTATTTCGAAAATTCTCATCTACATCAGAGTGCCAACCTCATGACTAAAAATTTAGGAGCAAGAGACTTCAAAAATCTGAGCAAACAAGAAAATAATTGGGGCAATTATTATGATGCAAAAATTTTAAATAAGATTTCTATATATAATCTACATTTACACAGTCTTAATATAGCTTTCTTTAAATCAATGAAATATCAAAGAATTATTAAATAAACAGCACAAAAGAAAAAAAAAAAGAAAGAAAGAAAGAAAGAAAAAAGAAAAAATATATATATATATTCTATTCTAGTATATTATAATTCTGACTCACACTACAAAGATTTAACTTTGTAAATGTTATATATAACCGAACTGAGAGTTTAAAATCATATTAAATAACTTTTATTATTATTATTATTATTTTTTTAACAATTAACAAGAAAACAAAATTAGTTTTGAAATAGAACAGTACATTGTGAATATTTTTTTTTAAATTCACACACACACAAAAAAAAAAAAAAAAAAAAAAAAAAAAGAAAAATAAGATGAGTTTCCTTTAAAATAACAGCAGTGATTCTTATGTTGTAGATTGAGAAAGCTTGAACATTGGAGGATGTTCGATCTTTCATTGCTAGCTAGAGCTGGATGGGTGGGTGGGTGGGGTGGGGGGGGGGGGGTAAAAGAAATATGAGTGAGAATTAATTTTATTACTTCATTATAAGTTTTTATTAAAGCAAGTTTTAAATGAATATTGACACTTTTGTGGGTGGAAAAAGATTGGGTAAAAAATGGCTTCTGCAGAGAATTTAATCGCTAATCGCTAGCTGAAAATAAGAAAAGACGGAGAGGGGGAGTAAAAAACATTCACATGAGCTAGAAATATTGAATAATTATATTTCTTTATACATTCTAGAATCTTGCAAAATAAGTTTAAAATGAATATCAACATTTATATTGTGGAAGGAAAAAAATTGGAAATCAGAAGGTTTCCGTGAAGCGTTTGATTCCCAACAATACAAAGGCTGTTCAATAAGTAATAAGACTAATTTTACTGTACCGAAACTACTCATCATAATAATTATTTCTATGGGATGAAGAAATGTTGATGTCTGCATTAATAAAACATGTCAATAGACGGCACATATGGGCTGATGTGACTGAGTATCACGTGACTGAGTGCTAGCTAGTTTCCACGCGCTTACGAGTCAAGGTCAGTCGTCAAAATGGAAGCGTCCTTGGAACAGCATTACCCAATCAAATTTTGTGTTTGTTTGCAAAAATCAGTATCAGACATTTTTTAAAATGATACGCGAGGCTTTTAAGGCGGAATCAATGTTGTTGTTAAAATAATAATAAATACTGAAAAGTGTAATAAATATAACCAAGTTCTTGCACAAACAGAAGTATATTAAAAAAAAAAAAAAAATCTCTTTAAATTAAACATAAAACGGTCAAATTACAAAAAGTATTATTTTAACATATGCTTATGTCAGTTAATATTTTACCAATTTTGTTTGAAAATACAAATTTACAATTACACATACATTGAGAGGCAATTGTAGGTTGCCTGCTTTGTAAGGAGGGGGAAAAAAACTTATTTGTGATTCCATCACTTTTCATAGAAAGAAAGTCTGAAAATGGAAATATGTACTCAAATTTGAAGGTTCACAATTAATCATGGATTGTCTTGTAGAACTGAGATTGTGTTGTTTACAATTAATAGCTGCCATTTTCATTACAAAAATTATGCTGAATTTTGAGCCAAAAGTTAATCTAACATGCATATAGATTTATCAAAAGCAAAACAATATTCAAGATACAATCTAAAAATTTAAATTTTCTTTAAAATTAAAAGTAAAAATTAAACCATCTGAGAGGGAAGTGAAGGTAAAATCCCCGAGTTCTAGGTAACATTTAGGTTTAACAAAATGCACGAGTGGAACTGAAACAATTTAAAATTGAGAATATTGAAAACTAATATAAATTTAAAGCTAAAATATATAAGCAGATGACAAGTGAGTACTGTTTATCTACTTAGATGTTTTTTGGACATCTACTTAGGAGAATTCCAAAACTCAAGATTCTTAAAGGGAAAGAATTCACAAATAACTTTAACTGTACCAAAAAGAAACTGATTACTTAGGCTTTATTTATTTATTTAATAAACAGGCTAAAAATAAGCATTTAAAGCAAACTAATTCTGGGCTATGGTCTGCAGAATGTAAATTCATTTGAATAAATATGTGGCATAAAAAGCACACTGCTGGTAAATAATGTAGATTTATTGTATCCATATAGCAAGAAAAACTGCATATCATGAAAATATTTATAACACAGGGAAAATAGTTTTTTTTTATTATTATTATACTAGCAAACCAGTGCAAAATATTCACATTTTATTTCTTTACCTTTAAAATTTGAAACTCATAAATGTTATACCAATTTCACCACCTAATTAAAATTTTAATTTACCAGAAGCCAAATTATTAATAAAACCAAATTAATATCGTACAATAGTGAAACCAAAATCAAAATCATTCAAAGAAAGGTTTCCAAATAAAATTCCAAATAAAAAGGCAGTACAATTTTAATGTAGGACTCCCACAACGCGGCACCTTTTAAATTTTTGTCGTCATGTTGGAAATGATTTCTTATTAATTTTGGTATTTTTTTTTTTTTTTTTTTTTTTTAAATAAATGAATAAAATAATTCCTATTGTGATTATATTTTTTTTATGACTGTGTTTTTTAGTCAATTTATAACACAAAAGTTCATATTCTGTATATATCTTTAAAATATTGCTAGGTTTAAAATGATGCTTTTAAAGATTCTGAAAAAACAACTGTTAAAAATAAAAATTTTTTGTAAAATAATCTCATCAGACAAATGCCGTCATTTTTTCTTATAAGTCCGCGTGCTTAAATATTGTTCATGATGTATAAATATTATTTTTTTATCCTTGCATATCGTATCGTTTCGACCAAAAATACTTGAAACTGGTCCACCCACATTAGAGACATATTATATACATTATTATTATAAAACTATTTTCCCTGTGTTATCATGAAAATATTTATAACACAAGGAAAATAGTTTTATTATTATGAAACTTCTACTATTTACATTTGAAATCAATGTTAATCTAGTTGAAACTTTGCACATTAAAAAATAAGAATTATATAAATAATAGAGAGAAAAAAATAAAAAAACTAATGATGTTGAATAAATGCTAAGAAATATATAAAGCATTATTCATCTACTTACGGCACAATATTTTTGGCAACAGCTCCCATGATAAACAATGAGGCTTCTGTAGTATCCCAAGTAGCATAATTTCCTTGAGAGCGCAAGTTTTCAAACATCTGAATGAAAAATTAAAAATATTTATGATAATATAATAGAGATAATAAGACATAGATTTTAAACACAGCGATAATAAAATGATCAAAATCGATATATAATTACCTGTTGAAAACATTTAGAGGATCCAATAATGAACACAACATCTTTTATCAGATCTGATACCCTCTTTCTAAATTCTCCAAAATCATCCGTTTCATCTGGTACACCCTCCTAATATAAATCAAATTCAATTTTTATTGATTAAAAATTAAACAAGCACATAAACTTGCAATTTGTACTAGAAATTGCCATTTATACATTTCTCACACATGCAGCTTTTATGTTACTAGATATTTTGACAAATTCCACATTTAAAAACATGTAACTAACAAAATATCATTTCAATCAGATATAAATTCACTTAATCTTACGACATATATAAATATAAATAAGAAATTAACATTGTCTAATGTGCCGTTTTTGAAATATTATGTTAACCATACAAAAAGTTGCATTTACGAAAAAAAAAAAAAAAAATTATGTATATTGCTCTAAAATATTCACTGAAGAAAAACAGATACTATTTCAAATAAGATTTTGTCAATAGTACATTAATAATTAATTGTAGTTCTGAACATACAATTATGCTTAGAGTAGAATTCATATATACACCCACAATAATTGAAAATTACCTTGCGTACAATATGCTGTCTTAATTCTTAAATTTTCATTCAACATCTATTTAAGAAAGGATATTCAGGCAAATATCAGGGTTGCTACACAAATCAGTAAAAAAAAAACCTCCCTGAGTTTTTCCTGTCCCTTTTAGAAGTAAAATAGATGACACGCAATCATGCAGCATTAGAACAATTAGAGCATGTTTATAAGTCAATTGAATATTTAGGGTATATTAATTTTATTAACTTACTATAGGTGGGGGAAAAAATCATAACAGATTCATTATAAAAGGCACAAAAAATGTTTAAAATATTTGATTATGAAAAATTTTTTCAATTTTTTCCAAAAAATTTCAAAATTTCCTGAGTTTTCCATGTTTTTTAATGGATTTTCACATTCCCTGAGTTTTCCCCAGGTGCCATAGGAACCCTGAAATATATTATGTATATTTCATCACTTCTTTGTGCCATTAAGATAGGGGTGATAGTATTAATACTAATTTACAATGCATTTTAAAATTAATACAGATACTAACCATAAAAAGTTTTATAGTAAAATGGAAACTTCCAAAAAATCTCATGTTAAAGTAGGAAGATTAAATATTTTATAAATAAACACTATAAATATAATTCATATCAATTGTTAATAAGTAATAATAATTATACCATTTATGAAATTTGCTTAAGAAATAGCTATTATTCTTCAGTACAAAGGAGGGAAAAAAACACATAAGTAAAATAAAATCTTTTATGAACCATCTAAAAACCATTCACAAATGACTTTTTTTTTTTTTTTTTTTTTTTTAAGTTCTAAAACTTTAGCTTACTTTATTTTGATTCAACGTTAGTAAAAATTTTTTGCAATCCATATATTTTTATGACAGAAATAGCATCTCTGAATAACTTAAGAATTACTAAATCAAAAATGAAAGCAGTATAAAATTACATGATCAGAATCTAGCTGACAATGGCGACATAGTGCAATTATAAGCCTCTGAATATAAGGTTCAAACAGACAATTAAGAGAATCTTCATTGCGCTTGTACAACAACTCAGAAATTCTATACCACACATTAAAAGTGATTTCAGCAACCTAAAAATAAAATTAAAAACATGATATGAATGAAAATTAAATTATTCAGTATTAAGTATGTCAGAAATGTATGTTCATATATAAATTAAAAATTATCACTCAATAATAGGGGACTATCCAGGTTTTAATTTTCAGGCCTATTTTGTGAGAAAAATATTTTTGTAAAATTTCTATTTCTGTAAAGAAAACAAATAGTATATATTATGTAAAACCTTATATTTTAGCAGTCACAATATATGTTCAATATAACCTATAACATACGTAACAACTTTCAGTTCATTTGAACAAAGGTTTACATGTGCTCTCTCTCACTCTCACACACATCACAGTAAAAATAACAAAAATGAACTTAAAGGATCTAATGTATAGATACATCAAAATATCAATGTCAAATTTTCATTATGACAACTATATTTTCCTTAAATTTGGAAAGTAAAAAAAAAAAAAATACATAAAATATTAGGTTTAAATGCTAATTTTTTTTCCCTGATTACAACAGAAATTATAGAAGGAAAAACAGGCTTGTATTTTTTTAAAAACAATATTATGAAAAAATTATGATTATTATTATTATTATTTTTTTTTTTTTTTAAGTAACACACCTTTACATACAATAGTGATCAAACATCAGTACACATAAAACAAATCAGAAAAATGACGATATAATAGCATTGACATTTAAACAGCAACTATTGAATAATTAATTGCTGTGGATCATGTTCTACTAATCACTACTGACTGCTAAAAATAGACAATAATTTTTTTTACTTTTTAATCAATTTAATTTTTTAAGCAGATTCTTGAAAAGTGTGATTATTTAGCCATAAAGCACGGAAAATTCCTGCAGCTTCTGTGAATAATTGCTAAAATATGACTTTAAAAAAAAAGCAGATGTTCATTAAAAATGCACAATTTTCTCATCAATTTTTTTTTTTTTTTCAATAATCTTTTTAAAATCTTATGACTTTTGTGTTTGGTCTCTTAAGAATGTCGATATTTGTGCATTCTCTGTTTTGGGATTTGAATTTTTCTACATACACCCCTGGCAAAGTACATACAAAGTAAGCAGTGCAATGCTTATGGGCTGTTGTCTGCCATTTGGGGTGGCAAGTATCATATAAATTTTATTTCATACTGGAAATATTTTAGAAAAAATGATTACATTAGCAGTTTTCTTGAGAAAGCAGTTACATACGAGCTCGGATCTTAAGATTTCCCTATCCTGGAACATAAATGCTGAGTTTGATTGAACACTTTCTTTTGTCAATTCATAATCTGTTGCTGCTGGTTGCTTTTCTGCTGCCAGATCGCTGAAGCCAATTGGAGCTGTTGTCAGCAGGCAATTTTTAGCATGAAGCTGTCCTACTTAACTTGTACTCGCTTGTTATTTATATACAAGTTTCTATATGCACTTCTCTGAATAGTAAGCTTCAGATGGAAAAATTTCTTGTATCCAAAAATTGTACAATTTAGGTTAATTTTTATAGTATTATAGTTGCTTGTTTATTTTATTTTATTTATTTATTTATTTTATTTTTTATTTTATTTTTTTTGGGGTGGGGGTGGGGGTGGGGGGTAACTGCTAGCATTTCTGTGTCACAATGTACTATGGATATATATATCCAGTGGCAGAAAGTTTTGTAGCTGTCTGCGACAGGCTTTTAAAATTTCATAATCTGTGTGCGAAATTTGCTTGTAATCAGGGGTGAAAATGGCTTACACTCAAAAAGCCTGATAGCTGATAGCAGCAATCTTGGTGGGTGGGGAGTGGGGAGCTTAACAACAGTGGTGATCTCATGCAACAATACACAAACACAATTTTACTACAGAACAATATAGTATAAACAATTATAAAATAATAAGTTGAACTCATTCAGTTAAATAACAAAAATATTAAAATCAATTAGCACTTTATCTGTTATGTGGCATCCCATTAAATTTATTAACAAAACATTTCTTCAGCTATTTGGTAAAATATTATCTACTATGCATGTATAAGTACTAACTTACTTCAAAATCATGATGACCAACACACAGCAATAATAAATCTAATGTTTGTAAATTTCCAAGACCCTGTAAAATAAAGAGTTTATTTTTCATTTTTTTTTTTTTTTTTTTTTTATCAAAACAAGTTAGGATTAAAATCCCAACACACATATATCATTGAACTAAAACTCAAAACTTACTCTATTGGGAGTTGATACAATTTCATCAAGGACAGATTCAGCTAATTCTGTAAATATGCGACAATAATTTATAGATCTGAAAATAGAATTTCAAAAAAATATGTAAGTTAACAGGTATATTTATCATAAATCACAAAAGAAATAAGCTATTAGCACTATCTTACAAAGAAAAAAAAAAAAAAAAAAAAAAAAAAAAAAAAACATTTGGCAAAATTACATTCAAATCAAAATTATCAAAACAAATGAAAAATGCTTATATGAGTTATGCATTAAAAATGTATTAATTAAGGACAAAATTCTCCATTTAAGGAAATTTTTATTAAGTGATAGATGGTGCAAATGGACTTTAATCCTCCCCGACCTTTAATCCTCTGACCTCCTAGAAAGTAATGGCAAAATTTTAACAGTTTCAATATATGTTTATAAAAATATACACAAATTATTATAATTTCACAATGAGATTAAAAATATAACTATGTACTTGAAGGTAAACCTTATGACTTATATATGACCTTGATATTTCAAAAACAAGCTAAAAATTCACAATCATGTAATTAATGTGGAAACAAACCATTCAATGAATGAATAAATCAGACACCGATGGTCAGATGTTTAAACAAAAGACAAAATTAATTTAACCCAAACCTTAAAATGTTGGTTATATTCAGAAAACTAAGTAAAATATTACAAAAAAAAAAAAAGTAATATGCAAAAATTAATCAATTTTCAAAAGATTATTATTATTTAGAACTAGTACATAACCCCATCAAAAATGACAGAATACGAAATCAATTAAGGTAGTGAATCAACGAATGCTTTGCCTGCTTCCCTGGACACTATATTTAAAGGGGACTAATGTGAAAGTTGCACCTGACGGGACTAATATGCAAGTTGGACCTGACGGGACTAATATGCAAGTTGGACCTGACGGGACTAATATGCAAGTTGCACCGAACGAACAAACTATTTCTTTTAACGAAAATACCTACTAACCCAGGATGATAGGTCTAATATAACGTATCATATTTCATATCGTAATATAACTCAGTACCTATTTTGCTTCCTTCTTCGATTCGTTTTAATAAGAATTTTTTTATATGCATGGGCAAATTTAATATTTTTTAATTTTTCGCATGAAAACATTATTTCATCTTATGCCCCCCCCCCCTTTTTCAAAAAAATAAATATATATATATATATGCTTGGCTTCTACTATGCTTAATACATCATCTTTTCATTAAATTTGATAAGTTTATGGTTTTAAGTTAAGATTTGTTGTGTTACTTTATTGATTTGTTTGTTTTGCAGGCTGTTAATTAATAGATCTGGTTTTTTTTATTTCATCCACTGATAATTTTTTTTTTTTTTTTTAATCTTATTCGTCATTGGTGTTTCAGTGATCTTGTATCTGTTGCTTGGCTTCTACTATGCTTAATAGATCATCTTTATTATATATATATATATATACATACAACAGATATAAGATCACTGAAACACCAATGACCAATAAGATAAAAAAAAAAAAAAAATCATCAGTGGATGAAATACGCTAATGTAAAGAAACCAGATCTATTAATTAACAGCCTGCAAAACAAACGAATCAATAAAGTAAAACAACAAATCTTAACTTAAAACCATAAACTTATCAAAATTAATGAAAAAACAACCCAAGAAACACAAGATAGGAAGAAGGAGGCAGGCGGCAAGACTTGTGACTTGCCTGTGGGGTTACACTAGTTTTACGCCGGCAACACTCCCCCAGCCTGCCACAACCAGAACAGGAACCATATGATTTAAAAATGCAAAATTTCAAAGCAGATGAACAACAATGAAACCACGAAGCCACAATGAAATTCAGCGATTGATCACATTGTGTTTAACAGTATAATTAGAACATTAAATATAGTTGACAACTCAAAAAGGAAAAAACTGAAATTTTATTGGAAAATGAAAGTTTGCATAGTAATACAAAGCAAATGCAACAAGCCTTCTACTTTTTTTTTATTTAATTTCACAAACCCACCCAACCATCCAGCCTTACAACACCACCCCACCTCCGTAATCAAACATCTGCCCACCCAACCGCCACCTTTTTTATTGTCTTTTATTATTTTATAATTTTTTTGTTGATATACACATGAGTGTACACAGCTTTTTTTTTTGTACTGACAGAGACATGGTTAAGGATATAAAATAGAAAATACAAAGTTTTTAGGAAAACCCATTTTAGCAGTGGCTGTGATCAGTTTATTAATATTCTTGTTTTTAAACTTTGCAGAGCATAAATTATTAATTCAAAATAAATGGTTAATGATGATGTTTCTAAATACCGAAAGATGCAGACATGAATTAAAATGTGTAAATAAGTTTACATTAAAACAAAAATCTTGCCGTTTGTCATAGATATCTGTGTAAAGTTTATTACCATCGATGATTATTTTGAGATCTAAAAAGTTAATTGATTGATTAGTCAGAGTATTTTGAGTTAGCTTTAAATTAGGTGGATAATTGAAGGAAAAGCCATTTTGTGAGTTCTTGTTGAGATAAAATACAATAATATCATCGATGTAACGATAAAATCGAACATCATCATTGCAAATTTGCTTTTCATAATAATAAAGATAGAGATCTGCCAAAATACTGGAGCTACAACCTCCTTGTGGGATGCCTAATTGTTGCAAATAGATATCGTTGTTGTGGAAGATATAATTATTATGGATAACAAAGTTAAGAAGTGTTTTAAATTTTTCTGCTTTAAAATTGTAAGGAAGATTAATTTGAGCTTTATATTCTTGAAAAAGACTGTAAATGATATTACTAAGATCTGATAACTCAATATTATTGAAAAGATCTTGAAAGTCAAAAGTCATAATATTGTCTATTGAATCGAGCGATTTGATGTATTGAATTAATTGAAAGCTATTTTTAAGACAGTGTAAATTATCAACTTTGCAAGTACATTTGTAAATTTGTTTTAGAATATCCAGTAGAGCTTTATTAGCATTGTTGTTATAAGTGTTACACCCAACAGTGACAGTGCGAAATTTAATTGGAGATTTGTGAAACTTAGGTATGAGAACTATATAAGGATAATTAAAGTTATTGAAGGGAAGTTGAAGTAGTTTATAGTAATTATGTATTTTTCGGTTATTAATAATAAGGTTATTATTAGTTAAACTGAAGATGTTACTATTATTGATTGATGAGTTTAAAATAGAGAGATAGTAGGATTTACAAATAATGGCATAATTATTAGGTGATTTGTCAACATAAGTGATCACAAAGTCATCCTGTAGTGATTTGATTGAGTTAAGAAGTACAGATTTTTTAAATAACACCAGATTTGAAGAATTGATAAATAATGCATTTTTGATTTTTTGTAACACTAAAACTTTCCATTGAGTGAAGTAGGCAATAGGTTTATTATGAGTAATAGATATTTTATAAATAAATAAATCTAGGTCATAAGAAAACTGTTGAAAGATTTGTGGAATGCTAGTTTTAACTGGAAGTCTAAATTTGGTGCCAAATTTCATGAATTTTTTTAATTGATAATTATCAATAATATTGAGATTACCCGTGATAATGTGTCCATGGTCTCTGTCAATAAATTTTGAGAAAGAAGGATCATTGCATTTACAGGTTACAGTGTTAGTAAAAGAGGTAGACTTAGATACAGAATTATAATTGAATATCTTTCTGCCAAGAGGAAGAGGATATTTGAAGGTACGAGATAGATTTAAATCTTTAATCGGAAACAAACATTCTTTGTCATTAATGATAGACGTAATGTTAATACTGTTCAATATTTGATTTGTAAAATTCACAATTAATTGAGTATTTGTTTTAAATTTGTTGGGCTTTTTATTAATTTTTAAATTAAATTGTTTGATTTTGTACATTATAATATCATAAAAAATGTCTGAAAAATGCTTATTATAGGATTGGCTTTGAAAGACATTCAGAAAGTTTACTAAGTATTTCTTTTTAATTGCAAAAATAAATTTTCGAATAATGAACCAGTTATAGTTAGATAAGTAATTAGTCTGTAGATCTGAAATGAGTTTAATAATGGCACTTTTAGAAAAGATAAAATCTGTTTTTTTACTACCTCGTTTAGTTCTAGAAGTTTTATTGTTAATTTTGTGATTGAGTTGTGCATAAATAGTCGAATAATCATGTAGAGGGTTGATGTTAGAATATGCTTTAATAGTTTTACTAAAGTATTCAGAATTTAGGCCATATGGATAAATTGTATTATAATATTGCATAAATTTTGATTCAAGAAATAGATGCTCACTTTTATTTTTCTGAATTTTTACAATCTCTATGGTACATGAATTAAAATTATGTGATTGAAAGTGTTGTAATTCTATAGTTGATTTAGAAGGTGCAGCTGAAAGGTTTTTAGAATCTGATCAATGCTGATTAATGCGTAGATGTAGAGGAGTTGAAGTTTCACCAATATAACTAAGTTTACAATGACCACAACTGATTTTATAAATAACATTGTATGCCTGACAAAATGGAACCAAAGAGTGATTATTATTCAATTGTGTGTGAGAGGCCATAGGGCAAGTTTTACATCTATTAGAACCGCATGTTCTAAATTGAAGTAAAGGAGGAGGAGATGATAGGTAACTGGATGTCGATCCAAGGATATCCCTATAAATATCCTTGTACTGGGCACAATACTGCTGTGAAGCTAAGTATTTTTTGCCAGGATCTAAAAATTTACTAAACAGAGTCATAGAGAAAAAATGTTTTTGTATATTAAAAAACACAAGGCAAGTAAGTATTTACATTAGTTTTATCGAAAGTGGGCTATACCAAATTCAATTACTTAATTAAATTGATTCTTGATTAATAAGTATCTGGATTAATGAATATATATTATTTTCATATTTTAATTAATTCTAAAATATCTAATCAAAACTTCGTTACAAATATGGTACCAAATGAAAGGTACCATATTTGTAACGAAGTAACCTTAGGTACCTTATTTGTAACCTTAATTATTTTAACTAATTTGATAAATATGACGTCACAATCAACTGTTTGTTTATATCAGATAAGTACATTATCATGATTCCAAGAAAATGATGTAATAACTATTAGCCCATAATTTTTATGATTGAATTTTATATTACATTTTAATTTTATCCTCCATGGGTATAATTGCAATGGAAGTTATAAACTTTCGTTGAAATCTTTTTACATATTGAAATTAAGGGGAAAGTGCAAGCATAAAAATTGTTCAGTTTTGAAAGATCTTTCTAATGATGTAACATTTATGCAGATTAATAAAATAAATAAATAAATAAATAATCTGGTGTGTCACTCACACGACTTTCTCTTACCCTGAAATTTAATACTACTATAAATACAGGTTGCAGAATAATAGGTAAGATAACGAATACTGTTACGTAAACTGTTAGGATAGAATAATTGGGGTTTGATTTTTTGAATTTTTAATGTAATGAAATTTAAATAAGTGATTAAAATGATAAATAATAAAATTTAGTAAATGGCTGAAATTTACATTACTAGTGGTAGTACGATTTCGAAAGTGCCGCACTCATTAAGACCCATTTTTTGAATTTTGGATGTGAAAAATATCTAAAGTAAATAAATAATGATCATTGATGAAGTTTAGAAGATGGCCAAAGAGTATAGTGGTTACGTACATATAACAATTGTGCCGCTTACGTGAAAACCCATTTTAAATTCCGAATATCAAATTTTAAAATCTTTAAATAAAATGCAATTTTTCAACAAAATGAAATAAAAATAAAATAGGAAAAACAATAAGTTCTTTCAAAATTTAACTTACCCCCATCTTTAAACAAAAATACCTGAAAAGGAATAATTATTAATCCACAAGAGGCACAATTAGATGATTCAATAAAACACACTTTTCTGGTATAATACCTTACTTTTATTTATGTATTGGATGAATTACTGCAGTAAATAAAATGACATAACTGTGAGTAGCTGCGCCGTTACTGCTTGATCTTACAGCAACAATATTTTGTTTGATTTTTAATCATGTTTTACATTCAAATCGGCATTTGTGGCCTTCCTAAATACTAATATTTTTTTTATAAAAATGGATTAATACTCCATGGGCACATATAAGCTCGTGCGTTTAGCAATGTCCAATTTCTTTAAGTAGTAGTCACAATATTGTTCACATATCATTTTGCGAAATTTGTTTTATTCATAATGGTAGACATATTTCAGAAGTCATAAAATTTTTTTATCCCGACTTCTTGCAGTCATTCATTTCATATTAAAAAATAATCATTTTATAGAACACAGGATAACGGCGTCGAAGTATGGGCTCACGTTCGTAGCGTGAATTGATCCAGTAATCTTAAAATACACCATTGCAAAAATAACTGAAAGCTGACTCCTGAGTAATCATAGCGAGCCATTGTTTGCCCAATCGAAATGAAATTATTCACTATCAAATGCATCATGTCACTGATGGATGATATCTCATATCTTGAGAAAGGCCAGTATCGGATCATCATTGTCGACCATATAGCATTAGGCCTAGTAGCGGGCCAGGAACATCGTTGAGTTGTGAACATATACCGGCTACTGAGCTCCTCCTTCACAAAGTTGCATTATATGTAGATATTATCAGGGATTGATTTCATGGAATTACAAACCATTACACACAGAATATGTTTGGAATTTTGCAAAATATGCCTGTCTGCGACACACACTTGCTCACTATGGCAGGAAGCGGCGCCGCGGACCGGCTGAAAATACGTCTTATCCTTTAGACTGCTAGCATCCAAGAGAGAGTGACGCTCATTCAATTTTCACGCGTACTCAAGACTACTTACCGGAGTATTCAAGCACGCAGTAAATAGTTCTAAAACAAAATATTTTATTTCGATCGTCTGCTCAATAAAAGAAAATAAAATGGGATTAAATAAATTTTATTTTGAGGGAGGAATATTTTATATCGGGCAATTTTTTGGATCAAATAATACTAATTATTGAAATAACACATTTTTCTAGAGGGACGCTACTTTGAATTTGCATAGCGATACCGATTTGCTGCGGACTGAATGGAATGTTCCAGAAGGAGAATTTGAAATACGTAATGAAAGTGACGTCATGATTTTAATTAATGGAATATGAATGTCAGGAAAATTATTAAAAATAGTTTTGAATTATATGAGGATCTAAAAAGATTTTGAAACAATTTGAGTATTGTATAAAATTGAATTTTCTAATTGGTTAAAACGTCTGTTTACAATTTCCGAAAACATCGATCGATTTGTTTACAAACAAATGCTTCCCATGAGATTTTTGAATTTTTCTATTTTCCTGCAAATTGCGAACTTTTAAAAAGATTAAATGGGGGAAATGAATTAAATAAAAGAAACGAAAGTATTTTTTGGAGGATTTGATGGAAAGTGATTAAATTTAAAAGTGTTAGAATTAACAATTCTAACATTAACCTATGTTAAACAATTCATATTAGGCTTCTGAAGAGTTTTATATGATAATTAGTTCTGTGTGAGGGGGGCTACTGCCCCCCCTCAACCCCCCGTTTCATTAGTGCACCTACATTTATATAGAATTTAATTCAGTTATTAAAAATAATTCTCTTTTTAAAAAATAATTTATTAAAATAATTTTAAAAAATTATCTTTTATGATAAGGCAGACAATTTCCATATTAGAGAAGTAGTATAACCATAGACCTATTATAAGAATGGACGGAGCATTCCATTATTAAGGGAATATAAGAAAAGGTGCAAAGATGAAAACATGTGAATGTTGAAAAAGGTTACCTTTTTTGGCATTTACTGCGTTATTTCCAATTTTTTGTTTTGAACATAAATATATATTATTATTATTATTATTATTTAAAGATACAACAAGCAAAACTAGTGTAAAATATTACAGCTGCTGAAATTTATTTTTACCTTGTTATTAACATCTAGCAAAGTTCAAAAGTTTTTATAACTTTGGTTTGTCTATACTCATTTTAACTCTCATAAATAATTATGCACATTTTT
The DNA here is from genome assembly GCA_963930645.1 of Salticus scenicus. Taxonomy (NCBI): domain Eukaryota; kingdom Metazoa; phylum Arthropoda; class Arachnida; order Araneae; family Salticidae; genus Salticus; species Salticus scenicus. The sequence goes on from OZ005649.1 coordinate 83,468,765, forward strand.
GAAATAATAAAAGATGTAATATAATTAAACTAATTCAATTTAGAGAAAAAAGTATAGCAATTATAAGCATTTTATAAAAATAATTACTTAAAAGGAACGAAACAATAAAGTATTAAAAAGAATCTTACCTGTGAAATAAAATCCTTATTTTGCATAACTTTTAGGGTTTTTAAAGTACATTTAATTACTATTTCTTGCTGTAAATTTTTTTTTAAATTCAAAACAATCTAACTTTTAAAGTGAAATAAAATTTTTTAAAAGAACTTTCAAATAAAAAGGGAAAATATCGTCTGCTTAATAAAAAGCAGAGTTTAGAGCATGGCGAGTAAATTTCAATATTGGCCAGTTTGGCTTCCTGTAGATCAACATTCACATGACCTTTTTATGAGTTATCTTTGCCACTAAAAAAGGTTGCCATTGTCCCATCAACTCTTATAATAGGTCTATGAGTATAACACCAAATATCCAAAAAAAAGTCAATTTTATTCTCAATATTTAAAAAAAAAAAAAAGTGTGATTTTTTTTTTTTTTTTTTTTTTCATTAAAAGTAAAAAAAAAAAAAAAAAAAAAAAAAAAAAAAATCGATAACTTTGTTTTAAATTATCGCAGATCAATGGTTCAACCATTCGTTTTAAAGGTATTGGCGAGCTCTTTTGAAAGATACCCATCATGAAAATTTACTCCCCTCGAGAGGGGACTTCCCCCCCAGGGGGCGAGGCGAGGCTCCTACATACACAAAATATTTTTCCCCAGTTAACTATCTCTATTACAAAAAATATGTATTCGTTTCATTTGGTATAGTGCAGTCTATAGACGTTAAACTCTACTTTCCTGCAATTTCCCCCATAGACGTAATGTATTAGAATTCTTTTGATTGTCCCTGTACACGAACCATTTGCTTGATCTTAACGAAAAGCTTACTGTAGCATCCCTATATGATACATAATTAGAATACCAAGTTTGAACTTTCTGCCATAATTAGTTTTTGAGATATGCTGATAACAGACAGACACACAGACCATTTGCTAAAAACATGATTTTCGTATTCAGGGGATCTCAAAACGTGTAAATGTAACAAAATCTCACGTTCGAAAATTTGACCCAAAAACAATACTTTCTCTACCTTATGGGTAAGAGAAACTAAAAATACATAGCATTTTTAAGGGGGAAAAAAAAAAGGCTACCAAAAGTCTGTTTTGAAGCGGTCTAAACTGGAATTGTTCCTGACAGAAGATGGTCATTATTATTTTTATTATTCCAAGAAATTATTAATCGTACAACGAAATTCATTAAATTACAAAGTTATATTTTAAATTTTTATTACATGAAGAAAAAAAAAACCTTATGTTATAAAAAGTTGTATTCAAAACTTTTCATAAGAATTAATTAACAATTCAAATGGCAATTTTTAAAAACACTATAAGGTTTCACTGGATCCTTTTGAAATATACTAATATCAACTAGCCAAGAAATCTGTATATTTATATGACATTTTAAAGAAAATCTTATTCAAAATTGGTATCTTGAAAATAATCTGTAAATTGTTCCTGTAAACTTTATTTCTCTAATGGTAAATATAGAAACTGACAGATTAAAACATAGGTTCATTGTCTAGGAGCTCAGATTTTTACCATGACTTAGTTGCCAAATAAATCCATGACTTTTTAAGGGTCTGACCTTTGCAGATGATTTGCAAGACTTGACAGGACTTAGAATAACATCCTGCTCACATTAATTAATTATTGTAGTTTATATATAATAGGCCCTTCTTATGCTGTTTATTCCAATAAGCAGTTGTCACTCTGAATGAGTCCCCTTCATTTAAAATTAATTTGTGAATACATCACACATATATGGTTAATACCTTAACTGCTCCGGGTATATATATCTGTCTCACTAAGCTGATATCATAACTACCAAGGTCATATGTGTATGCTTTTCCAAAGTACAATCCTTTGTATTGCGCTGCTACCAGTGAAACTAGTCCTATGGCTTTGGAATGCAATGAAATGACCCTGATAGCGTTTTCGAAGCATTTACTTATTTCAGAGAAGAGAGGGGAGGGGAGGGGAATGGGAGGAATTGGAAAGGGTATGTTTTTGGAACAGTGAACGCTTAACTATAGGCACACCTGTTTGAGAAAGGTGACATTGAGAAGCGAATTTCTTAAATTTTCCTCGGCAGGTATGGGGTTATTTGAGACGTTTGTTTAACTGATCAAAACTAATTTCAAATCCGTATATGGATTTAACTGCTTTAATGAAAATTAACAATCATAGAAGATTTTGGAAAATTAAAAATCAATCATTGAAGTTGTCAATCTTGAAGAAAATTAGCTACCAACCTTATTTTTGCTAAGAGAGAACACATTACAGAAAGCAAAAAGCTTTAACCATTTGATAATTATTAATAATAATAAAAAGAAAAAATAAAGAGTATTTCATATTTAATACAGAAAGAGTACATAAAGATAAAAACTGACTTTATTTAGATGGAGAAGAAATTTATTTGAGAGGAAAGAAAAAATTGTTGTGCTAAGTAAACAGAACAGTGGCACTTTTTTTTTTTACAATGACAATATTACAGATAGCAAAACTCATTACTCCATTATAAGATAAACATCTTGATAAAAAATGTAACAAAGATTACTCACTTATCAACATCTTCATGGACGACAGACATATTATAAGCCTCAACAAGAGTATAAACACCTTGAAATAAAATCACAGCTAATTGATGATGAGTAGTAGTATCCTGCAATTTAAAAAAAAAAAAAGAGACAATCCCAATATTAAATAAATACATTTATTTTACATACTGTAGTGATCATAAGCTTAAAATTTTAAAAATAGACTTAAATTGATATTGCAGGAAAAAAGAAATAGAAAAGAAAAAGCAATAAAAATATGGTAAGTGCAATGAACAAATAATATATATACAGACATACAGTACTACTATATAGATTGATTACTTAGATATGGATTGAAGTGATGTATCACAAAATGTATAAAGATTGGAGTATTTCTAATAAATATTCAGTAAGTTATATGAACAGTCAGTATTCTAAGAAATTTAAGAATCTTTATTGAACCAAACTAAACATGTCTTATTTGGATAAATTGAATAGTCATACTTTAGAATACTGGGATAGAAAGTTGAATAACTTTAATAGGTGTGAAACAACCCAAAATGCTAATTCCAAAAAAACTGTTGTTTGCATGCAGAATGAATAGTGAAGGGAGATTTATTTAAGATATAACACATGGCTATTATTAAAAAAAAAAAAAAAAAAAAAAAAAAGGAAGAAGAATGTATGGCTATGATAAATTATATTTGGAGAATTATTTAATACATTCAGGAGTGAAACTACCTAACATGCAAAAACCCTGAAATCTGCTATTTGCATGCAGATAGGGGGGTCCTTAATAATGGTATATAATATTACCTGTAATAAAGTAATATTTAAAGAGTACTTAATACATCTTAAGGCAAATTAAACAATCAAAATGATAAATTTCTATAAAAACAAAATAATGTAACATTTAATTCAGAGACAGCAAAAGTTTAAAAAACCCTGAATTCAGGGGTAGCCCCTGAAAGGTTTCAACCCTGTACATTATTATAGTTTAAAAATTAAAAAAAAATAAATAAATAAACAATTTAACATAGAATATAGTAAAAGCAATTTTTTTTTTTTTTTTACAAATCTTGAATTCAGGGCTACTCTGAAGTGTTTTATTCTTACTTTAATACTTTTAATATTGAGCGATTAATTAAAGCTGGAATATTTTCTCAACAGATCAATATTCTAAAACCGATGAGCTTTTCCAGACAATTATTAGTCAATATATTTTGTGTAAGGTAGCAAATCATTAAACACTGGGATAAGTTAATGGACTTAGAATATTGGCACACTGAGCCAATGGTTGCAGGTTCCACTCTTGACATGGATACATGCAGCATAAAAATTATTTAGGTTTCTATTCTAATATCAAAGTACATACAGTTAAAGGAAATGTTATCTTATTGCTTATTGAATAATCATAGACTGAAAGCTATAAATAATAACATTTAAATTATATAATTGCAGAAAAGCAAGTGATGTATTGCCTGCATGCGGCAATAGAGTAAATCATCCTTCTTGTTCTCAATAATAAAATGTAAAAAGTCTTAATAATAATAATACAGGTTTTCCCTCCAGACGGTTTCAAGAGGGTGCTGCACCCTGCTTGCCCTTTATTTGAAGAAATATCATCCTTCTTGTCCCTCATCCAAAAAAAAAAATAGCATCCTCCTTGGCCCTCAGTCAAGAAAAAGCACCCTTCTTGGCTCTCATTGAAAATATAACATTCTTCTTGCCTCTTGTATTAAAACACAAATTTAGAAGAAAACAACCTACAGACTTAAGAATAATGTGATTTAATGTGTCTTAATATACAATATACCGTAGATAAATGATATACATAATAAGTAAAACTATCGTATATGACCACCAACAGTTTTTAGTAACTAACAAAAAGTAAAGAAAGTTATATTTAAAAAAGTTATTATATCCATACTTGTAACAGAATTTCAAAATAAGTGTCAATTTTAAATTTTCCCTTAAGAATCAAAAACTGCTTAAAATCTTAAAAAGTGCCCTTTTTACTTACAGCGCCCTGCCTTTTTTAAATCCAGGGGTAAACTCTGATAATAATAATTTTCTAATACAGTCAACGCTAGTTATAAGGACCACACATTATAAGGACAATTCCATTTTAACGACCCGTGGTAAAATCCCCAACTGTTTCCCTATATACTCTATGTTATTTTACTTCAGCAGGGCTGCCAACCTCTGGGAGCGCTAAAGTGTAGTTAACAAACAAGAAAAAGTGTAGTTTTAAGGTACAAAGTGTAGCCGCTAAAAAATAAGAAAATGCTTAAAATAAATAAGCATAAAATCTTTTGTTTACATTAAGACTTACTTTCTGAAATTTATTGACTTTATCAATCAAACATACAAAATATCACTGCATTCTTTTAAAAATAACATTGCACATAAAATTTTTTCTGGAAATTATCGAAATACCTAACAACAATTAGTTTAACAGCATTTTGATCAGTGCTTTCATCAGTTGCCATCGAAAACGGCAAATGTTTCAAATCGCCAACGATATCAGAACAGGATATTTTTGCAATGCATTTCAATAGGGCCGCCGTCTTTGTTCTACCGCTAGGACACTGTCTGGCGATTTTTGAATCCAGGTACATAGCTCTAAATAAATTTCCAGCATGATTTGCTGTAGAAATTGGAACATTATGTCACTTAGAAATGATGTAAAGAGCATTTCTGTTTTGGTAGTCTTTGATGCTGCACCACTTTTCACATAAAAACTGGATGGCAAAGGCTTTATCGTTGCTTTTATTTTATTTAAACGCTTGTGTCAGCTTGTTGCAATATGAGGCGAACAATCATAAAGTCCACGATGATTTACGCGAAAATTGCTATTACATATTGCACAATATGCCTCATGGGATGAATCTACAGAATGCAAACACGGCCACAGAATCTACAGAATTTGCAATCTACAGATTGTAGCAGAATACTCCGATAGAGATTTTTGATCAGGAATTTTTTTTTCTTCTTTTGTATTATCATCATCATCGCACATTTTAACTAAAAATACTATTAAATAAAAAACTAAATAAATTTGTACACTCTTAAGCAAAAAATAAGAATAAATAAATACAGAAAAGCAAGTCTAGCCAACAACAAATGAACAACACCGAAAATCGAAAGTAAACAGATTAGACAAGCTCTAGCGATAGAAAAGGACTTCTCCAAACATCCAATCACCATGCATACACAGTCACGCTATCGTCACAGTTTATGAGGAGGAAATGAAACAACCTATCAACCTCCGGAGTTTTCAAGCTACTTCATTCATAACAGCGATTTGGAAATACAGTGTGAAATCGTAGTTCGCTCGTTGTAAACAAGATGATGGTGGGGAAAGGAAAAGTGTAGCTTTAAGTATACGATGTGTAGAGTGTAGTAGAAGCAGGCTAAAGTGTAGTTACTACACCAAATGTGTAGTTGTTGGCAGCCCTGCTTCAGTTATAACGACCATTCAGTATCGTCTAATCCAATATAACGTCCAAATGCATTCTCCGGTTACTTTGCTTGTATAGACAAATGACAATTAAGCACAGAAAAATTGTCCTTGTTATTGATAATTGTACGACACATCCCAAAATAAAAGGTTTGAAATCAATTACAGGGGAATGTTTTCCAAACGCTACATCTATTCATCAGAATTTCTTCAAGGGGTCATTTTGAGCTTAACCGTAGTTATAGGAAATTGATGTTGAGAAGAATTGTCTCTGCACTTGACGACATGACGGGATTACAAAATTAATATCCTCACGGCTTTGCACCTCTACAAACAGCATGGAATGACGTGAAAGAAAACATCATCAAGAATCGCTTCCATCATGCTAGTTTAAAAATACAACCAGAAAAAAAATCTACTATTGCTGAAATGATTGTTCAGATAATCAAAGATGGAAATTTCATTGAAGAAGAGGAAATGCTGCAAGAAATTTCTAGGAAAATGAAATGGGAAGAAAACTTGAGTTTTTAGAGTATACTGCAATTGTTTATAACCTAGAGTGCGTACAAAATTTGTCTGAAAATGAACCAATGTACTTTTTTGTGCACTGGAAAAAATTTCCGTCATCATAAGACAAAGAGATAGTGCTGAAGCCTCTTAACATCAAAAATGTTTCAAGTGCCATTGAGACTTTTTTAAAGTTTCTTTCTTTTTTTTTTTTTAATGCAAGGAACAGAACATTATTTGTCATTTTTAAATGAAATGGAAAATTATGTTTGGCAAAAATCATATCAGGAAAGACAAACAAACATTTCTGATTTTAATTAATTAAATATAAAAATCTTAATAGATACTTCATATTTCATTGTTAATATTTTCGGCTGGGCACCCAGCTCTTTTCAAAGGATCTTCATCTGTGTTGGATCTCTTAGAGTTGTGGTCTTTTATAGACTTCATGAGTTGATTCCACATCCGGTGAGAAATCAACTCATGAAGTCTATAAAAGACCACAACTTTAAGAGATCCAACACAGATGAAGATCATTTGAAAAGAGCTGGGCACCCAGCCGAAAATATTAACGATGAAATATGACGTATCTATTAAGGTTTTTATATTTAATTAATTATGTGTAAAGTGCTTCATTGTAATTTTAATTTTATTTATTATTTCTGATTTTTTCTTTAAAAAATGTTTTGTAAATATATAATACTTTTTTTGCCCTTATTTTCTACTTTAAAACCTGTTTTAGAAATTATAATTATAATTTTAATAATAAAATTCAAAATAACAATTTTAATGATAAAATTTTAGTTTTAATACCTATGATAAAAATTAATTTTAGTATTTAGTTAAAATCTCTTTAAATATCGCCTATTCTTCTTCATGGAACTGTTGAGCGTGCATATGAAATTTTTTTTAATTACATCCACTATAGCGACCACTCGTTATAAAGACCTTTTACTGTGGGACGCAGAGGGTCATTATAACGAGCATCGACTGTATTATTAAAAATGGTTTTTAAGGTTAGAAAAATTTTATTCACACACAATTAAAAAAAAAAAAAAAAGTTTTAAAATGTTATTACTGATTATTTTTAATGATTAATAGTGTATAAAAAGAAAAAGTAAAATCCAAGAAAAAGCATTTACTTACTTCTACAACAACAAGAGCACTGCATAGTGCATCACTAGCAGCATCATGTACATTGGAAGATGTTTCATGATTTGCCTGTAACAAAATAAACAAACCATACATGAGTGTGCATAGTTATTTATTTATTTAAGCACATGGAAATCAAATATAATTCCTAAAACCACAACTTTTGGTAAAACGGAAAAACACCATATTTAGATCATTAAATTTTAATTATGCATTAATTTTCCTAAAGCTAAATTTACTTTAAATATGGTAGCACTGGCAAGTATAACAGCTTAATAAATAAATACTTTGATCTTCAGAGATTTTAACTCAGTGCAAAAGTTTAAAACATTTAGTACAACAGATGATCTTTCACCCACCGTTTATTCATCTAAATCAGGTGAAGTAAGGTGAGATGATATGTTTTTATTTTAAATTTAATACATTCTTCATAACTTCAGTTTTAATAATTATGCTGTTTAACAACAGAATTATAAATTAAATATACGTAGCAAATTTATATAGAAAGATTTAATGCTACTAAAAACAAAAATAATAAAAAGTTGGGGGAAAAAAACAGTTCTAGGGTTTTTTCCCCCCTTTCTGATTATAAGCATTTATTGTAGAGATTTGTAATGCAGTAAATGGTGCCCAATGAAAAAACAATTCACACTAGTAAAAGTTAGGAGAAAAAATCCAATATATAGAAGAAGTTACAATTGTTGCTTTATTTGATTTTATAAATGAATATTTACATTTAATTTTGCATTACTAATTGTTTATTATAATATGGTAACACTTATTTCTTGTTTTAAAATATGCCTTGTGTTTGTGTGAGTTCACCTGACAAATCTTGCTACATCTGTGAGGAAACAATTCTCTGTAATTAGAGACAAACTATTGTGCAACTGATTAAAATGGCATATAATCCTTATTTTAATTATCGTACTAGAGATCAAGATAAATCATGGGCGCCTCACATTGTTTGCAACACTTGAGCCACTATCTTGTGTAATTATAATAATTATAAAGGATGTTCTCAAGCCCTTTGCAGTGCCCATGATTTGAAGAGAAACTACAAATGATTCAACAGACTTATTTCTTTAAGATACCAACTATTCGGGAAGGAATATAACCTGCTCGAAAATCCGTTCAGCCAATCTTAATAATAAATGAAGTTACAATGAATGTAGTTACATAATCATTTCTTATACACTTTGGACCACATAGTAGCAGATGTGTTTTTATTACTGTTATTTACAGTTAATCATTTAAATTTATTTATTTTTTAAGGATTGCCTCCACTTTAGGTAAATGTTTTAGAAACAATTTGACTATTTATTGCATGGACTGTGAAATATACCCTTAAATAAAAAAGTATTAAAATATTTTATTATAAAACTAGTAAGTGGCCTGAATGTTGCTAAAATCTACCATAGGGTTTCATTTATGTTTGGGAAGATTTTTTTTCTGTAAACAATAAAAAGGTTAAATATAATATATTTTGATAGAATTATCAAAAAATCTGGAGTGACTCCACTCGACTTTCCGAACATTGAGTAATTAACGGTTTTGTAGATAAAGTAAAGTAAGAGGAGTTGTTAAATAAACAAAAGAGAAAATTATAATAGGTTGATTGGGTATTTTTCTTTATATAGTACACAATGTTTAATTTAACGCTATTTTACCAAACACGTAGATCATAATAATAAAGAATAATTCATTGTGTCACTGTAAAAATCTACAAATGCTAGATTCACCAAAATGCTTATAGTTAGTGCAACAGCCACTTATAATATTTATATAAATTTTCAGCTCCATCAGATAAGGCATTTAGACGCTATCGCACTTTAAATTTTGAACCCATATGCCACAATTATAAAGAAATTTGTATTTTGTCCCTGTAAAAAGAACCATAAGTGATAAATTCTCTAAAGTTCATAAAGTTCGTGTGACGCTGGAATAATATGTATATAAATTTTCAGTTAATTTGAATAAGGAATTTAGTCGCTGTCGCACTTTAAATAATTTAAGTCTATAGATCTTAATGATGAACAATTTTTAATTGTGTCACCATTAAACTCGTTAAGTGCTAGAGTCACCAAAATCCATACAGTTTCTGTGATGGTGACCTATAACATGTATATAAATTTTCCACTCAAATGGATTAGGCATTTAGATGCTATCGTACTTTAAAAACTTTCACCCCATATGCCTTAATGATACAGAATTATTTGTTGTGTCCCTGTAAAAAAGCTAGAAGTGCTAGATTCACCAAAACCTATGTAGATTGTGAAACTGTGACCTATATAATGTGTGTAATTTTTTTGTTCAATTGAATAAGGCGTTTAGACGTTATCGCACTTTTTAAAATTTGGTCCCATAGGCCGTAATGATAAAGAATTTTTCTTTGTGTCCCTGTAAAAAACATAAGATCTAGATTCACTAAACTCTATGCAGTTCATGCAACTATTACCTATAATATGTGTATAAATTATTTTCTCAGTTTAATAAGGCATTTTGACATTATTGCACTTTTTAAAATTTGGTCCCATGCCATAGGCCGTAATGATAAAGAATTTTTTTTTTTGTGCCCCTGTAAAAAAACTATAAGTGCTAGATTCACCAAAATCTATACAGTTGGTGCAACTGTGATCTATAATATGTGTATAAATTTTTTGCTCAATTAAAGAAGGCATTTAGATGCTATCGCACTTTTAAGATTTTGGTCCCATAGACCATAATGATAAAGAATTTTTCTTTGTGTCCCTGTAAAAAAACTCTAAGTGGTAGATTTCCCAAAATCTATAGGGTTCGTACTATGGTGACTTACAATATGCGTACCAACTTTCAGCTTATTCGAACAAAGCGTTTAGACGCTAGCGTGTTCACTCACAGACATACACACACACATACATACATACATCATCGTAAAAATAGTGAAAACGGACTCAGGGGACCTCAAAATGTATATTCCGAACACTAATATAAAATAATGATCAAAATATGTAAGAATAATACGTACCAATACTTGGAAAATGCAATTCAGAAGTAAATGAAGAGTTGCATCATTAGTCTGCAAACCTTTGATTCCAAACCAGCTACTTAGACACCGAAAAACTTTTTTCAAAAACCTAGGATCACTCTGAGCAATTGTTTGTACACAAGTTCCCTGAAAATAAATTAATTATAATGGCCTTAAGCACGGTATTGAAATAAATGCAATTAAATTACAGATAGATGTTTAAATTAATTATATTGGGTTGTTCGGAAAGTTTTTTCCGATTTAGAAGGAAAATTGAAACGACGCATTTAAAATGCTCTTGGAGAGTGGATTTTGATATTTTCAACATTTCTGCTAATTCATGTGTCAAACAGTTTGTGTGATTTTCGATCAACATTTTCATCTGATCTTCATCTGTGGTTTGAAGGGCCTACCCAGGCATTCTTGATCTTCAAATCACTAGCTTTAAACCTAGCAAACCACTTCCGCACAGCACTTTCACCATAAACAGCACATATTTTGTTTGCCGCTTGTGTGGCATTTTTGCCTTTCAGGTAGAAGAAATGCATTAAATTCCTATATTGCACTTTATTTGCTTCCATATTCAAAGGCATATAGAAATGACAATGTATCGTAACCAAATTTTTTTTCTAAATACACCTGAAGTACCGACTTTTAGAATATGTACGCATGTCATTTGTTTTCAATCATTCCGATATATTCAGACCTGTCCTTATGCCACCCAAGGAAAATCGGCACAAACTTTCCGGACAACCCAATAATCTTAAAACAATTATTATATAACCAGAAAATATAACTTTTTTTTGTTCATGAAATTTGTACCAAGAATAAAAGTTGAAAAAGGTGTCATAAAGTTATTGTTTTTTTTTTTTTTTTTGAAAAATTTTCAAGGCTTTTCAATTAGAATTTTTCTTGATAAGTAATAATAATTGTCTGTTTTAAAATTTTAACGCACATTAATCAAAGTATGAGGCATTCATTTTATGTGTATAGGTAACTGTTGTTTTTTTTAATAACATTTTACCTGTAAATTACAAGGCAAAATATCTTGTCACCACATCATGCAGGTCAAGTACAAAGGAAAGAATCCCTCCCCCTCCTATTCAATTTCAGACTACTTGCCTTTTTTTTTTCTGTAAATAAATTCTTTGTTAAGAGCCCTCTTCACTCACTGCTGCCGGAAGCCAAAGCTTATGTTATTCTATGGGAAATTTTTCTTTACAAATAACTTATTAACTAATACATATTTTTAAATTCTGTTTTCACATTCTGAAAATACCCAGCTGTTAAATTGACGGACCTTTTTTAAAAAATTATTTTTTTATATTTTATTTTGAAGCTACAAAATACGAATTTTCAACATGTGAAATTTTTCATTTTGCAATTTCAAAACAAAGTATTAAAAATTAAAAAAAAAATACATTTTTAAAGAAGGTCTGTCAATTTAACAGTTGAGAATTTTCTGAATGTGAAAACAGAATTTAAATATATGTATTAGTTAATAAGTTATTTGTGAAGAAAATTTTCCCATAGAATAACATTGGCTCGGGCTTCCGGCGATGGTAAGTGAAGAGGGACGTTAATAGTTGTAATTTTAACAATCTACACATCAGAGACTCATTCTAAATGTATGGCTGTTTTGTGCTACGTTCAAGATGTAATACAGTTAAGACAAAAGTTTTAGCATTCTTAAAATACTTCTAACATGCTTTTTTAATTAAATATTTTTTACTGCTATTTATTAATTATACCAAATTTTAATAAAAAGAAATGTAAAAATACTTATTAAAAGTGTTTCACAGATGTTCACTTGAAAGGACACAATAACTATCCTCACCAAGAGTCAAAATCTATATCAATCTATGGGGATTTTTTTTTTTTTTTTTTTTTTTTAAATAAAATTATGCATAATCTAAATGCCTAAAAAAAAAAAAAAAGAAAGAAAAAAGAAAAGAAAAGAAAAGAAAGAAATTCACAATTATTAAATTATTTTTTGTTTTCTAAAATTTGACTTTCTAAACTTTTTAATATTTTAGAGCTAAAAAAAGTGAAATATGAACTAAGTGCACTTTTTACATAATTAGTACAAGTTTCTATTTTGTTTATCTCTCTACATAGTCAGAACTAGCTTTAACAAAAAACAAAATACACACTTTTTGTTAAAGGATGTACTGACACATCAATAAGTGATCAGCTCTCAGTTTTAACAATATACAATAATGGAAAGAAAAATGCTGGTACAATTTCAAAAGAAACAGTATATATTTATAAATATAAATAATATAAATTGAAACAAAAATAATTACACTTTGCACACTTCAGCTGAAAAATAAATCAAATTAACCAAAAAACTTACCAGTAATTGTAAAATCTGAGGAAAAACTTGACAAAAATTGTCATTCAATTGTATCCTTCTATTTGCTCCTAGCCTTAGATGTCGACTATTGATCTAAATTGAGAAAATACTTATAATTATGCTTACTATTAACTTTTCTTAACTTTTTTTTTTTACTTAATTTTTTAAGACAGATTAAATTAAAAAAAAAAAAAAAAGAAAAGAAGGGATACATAACAAAAAAACAGAAAAAATATATATACAAATCATGATTTTTAATTAAAAACACTAGGGGGCTCTGCCCCCTGCTCGCTCTGCTCACCAACCCCCGAGGAAGTCTTCGCCTCCCCCCGACTCACTTCGCTCATTAATCCCTGCGGGATTCTACACGACTATTCGCAACTTTGCCTTTCATTGAATTGAAATGTTAATAATACATAACACAAGAGAGTTGAACAATATTATAGAAATTCACCATTTGGTATCGCATTGAAATACACAATATTTAATATTATATTGTTTATAATATGTCAAAAATCTGTTATAATGTTCGACAATTTAATAACAATTTACCATTATTTTGAGAGAGAACATAAAATAAACAACCATAGCACTAATTATTTAGAACAGAGAGAAATTCTTGACATCTAAATCATTTAGCGTTATAACTTTAGTATATGATCGACTTGTTAAATTTTTGTCACTGTTTGACGATGAATTTTTTGGGTGTTATTGCTTGATTAAAGAAATTATGAACTTATTTTTTCTAATGCCTATATTTTTTTTACTATTGAATTTTTTTAGTTAATTTAGGACAATATGTAATACTCTGCATTTATTTCCAGCGTACAGCAAAGTTTAAAATGGTGATTCCATCACTAAAGATGCAACTTTTTAAGGTGCATTTTTTCTAGAATATGATTTAGTCAGGTTGAAGATAAATATATATCTTATGCGATTATTGCAATTATTTAAAAAATTTCATTAGTAGTAGTAGTACGACAGGACAATTTCTTTCAGATAGCGATTTTGCATTGTCGCCACTTATTGTATTACACCATGAATTTGTCAAGATGCCTGTCAATCTCTGATTTTACCATTTAATTTCTTAAACTGTATTAAATGCTAAGGAACAACTTTAGTATACCCCCACAACGATATTTGGTGATTATGGCTAAATCATAAATTATAAAACATAAAATCATAAATCCAAAATGAACAACATATAGCATGCAATATTATATTGCAAACAGTCCAGAACGACATAGTTATCGTTCAAAACAATGCCAAAGAAAAATCGCCAAATTCAGCTGTAGGGATATACTAAAGTAATATCAATACTAAGTTAAATCGAAAAAAAAAAAAAAAAAAAAATCATATTTTTCAAAATCTACTGATAAGTGAAAAATTCATCCTTGATTGTATTTGTAAAAACGAATTGCCAGCTTTAAGTATTTGAGATAGACCATCACCATTCATAAATTGGATGGCTTTTGAATGTTTGTTGACAATATTTTCTGAATAAGTATTGATGATGGCTCCTGAATACTTGTTGGCGATATCTGCTGAATAATTATTATTGTTGGCGACATCTACTGGATATATATTGATCATGACATCTTAATAGTTGTTGGCGATATCTCCTGAACTTGTGTTGATTTTGGTCTGAATATTTGTTGACTACATCTTCTGGATATGTACTGATTACACCTTGATTTTTTTACATGATATTATGTAATATTAAATTTAGAAAATAAAAAATGAGCGTGGAGAAGGAAATTTAATGATACTGGATAATTAAATTAAATTAAATTAAATTTATAAAGACATCAATGGTACAGGAAAAACTATTTTAGCCATTTTCTTTCTAATAATGAACAGAACGAAAAACGGATATTTTACCTGGAGATATTTTGTACATTTAGACCAAATAAAAAATTTTCTTCTTTTTTTCCCTCGTGAATTAAGTTGAAAAATATTTAAAATAAAATTGAAAAAAGTTGTTCTAAAACAATGGTACAGTTTAACCTCTTGGCAAAATTTTAAATTTGGCACCGAAGTAGCTTAGAAGTTTCTCGCAAAAATCTTGACATGCATAATTGCTATAGATAATTTAAGTCATCGTCAAAATAAATGAAAAATTTAAAATCAGCCAATGAGGTCCTGTATTAGCTGTAACTACAATATTTTAGCAATGCAGTTACTACATTCCTTTATATAGGGAAATAAAATGTCCTGTTGTATTAAATTCTGTTTTCTGCAAAGTTTTATATCAATGCTTAAAAAACAAAAAATAGGTTGCGGATTTTATTATTATTATCATTATTATTGCACCATTTTATAATTTATCTCTATAGGAAGGCATGGCTAGAGTTAAAATGGCTATTGTGGTTGCGTAAATGAATTCCTTGGCGAAAAACGTACGAGCTTCATTTCTAAATTTTAAAAATCGCTAAATTGGTCATAGTAAAGATCCATCCTATTAAATATGTTACGAGTTAAAAAAATAAATCTTTATATAAACTGATATAAATTTTTATCTCATAAATTCCATTTTAAAAATGTCTGCGCTTAATCTCTAACTCTATACCAATAATTGTTTAACATAATCGTGGTATTCATTACTAAATCTTTTTTGCCTAACGTTAAAATAAAGGAACAACTTCAGTATACCCCACAACGATATTTGGCGATTTTTTGTTGGTGATTATGGTTAAATCATAAATCTAAAAATCATAACCTAAATCATAAAAACATAAATGATAAAATCATAATCTAAATCATAAAACATAAAATCATAAATCCAAAATAAACAACATATAGGCTGCCATATTATATCGCAAACAGTCCAGAACGACATTGTTATCATTCAAAACGGAGCCAAAGAAAAATCGCCAAATTCAGCTGTGGGGATATACTGAAGTTATACCATAATATAAAATAAAATAAAAATATAAACTAATTTTCGTTTCATATTTATTAAATTTTTACGTAATATTTTTAAAATATCGGTTGTTTTCAAATGTTTTGCTATTCTAAATATTTTTTTCTTATCTCGAGCATCTCAAAGATGCCATTTATTCAATTTTTCTTATTTACACCATTGATCACATTTTAATTTTCCTGAGGAAAGGGACGTCAGAGACACAGAAAAAAAGTCATAAGAGAAACTTTTCCCTCCGGTGGCAAATAGAGTACCTTTATAAACCCGCGTTTTTACTTAATTACTTAGTTAATTAAAATGATAGAAATTTCTAAGCAGCTGAAATGCCTTCCTTGAAGCAGTCTGAATACACTGATATATCTCATGACGCGGTGAACACTGCCCTCCGCGAGAAGTTGCTGTCGGAGACAAAAAAAATTGACGCCAGCGACAGTTACTTTTCTTTAATATATAGAGAAAACTACACATTTAATTAAGCAGTATATAAGTCTACTTAGGACTATATATCAATTTCACATAGAAATAAAATACAGAGTAAAGGAATAACGTAGTAAAATATTTAACAAACCTCTTCGGGTAATACAGTTAGGATTTCCAAAAGAGTTGACACACTTTCAGGATTATTCCCATATCTAGCATAAAATTCAACATTAAAGTTATCAAGCATCTTTTTTTTTTATTTAAAAAAAATATTTAAAGACTAACTTAATAAAATACAAGGTAAACTTTTGCTATTTATTACACATTGCTTACATAAGTGTGAAAGTTCTAGAACAAAGAATATTTTGTATTTCCATAAATATTTATGAAATAATATTTTACAGATTGCACAAAATCTCACAGCAAGAAATATAATTTTTATTTATTAAGCAAAAAATTCTTTGTGAGCCATAAAATTAACTATTGCAGTAAATTACTTTCTTTACTAAAGAGTGATACCTGTGACAATAAATAGTATTACACTAAAATCTATGTGTCCAGCCTAAAGTGTCATTGATTCAAGAGCTATGATAAACAAATTTATCACTTATATCAGTTCACACTATTCTATATTGGAGTATTCTTTAATGTATTTATTGAAGTACCTACTGCTAAATTTAAAATGTAGTATTTAAAGGAAAATATATATGTATATATATATTAAAGAAAAAGTGTTTTAATTACAATTTTATTTCATTCTTTTATAATATAGCAATTAAAAAGAATTAATTAAAATTTAAAAAAACACATTAACACACATAAAATTTTAAAGACGTCTATATATAAAAGTACAATCTTAAACATTTCACTTTGAGACATAATATTTGTAAAATATATTACAAAGCCTTTTGCTATTACAAAATAGTATTTTCAGATGACATTGGCCTAGCAGGTAACAATGACAATTAAGTACAAAACTTTGCATAAACATCGTAAAATGCAATAACTTGCAACAATTCTTTTGGGTCAAAAGAAAACAACCCTTCGCCAGGCGAACAAAGTAAGCACAAATGCTGCAAACAAAGTGGCAACGTACAAAATTGATTTCAATGAAGAGCAAAAACAATAAAACCAAATGTCATTATACATGCTGGTGTGATCAAAATTATAAAATGAAAGAAGAAAATTTATATAAACAAATAAAATTAAAAAATAAAATAATCTAAAAAGTCAAAACTACATGAAAACCAAAGTTATGTGAGTAATTTCCAAGCATCAGATAAGAACGGGGTGGAAGAAATATCATTAAAAAGATTAATCATGTTAATGATATTTCTTCCATCCTGTTCTTGTCTGATGCTTGAAAATTACTCATATAACTTCAGTTTTTGTTTAGTTTTGATTTTTTTTTTTTTTTTTTTAATAATTTTTCTTCTTTTATTTTATAATACTGGTCACACCAGTATTTATATTGACATGCAGTTTTATTTGTTTTTGTTCTTCACTGAAATCAATTATGTGCATTGCCTCTTTGTTTGCAGCATTGGTGTTTACTTTGTTCACCTGATGAAGGGTTCTGTTTTCTTTTGACACAACAGTTTTTTGGTGCTTTTTTATAAAGTGACAATGGCCTGACATAACAAATCTTGTCTGGTAAAAGTTGTATTGAATCTATAGAGAAAATCCTTCAGGATTCAAAAGGTATGCTAGGAGCTCACAATCTATGAACTTTACATTAAAAACTGAATTCAAATAGATAAGAAACTTGTAAGTTAGTATGAGCTGGGAGAGATCTCAATTAAACAGGATCCAGGCTTAAATTTTCTGGAAAACACTAAAAAATAATTAGAACTTGTAAAATATTTGAGAACTTGCATGGCACGAGAAACAAAAGACTTGCCAAAAAACATAATTAATTTCATGGAGTGAGTTTTTTTTTTCCCAAAGCCTGTTGCCACTTAAGTATTTTTTTTTTTTTTTGTATTAAAAAGAACTAAAACCTTACTTTTAGGCCTCATCCTGAGTCACTTGTATCGGGGGCCCTTGGCATCTTCAAAGATGACCTTCGCAGTGGTGTTCTTGAGGAGCAAGTGATGTTTTTGGCTATTTCAGGCTTATCATCAAAACATTGCTTGCTCCTGAAGAATGCCATTGTAAAGGTCACTTTTGAAGATGCCAGGGCCTCCAGCAGAAGTGACTCAGGATGAGGCTTAAAAGCAAGGTTTTAGTTCTTATAATAGTATTAGCAGGTTTCACAATGGAAGTTTTTATAATTTTTTTTTTTTTTTTTTTTAGTGTTTTATAGAAAATTGAAGCCTGGATCCTGTCTAATTGAGATTTTCTCCAGTTCTTACCAAGTTATAAGTTTCTTATCCACTTGAAATCAATTTTCACTACAATGTTCATCAACTGTGAACTTCTAGTGTGTATTAAATACTGAAGAATTTTCTCAGTATACAACACAACTTTTACCAGACAAGATTTGCTATATATATATTCATTAACTGTGAGATCATATTAAGCCACTTTAAGATGCTATTTTGTACAAGCAAAAAGCTTTATGACATATTTTACAAATTTTACATATCAAAATGTAATACTTTTTATTTTGCTTTCATATAAAGACATTTTTGAAATTTTATATATGTTAAGGTTCTTTTTATTATCTACATGTGTTTTTATTTTTCCTAAAAAAGATTATGTTTACAAAATTAAAAGAATATTTTCAATAAAATATGAAAATATTTGTGAATGGACATTCAGTGGAAGTCAGTAATCGTCTTTTTCACATAAAAACCTTTTATTTTATTTATTTATTTTTTTTTTTTGGACAAATTTAAAATTATATTTACAATGGTTATTTGAAGGAAAAGAAAAAAAAAAATGTTTTGGCTTTTCCATCAAAAAATGTGTAAGTATACAGATGATGGTCAATATTGAAATCTAAAATCACATGTTTTTTTTTAGCAAAAACAATTAACTGGGAAATATAGAAATATCACACATACCTTGTTATTAAATCAGTTACAGGCGTTTTCCAAGATGCCATTTGAAGTGCTAAATCAGCCAGGGCTAAGCATAACTATATGATTAAAGAAAATCTATTTGAAATCTCCATTTAATAACCTGTTCACTTTTTATTAAATAACCTTAAGAAAGATGCTGTAAATAATTAACAATAAGCATGCTACAAATTTAGTTAATTATATTTAAAATAGTTCTTGTTGTTTTGTATTATAAATAGTCAACTTTATCATCTTTGAAAACATGGTACTTTGATGTTAAATTATCTAAATACTATAATTTTCTTTTTTAATTAAAATTCATATGATGATTTATTTAATCTATTTAATTATTCTCAAATAAAAGGCTAGTTTGATTCATATCTTTCCTACAGTACTTTATATATATTTAAAAAAAAAAAATTCAAATTTTAAATAAAAGAGAGGAAAACAACTTTTAACAATAGAAAAAAATATAAAACAGAAAATAAAATGATGACAGCTAAAGGAAACAAAGAAACTAAGACCAAGCAAAGTTATTGTTCAATACGCATCAAACCTAATATATTGAAACTTGGTGCAGAGTCAAAGAATCAATGTATTAATATTACTTCTAGAAATTTTTAGAAAATTACATGAAGTATCCATTATTTTTCTCTCAAAATATTCTAAATAATAATAATAAGCCATAATTTTCATAAAGTGATTTAAAAAAAAAAAAAAAAAAAAAAAATATTTTGCTTGTAATTACACAATGCAGAATTGGATTAATTATAATCAAAATAATCCTTAGGTGAATATTTATGTTCACTGACAGTTATAAATATTACTATACCAATCACTAAATGCTTCACATATTTTTGACACTGCAATATGAGAATCATATCAGCTTTTGACATACTAAACCAGCATTTTAAGGGGTTATATGTGTAAAAAGACATTTTCTATATATTTTTTTCTTTTTTAATATAATAAATAAAATATTTTGTGCAAATTTTTGAGCATATAAAAGAACATTTAAACAACATTTTACAAGGTTTTCGTTAAAACATTTGTAAAATTCAACAGGTGGGTGCTCGCTGGTTTACGGAGATCCTTCAGAAAAGCAGTGGACATGATTTCTCAAAAACTAATATACTAATCTTATTAAAATTTTGCACACTTCATCAAAATGGAATCAAGTACTTCTTGAACAAATGATTTTGAAAAATATTGAAATCTGAATTTTTGGCTGAGTTGTATGCAAAAACAGTACAATTTTCGGTATATTTTACCCCTCACATAGCCTTGTAAAATCAATTGTAATTAAAAAAAAAAAAAAACATTCCAACAGTACTCAGTTCTGCTTTTCAGGAATGTGAAAAGATTAAAAAACTTCGGTTCATTAGTTTTTGAGAAATAGTGTCCACCACTTTCTTAAGGGCACCTGGAAACCAGGAACCACAAGCTAAATTTTCCAAAAGTTTTAATGGAAGTTTTATCAAAAGTATCATTTAAATGTTCTTTTGTATGCTCAAAATTCTGAATAAATAATTTTATTTATTACATTTAGAAATTTGAGAAAATATACTTATAAGACTTTGAAAATCATGTAACCCCTTAAAGTAAAAAAGATTACTAAATGCATCATAAAAATACCTACTTGTGTAACAATGACAGGAGATGTTTCACTAGTGACATGACTAATATGATCTAGTAGGGAATCTCTCAATGATAAATGGGATCCTTCAGGCAACTCGTGAAATGAAAACTGTATCTGTAAAATTCGCAATTCAAATACATATATAATGCTTATATTCATATAAAAACAAACATTTTAAATAAAAGTATAAAAAATTAAAATTTTAGTTTTTTTTCCCTTATTTTTATGTATTTATTTTCTTTAATATTTTTTAATTTACAAAAATTATTCACATTAAGTTTTTCAGTACTAAAAAAGTACAGTACATACTATTTGACAGAATTTTGAAATTTTAATTCAGCTTTAATAAGTCCTTCTCCTCATTTAACCTTCCAGCGGGCGTGCTGCTTATACAAACATGAAAGGTTGCGTGTATTTTTCACATACACTACTTTAAAACACAAATTTTTAAGTATCTGAATATTTTAATTATACTATAACCATTTGAAGATTAATAAGAACATTCAATTGGAACTTTTATTCATTAAAAAAAAAAATTGAAAGAATGAAACTGAAAGCCTGGAATCAATATAAAGTAATCAAAGTAACATCGGAATTATTTGAAAATAAAATAAAGAATACAGTTGATGTTTTGTCATTTTTTATAAAAAGTGTAAAGTTAAAAGTTAATTAATTTTAAAAATATTTAAAATAATAAAGTTTAAAACAAAACAACAAAGAATCATTTTAAACAGCGAAAAAAAAAAAAAAAAAATCAAATATAACAAAACATTATATGAACGGTCGCGCGTATAATACAAATAGCAAATATAAAGCTTCATATCATTGTCTCAAGGTTAAAAAGATAACTGAAAATAGATCAATATATACTGAGTGAATAGCCAAAGATAAGTGTTCCAAATGCTCTCTGGCTTCAAAATATACAATGGAATTCATCGCTAGTGTATGTCTCACATATGTGCGCCCGCTGGAAAGTTAATACTTTCACTATTGCCTTTTACAAAGAACAATCATTTTTATTTAATCCTTTTTCATGCATCTGCAATTAATAGAATTTTCATTATTTTATCAAAAATGCCCCCCCCCCCTCCCCTACCAAGTCATTGCTTTTAAGGATATGAGAAAACTGCTGAGTAGCCCACTATTTGACACAATTTTCAAATACTGCCAACTAATGAAAAATAATTATTTGATACATTTACTTTTTTCTTGATAATCAACACATCAGAAGAAAAAGGGAGAAATGTATCAGGGAGAACGGAGGCCTGCTCACTCAAGTTTTGTTTGATTATATGCAATAGAACCTGAGATATAGTCTTTCCTTAAACTGCAAAAATTGCTGTGTAGCATTGCCACCTGTTGAGCAGTTAACACCAACAGTTGATAGGCACTAATTTATGTCAAGGTGCATTTACATATAAATTTATACGCAATTCTGTGCAGTAGTTCTGGAGATACAGTTGCCACAAAATTTTTGCCTCGCGCACACAGAGACAGACGGACAGGTAGACATTTTCTAAAAATGCTAAAATTGTGTTCTAAACCTCACAAAACGTATAAATCCGTCCAAAACTAGAAGTCAGAAATTTTTACGAACCCAATAATTTCTTCTATTGAATATAGAAGAAAGAAATAATGGCATATATAATTTTTAAATGATTTCAGAGTACAACTATAATATTAAACATTTTACACTAACCCATTTTATCAAACTGTCCTATCTGGAGGACAGCTGAAAAATAGCATATGGAAATCAGTATTTGTTTGTTGCAAATATTTTATCAGCTGGAACATGTAGAGGTATGCCTAAGCTTCTGTTAGCATGAGGTTCCACCTGATAAAATATTCGCAACAAACAAATACTGATTTCCATATGCTATTTTTCAGCTGTCCTCCAGATAGGACAGTGGGATAAAATGGGTTAAGGCTTGCAAAATTACTAAAAATAAAAAATATTATTATTGTGCACCTTAATATTATACATTATTGCATGGGCCAAGCCTCCCGTACTCTGGGCTAAGTCTCCCTTATAAAAGGAGGCTTGACCCACTTGACTAGGTTTTAAAAATCAATAAATTTAGAGAAGAAAAAATGCATTATTTATATTATCACGATTATTTCCTTGTTGCCAATAAAATTCCCTTTAGTATAAGCTAATCATTGACTCAGACTACGAATTAAAAACAAGTATATATTTCCTTTATTTATTCAAACAAATTAGCGTAACTTAAAAAATGTATTATAATATTTCAATTAAAAAATAGAAAAGTGGTAAAAATTATCATTTAGCACTCTTCGTAGATGTTAAAAGTGTGCTCTTCACAAATAGCTTTGTTGCAGTAGTTATATATGTATTTTGTTATTTGCGTTTCTAAGATGGTGATGGACAGAAGGTACAAATTCTGCAGTTGTTCACGGCACTTTTAGTCACGTCTTCTGTGGGCTTTTCAATATTCACTTTGATGATCATTAAACATTCAACTGTTAGATGACGATTACAGCAAATTTTGAAAAGTAACAAGTGTACAGCCATCCTTATCACCTTTGGATAAGGATGAACCATCTCTCTCATTTTACTAGTTATGAAGGAAATGTGAGAGAGGTGGTGTGAGTGCAACGGGAACATCTTGAATTGACAAAACTGTCAGGGATCGGTAGTCTATTAGACAAATGTTTATTCATCTAGGGTTAACAGCACTAAAAGAAATTATGATAGGAAACAACAGCAACAAACCAAAGAAAAAGAGAGAATAAACAATTATGCGCTAGAATTTCAAAAAGTCCCATCTAAACATATCACTTTTTTTAAAAGTAGAATTGTCCACAATAGGTAGATACACCAATCATAAACAAACAATAAGTGAGTGCATACAGTGGCGGATTTAAGGGGGTTGCTAGGGGGCTGAAGCCCCCCCCCCCCAAAACACTGACATTCACAATTGAATATTGCAATTGTAACTTTTTTATTGGTCTAGAATAACACTTTGAAAAATCTTAGCCCCCCCCCCCCCAAAGTCAAGTTCTGGATCCGCCACTGAGTGCATAGCGAAAATATGACATTGTGAAAAGATGATAAAAGAGATTTTATTCCCCGTGCTTGCTTACAATCAGAGGGTGCAATAGTATTGAGTCATTCCATTTTAAATCAACAAATGGGGTGTGCAACACCATTTTTGATTTTGATGACAATTTGCACATGCTTTCCCCATACCTTTTAGACCACAAAAATATATTTTTTTTATTTAAAAAAAATTTACCCTTCGATATGTAGGCTATTTTTGTCGTTGCCAACAGCGAAAATTGGATATTTTGATGCTTTGCGTTATGAACTATAACTTTTTTTCTATAAAAGCTATCAAGCTCAACTATAGCTCATTGGAAAGCTAAAAAAAAGATCTTTTTCCATATGGTATCAATAAATTTGAGATTTAAAAACAAAGGTTATTTTTTCAAGGTCAAAGTTTGTGATGCAAAATTAATTTTTTGCTACTTTTGAAAATTAAAAAACCTACGAAGGGCTTGGAATAACAAGCCCTCTTTTTTTTCTTATATACATATATATGGTTGCTTATTGTATTAAAAAGTTTGGCTTGTTATTCAGCCCCCTTCACAAGATACGACCCCCCAAAGTTGCAAATTTTCTAAAAAATCCAATTTTCAATGCTAAAAAAATGCATGTGGGGGGCAAGGTAGATTTTTTTTTACTTGTGTGATTTTAAGTACTTCTTACCATCTTTCAAACAAAAAAAAAGTTACTTTGTTATTCAAAGGCGTTTGGCAGCTATAAGGGTCTAAATTTTCAAATAATTATACTGAAACAACGCAATTATTTTCATACTTCTTAATCTTAGGTGTTAGTGAAAAGTTATTTTTTACTTAATTGTTAGTTTTAAATGCAGGCCTAGAAGTGACATTTTCAATAAATATTATAGGAAATATAGGAATTGACTTTTCAAAATATAGGAATTTTATAGGAATTAATTTAGGAAGGAGATACCTTTATGCACACAAAAATTATGTATGAAATATTAAAATTATGCATACAGTATTGAGTTTTCACAAAGGGAAAATTTTATATTTTATTATAATTATTTTACATTTGAATATTTCTTAATAGCTATTTTAAAAATATCTTTATTTAAAAATAGTGGTATCTAAATTTCCCCTCTCTGACAGCCCTGTGCAGTACCAAAAGTCTGGATTTTTCAAAGAAATGTGTATCATTGTTATAAAAAACAGTCTTTTTCGATGAAGCCTTGCGGGAATCAATCCTAGAATTAGCCACGGTTAGAGGGTAGTTAAAAAACACCTAGATTTTGGATCTTGGGAAAAAAAACTCTCAAACAATATTAAAACGCAATATTTTTTGAAAAATACTGCATCGTTGAAAGTGGAAAAAAACTGTCTTCCCGATTCCAAAATCTTTTTTCTTTGGGAGGAGATGACGTTTTAAAAATGTGACTTCTTTTCTACTTTCCGTTTTAGTGCTTCAGAGCAGCATTTATCTCCTTCGCTATTAAGAAAATCAAACAGTACAAGGTCATAAATTAATTGGTAGTTAATGTTTTAATTAATATCAGAATAACAGAGGTCTACATCTAAAATTTAGGTTTGATGATTTTGGCTGATCTTAATGTTTTTTAGTGAGCTTAAAACCAAAACTGTAGCAGTTTTTCTCTATTAAGTATAGATTTTGTCAATACAGAGTGTCTTCTGACATAACTTCATCTGTGATTTTTCTACCAATACAGTTATATGGTAACTTTTATAGTACGTTAATTATAATTAATCATGAAACATACCAGAAACTATTGAAAAGGAAAAAAAAAATGTGTAGGTAGTGCACTGACCAAAAATCTATACGTTATAGATTAATTAGTTTCATTTTAAGCACACTGAAATATCATATGTATCAACTAAAATCATCAAATGAAATTTTTCACACATTTTTGACAGACGTCTTCTTTTATTAGTATCGATAAAGCTGTGCACAAATTGGCATAATATCTAAGAAACAAGCAATTAAAAAAAGCTCAACTGCGGATGTGCTAATGTTAAGCCTCAAAAATTTTATAAGTTCAACAGAAATGACATTAGAAAAACCTTAGTGTTTTAAATAGGTAATACACTTTTAAGAGGCACCATACACTTTTGAGTATTAGATACTGGCTCAACTTTTAGAAGTTGCTTGCATAATGAGAAACAGTAATCTCTCTAAAATATAAAACTGCCAATATTTGTAGATCTACGATGTGTGGTGTATAATAAGCTCATTACGGTACAAACATATGCACATAGAGACGTACAGTTATCTTGTTTTATTAACACGTTAATCGCCATGATAATATCAGAAAAATTTTCACATGGGCCATGGTAACTTTATTAGACAATTTAGTAAAAAATGCGTGTTAAAAATGCGTCAGGCACATAGGACTGACATGGCAATTAACGTGTTAATAATTACTCGGCATATATCATATTCCTTTTAGGGTTATTTCCTAGTTAAAAATGCGTCAGGCACATATGACTGACATGGCGATTAACGTGTTAATATCGATATATTTCATAATTTTTTCTTCGTTTTGCATAATTAGTATTTATTAGAAATAATTTTGGTAAAATTTTGCGTATAATTCTTAAACAGGGACACACAAAACAATTTGAATTTATATTAACTACACAGATTCTTTATAGTTTATTTTACCTCATAGTATTTTATAATATTACAATAAATATTTCTTGAAATGTATTTTCAGAGATATCCATTTTTTGGTTACAAATACATTTAATATTTTATATGGTGCATGTATTAACTGTTATTCTGATATAAGATGAGATGGCACAAAATAATTTGAATGCAAAAGTACCTCATTACGATAAATATTTGAAATCCTTATTCGTGATGCTGAAATCTTGTTTGGCAATGTTTATGTGTATATAAGTACATTTTAACAAACACTCTTTTTTTTTTTTTTTTTTTTTCATGACAACAAAGGGAGAGTTAATAAAATATATTAATAAAGGGCACCGAAATTTTTCTTTGTCTAGGGGCGACATGTACCCTTGTGCCGGCCCCTGCTCTTGGCCAAGATTTAGAGTTAAAATTCGTATACTGTGCATTGAATCAGATGTTTGTAATTAGTCAAAACAAAAATATAGGAAATATTGACAGACAATTAAAAAATATAGGAAAAATAGGAGGTTTCACAAATATATAGGAAATACAGGAAATATAGGAGCGCTGCGAGGCCTGTAAATGGTGAAAACAACTAAAAAGACTAAGAAGAGTTGTCAAAGAACACATTTAAACTTTGATAAGCTAATTTAAGGTTTCTAACATCTTGGTATATAGAATTTAACTTACCTCTCAAAACATGCAAAACTTTTTTGTTCAGTGGTTTATTGTCTCATAGAGAAGAGTTGACAAATGTTCACTCATCACAGGTGTGATATTATGACCTCTTCCCTGTGCTGACCATAGTTCTGACGCAGTCAGGATTTTCAAAATATCTTGAAACCGAACCCAAGTTTGGTTATCATGACTTGATTTTTTAAACGATGTTCCAGGTCCTTTAGGATGAAAAAAGTGGATCCTGTATTCTTCTTCGACATCAAATACCTTTATTTCCACCACTTCTCCTAGCCACCAGTCACCATCATATACGCAACAAACATAATCGGACAACTTTGGTCGGGTTGTTGGTGTGGATAATCTAAGGTTGATAGGTTCGTCTTTGATGACATGAAAGGTTGTAAAATCTAAAGAAAATGATGTACATCTGGCATGAATGATATTTCTGTTGAGTGGAATGTAGCTGTGGAAAGACCGAGTTTGGGGTAATGATAGTGCTGTTTTATATCTTTCCTCAAGAACTTTTCCTACTGCATTAACATCATCACAGGAAACATAGAAAAACATTACACTATTAATATGTTCAGTGCAGTATTCAAAGACATCTAATGGATTCAAGATTTGATTACTGACCGGTCGTTGCAAACTAGCCTTTCGCACTAGCCTCTTCACTGTTCCTCCAATCCCATCGCAAGGGCCTTTCCCGTGGGATGTAGCAAAAAAATGCCACTCTGCTTTTATCCCAAAGTCTTGTTCATGATGGCTCAAGTTAATGAAGTTTTTCCGGTTTTTGTACTGTGCGGCAGATCCATCTGAAAAATAGAATAATTTTGAAATTAAAGCATGATCTGCCTTCAGTTTTTTAACAAGGATCATTTGAAAGGCGTAGAATGTAGTTGTGTTGTGGTCAAGGCAGTCGCTTACAAAGCAAAAACTTTGAGTTTGAATTTCTCCATCTTTTTCCCAGTAGACAACAAAAGGATGAAGCGTACATTGCACACCTGACCAGTGATAGGTCTGCACCTCGTCTTGAACAACACAAGAGAAATTCTCTGAAAAATCTCCAAGTATCAAAAATTCCCCCTTATCCAGATCTTCTTTCTTTGATTTTAGAAACGCTGCTTGTTTACTGGCAATGAAATGGTGGCTCTTTAGATGCTCAAGTTTTTCACAACACTTAACCAAGAATTCTTGTAAAGGTAGCACACATGATGTCAGTTCGCATCTGTCTGTGGACATCCACTGCTTATATGAAACTTGCAAATCCTCAAATTCATCATTTTCCAAGTCAATTTGGGTGCTGTTACTTGGAGAAATCAGTGATAAAATGGCATCCACACCTGGACATGCAGTACATTCCGAAAACATACAATTCTCATTTTCAGTATCACAGACCATAATCTGCAGCAGATCTTTGTAGCTATGATCACTTTTAATCGCTGATAGCATAAGTTTTACATTTTGATGGTACAAACAAATGCACACTGAATTTGTACCAGATGCTCCAGCTAACACACAAAATTTTGGTCTAAGATCGGCAAATTTAGATAACCCTACTTTCAAATCAGGATAATTTTCTTTAAAATGTATGTAAAGTTCCTTCAAGTCACATAAAATGAGCCTTTTTTGAAGGTTTGACTTTTCCCCATTCATTCCTCTCACAGAAATACAGTCCTTTTTTCCCAGGCATCATGCGACTACAGGCATCTCTATGATAAAAATCCTCTATAGCTTTTATTGTACTAGAACCAAGAATATTGCTTGGCTTCTTAGGTTCCAGTTTTGGTAAAACTCCTTGTGTTTTAACTAAATCTTTAGTTTTTCGAATTAAATACTGGCTGACTCCAAATTCTGCTTGAATTTTTGCATAGCTCCAAGTTACAGGCAACAAACTTAAAATGTTTACTTTATCCTGCAGACACTCAGCAGTTTTCATTCTCTCGTTAAGGTCTTCTATTAATTTTTCATAATTATCACATATGTGCTTTTGGCAAGAACTATTGTTTTCTTCATGTGAAACAATTGAAAGGTCAAATGATTTATTTAGTTTATTTGTGACACATTCTGTTATCGCTGAAACTTTTCTTTTTAATGTAGATGATTTACGATCGCGCGATAATTTGGCAACTTTCACAGGTGATACTCCAAGGGCACTACATGCTACATTTACAGACTCGACTAAATCACATTCAGGTATGTACATTTCTTCATTATTATCTTTATAGGTTTCAACTCTCTGATTTTGAATTTTATTTAAACATTTAGAGCACAGAGATTTTCCAGGGATAAGATTCAAATTTGTGTTTTTCAAATACAAATCTTTGCTTATGATTCTCAGCGATTTTGTAATCACCTTATTATGTTCCGAAAATGGGTCACAGCAGGAAGTTCCATAAAGGTGAGAAAATTTATCTAAAAACTTTTTTGCATGGTAAGTACAAACAGTTTCAATTGTTTTACATCCAGTTCTCAATTGCAGTAAAGTTTTATCATCATCATTATACTTAGAAATACTCTCTACAGTTGACTGCCTACTGTAACTTAAAATGTTACAATTATCTTTCATAAAAATTCCTATGGAGCATTTAGAGTTATCCATAATTCATTTACTCTTTATATGCAGAAAAACAAACTTATATTTAAGAATTCTAAAAAATAATTTCTTTTTTTACCTTCAACAAGGACAGTTATTCACCAAAATATTCTGTAAATATGTATATTTCTTGACCTTGAAATGAAAAAACCTACATGAAAGACAAAAATTTACAAGATTTTACAGCAAGAACACTTCCCAGCAACCTACTCCTTTCAGAGTTAAAGAAACAACTAAGTTATAAAGCAGTTCCATGTGACATCATTGGCAGGCAGATCATTTGTCTTACCCTATATTATTGGTCAAATTGTATCCAATAATATTCAAGCAGCCTTGTCATTGGCACAGTTCCTACCACAGGTAGGTACTGTTTGCCTAAAGGGAACTGTTCTATACATGTGGGAGCAAGGCTGGACAAGTTGAAATCTGTCTATTCTTGCTTTTAACTGGCAAATAGATTACTATAAATGAGGAAAAGTAGGAATATGATATATTCTTATTTGTGAGGTCAATCTAAGTCCATCAAATAAAAAATAATAATAATAAATGACATGTTTCCAAAAAAAAAGTACATGAAAAAATTGGATGGTTTTAGTGTGATTATTTGAAAATTCAGACCCTTATAGCTGCCAAACGCCTTTGAATAACAAAGTAATTTTTTTTTTGTTTGAAAGATGGTATGAAGTACTTAAAATCACACAAGTAAAAAAAAATTTACCTTGCCCCCCACATGCATTTTTTTAGCATTGAAAATTGGATTTTTTAGAAAATTTGCAACTTCGGGGGGGGGGGGTCGTATCTTGTGAAGGGGGCAGAGTAACAAGCCAAACTTTTTAATACAATAAGCAACCTTATATATGTATATAAGAAAAAAAAGAGGGCTTGTTATTCCAAGCCCTTCATAGGTTTTTTAATTTTCAAAAGTGGCAAAAAATTAATTTTGCATCGCAAACTTTGACCTTGAAAAAATAACCTTTGTTTTTAAATCTCAAATTTATTGATACCATATGGAAAAAGATCTTTTTTTTAGCTTTCCAATGAGCTATAGTAGAGTTTGATAGCTTTGATAGGAAAAAAGTTATAGTTCATAAAGCAAAGCATCAAAATATCTAATTTTTGCTGTTGGCAACGACAAAAATAGCCTTCATATCAAAGGGTAATTTTTTTTTAAATAAAAAAAATATATATTTGTGGTTAAAAAGGTATGGGGAAAGCACATGCAAATTGTCATCAAAATCAAAAATTGTCATGCAACAACTTTTTTGAAAATTTGTTGATTTAAAATGGAATTACCCTATTCAATTGTTGTGGCACTTGGCAATACAGTATTCCAAATTTCGATATGAAAAGTGTTTTTGTTTAGAACAGGGACATATTTGCACAGGGAATGACAGGAGATAAAGTGCATTTCAAAGGAATTCTAAGAAAGGGGAACCATAATATTTATCTGTACTTATAGACCCTGTGGTAGAATTTAGGCAACACAACAACTTTGTCGCAGAAAAGAAATTGTCACTTGGAGAAAGATTTGCCCATAAAAATGAAAGCTATTTCTAAATTTCTGTAGAAAATAGAAACTCATGTTTTGTATTTAAGAATTCTTCAACAGCCTACTAATAATATTGGTCTTTATAGTTACATGTACATATTATGTGTAAATAAGAAAATATGTCAATATTGTCTTGCAGTAAAGGTTTGCGTGAACAAAACTTGTCGCAGAAAGCATAAAAAATTTCTGCCATAGGGGTTATAGATTGGAAGGGGAAAAATCTTTGCATACACAAGGAATATGAAAGTAAAAAACAGCTTAAAAAAAAAAAAATGAATTTTTATTAACAAAAAGTGTTATTTAAAAGAGTCATAATAGATAATGGGAAAAAAAAAAAAAAAAAAAACAGGTAACTGATGGCAGATGACTAAGAGTGCCGATTAAACAAGGACTGGATGATAATTGAGGTTCTACAGTAGTACAAAACAAAAATCCCCATAGGATTACATGGGAAAGGGGAAAGAGTGAATCTAACTGATGTGCTCACTCCTTCTAGTGATTTTCCCATCTCGAGCCTCTAAATCTCACCGTAACTCTATGGCAAAATTTGTTTATAGAATTACTCATTACCTTAATTAGTATTTTTAAATTCTGTTTTCACATTCAGAAAATTCATAACTGTTAAAGAGTACCAGTTTTCCAAAAATTGTATTTTTAAAATTGTTATATATCCTTTTACAGTTAAAAAATGAGAATAAATTCATTTAGTGAAAATTCGTATTTTTAAATTCAAAATTTAAATTAAAGAGATTTTTAAATTAAATTTTTGATACGAATACTAATTTAACGGTTGCATTTTTTCAAGTTATGAAAACGGAATTTGAATATAACAATCAAGTAATGTGTAATTATGTAAACAAATTTCACCATAGAACAACATGGGTTTTAGTGACCTTGAAGTTCAGTGATGTACCCCATTAAAAGAACCACCTTATAATTATAATTTAGTTGCCTCAAAATAAAAAGCAACAGGCATAAATAGAAAAATTAATCTGTACAAATATTTTTAATGGATTACACACTCTTAAGATGTAAAATATCAAATATTCCAAACATTTTTTGGAAAATAAGAATTTTGTAAATGAAGACTATTTAGTACTTATTCGTTATATATGTTGACTCTAGTAAAAAAGGGCTCCTGGATGAGATTTTTTTTTTTTAAAAAGGGTGCTCTTGTACCTTGTTTTTTTTTTAAAAAAAAAGAAAAAATTACATTCAGATTCTTTTTTAAAATACATTTTTAAGATATGTAATGTATTTTCTTTTTATATGTTAAAGTGACAGATCATATTTTACTTTTAAATGATTAAATTTGTAAAAAAAAAATCAGTTTGGAGATTGAAAGGTTTATTATTATTAAGACACAGAATTTTTTGAAGAGTACTATTTGTTAAGATGAAAACTGATTTTGTTTAAGAAATAAAAAAATTTGTTGATAGATGAATTTCCCGATTTTGTTTTTCCCAGACACTGTCAAATTTAGAGTATTTTACATTGAACAATTGAATCAATTTCGAATATTTCCCTAGAATTTGTCAGACTTATACTAGCAAAACTCATGGAGTTTTTTTTATGTGATCGAAAAATCTATTTTGTCTGTAACATACTGCCAAATTTCTCTCTCTCTTTTATTTTTTAGTCGGTCCAACTGATAAATTTTGTGATATTTTCTAGAGAGAGCAAAAGATGAAACTTAATATTTCTCACATTTGCTGTGCCCATAAAGTAGTACAATAATAATTAAATCCTTTATAAGTTTAAAATAATAATAATACAGTAATTTTCTAAAATTTTAAAATTTATTTATCTTAAGCATCTTTACTTTTATCATTCATAATAGAAAAAATAAGATTAATAAATCCTACAAAATGTATTTGTTGTGTCCATAAAATAGTACAATAATAAGTAAATCATTTTAAGTACGTTTAAAAAAAAAAAAAAAAAAAAAAAATTACTGTACTTTTTGAAAATTTAAAAATTTATTAATCTAAAATATTATTACTCGTATCATTCATAATAGAAAGAATAAAATCAATAAATATGAAAGAAATTAATGATTTCATATTATTAGTTAAAGATTCTTAATTATTATTATTTTATATATAACAAATGATCATAGACAAATTTAATAAAGATCAATAAATTAATAACAAATATAGTTTTTGCAGTAGGTTTTTTTTTTTTTTTTTTTTTTCTGTATAAAAGAAATGGTTTTAAAGATAGAATTTTGAAAGACAGTAACTTAATAAAGAATTTATATTTTCAATTACAAAAAATTAAATGCTTTTTAATATAAGAGAATTGTTTATAATGATAGATATGATTTTGAAATGAAAATTTACAGTAAATTTTATTAGAACAAAAACAAAAATAAATCTTATTTCCATAAAGTTTATTTTATAATTAAAAATTATTTAAATCATATGAGAAAATGCTTTGTTGACCTCACACACTA
Source organism: Salticus scenicus (assembly GCA_963930645.1). NCBI lineage: Eukaryota > Metazoa > Arthropoda > Arachnida > Araneae > Salticidae > Salticus > Salticus scenicus. Next base: position 83,502,812 of record OZ005649.1, read on the forward strand.
GTAATAGACAATATGATTATTATTTATCATCCTTATTTTGGCAGTTGAAAATTATTTTAAAAAAGTATATTAATGTGTCTTTCAAGGACTGGTGTAATAGGATGCATAATAAAAATAATAATAATAAATAAAATAATAATAATAACTATAAAACTTTTAACTACAAATTTAATGGCATTGAAGCAGAATTTATGAGAAAACTAATTACTAAGTTTTTTTCTTAATAAAATAACTATACTAGTTCATAAGAATTTATATTTGAAGATAATAATTAAATTAAAAAATAAATAAAAAGATTATTTAAAAAATTAGAAAAATCCTACCATTAATGCATGAATTGAGTACTAATTACATAATCTCATATCTTGAGTATTATACTACTACATATCTTAAACCTATATGAACACATCTTGAATATTAATTATTGCATTTGTTGTTGTCATCAGTTCTGCTTTTGTTAGAGTTAGACCAACACTCTTGTCATTTTTTTTTTATTTTCAAATTTATTTTTCAATGAAACTGCTTTGCGCTTTCTAGACATCTGAATTTATATATAATAAATGGAAAACAAAGTAACAATTCCAAAAAATGTTTATCCCAAGTCTAAAATTCAAGAACCTACTTATAAGAAATTCAATCTTCAATCCGATTAACTGCTTGAACTGACCCTACCATTGTCTGTTGATGAAACGCTTCAATTTTCCCCCGTGTTACTCCATTTGAGATACTTTCTACGAAAAATCTTGCTTTCAAGACATCTGAATTTATATATAATAAATGGAAAACAAAGTAACAATTCCAAAAAATGTTTATCCCAAGTCTAAAATTCAAGAACCTACTTATAAGAAATTCAATCTTCAATCCGATTAACTGCTTGAACTGACCCTACCATTGTCTGTTGATGAAACGCTTCAATTTTCCCCCGTGTTACTCCATTTGAGCTACTTTCTACGAAAAATCTTCCTTATTTAGAACCGAAATCTAATGACTAGTCGATAATTTTTTTTTTTTTTTAAGTGGAAAAGATAAATGATACCGATCAGTGTATAAATGAAGAGTTTTTTAATTACAATGAATTACAGGAATAAATCAGAACTTTACTAAAAGGATATATTATGAATGTAAAAGACATATAAATAAAAAACATATAAATGATGCTTTTCTATATTTCATAATTTTTTTCCCTCTTACGATTGGAAATGGTGATTAATGAAAACGAAGAAGGATTAAGGTCTGTATCTGATGCGTATTTTTTAAAAGGCCACCAGATGCTACGTCCCGGCCAAATTGGCCTAGAGTCAACACAAAATTATCATTGAACATTTTTTTTTTTTTTGGCAGTGGGGTGTTCTTATATTAAAATAACTTATATAGATAATGGTACTGTATATGGAAACTAGCACCTACAGAAACGATTCTTAGAAATTAAGGTTTGTGTCAACATACATGTACTACTATAATTAGAATGTGATGATGAAACTGTGCAAAACAAAGAAGTTATTGAGGTTGAGTGGGCTTAATAAGAGTTATGTAATGGGCAATTGGCAGTGATCTGGGATTCACTGCTAGAAGTAATCTGGGAGCATGTCATCACAAATTTCATACTTTTTGAAGAGATGGATTTCGAGTTTTGGTAACCCTTCAAGAAGTTGATGAAATTAATGACTTTTCACTTCCACATTAACTTTATTAACATACATTTAAAAAAAAACTAAACTGAATTACAACAATAATCATTAACATTAATGACACATTAATAAAATATTACATTTTCGTTTAAGACAAATTAGATTTAAAAAACAATGTAATAAAAATTAACCTTAGATCTCATAGTCTGAGCAGCAAAATAACAAGACTCAAGGTCTGCTTTCTGTTGAAGCAATTCATCAGCTATTTTCCATGCAAACACCTGAAGAGTTATAATGAAAAGTCAATAAATTACAAAGTGACCATCAAATAAATAAACAAAAGAAATGCAGTAACACTTTTTATTAATTTGTTATTCAAGACAGAAATTAAATTTGATGCTGTAACATAGACTTCAAAATAAATATTAGAGGCAAGACTTTCAATCTGACTCAAACTTGCAAATATGAAATAAATAATACAATAGATGAATTTAAATCCCGTATATGCACGGAAAACAGTAGGTATAAATTATGAAAAAAAAAATAATAATAATAATAATAATAAATAAATAAACCTCACAATAACAAAAGACTAACATGTAACATTTAAATTTACTCACTGATCGTTGAAGTTCGCCTAAATAAGCAGAAGCTTTTTCTTTTCCAGCTGGCTCAGGATTATGATATAGAGCTTGAATAGCTTGGCACACGGTTTGTAAAGTTGGTTGCGATTCCATTGTTGCTATAAAGAAGTACAGTAATTTTTAAAACACATACATACATATAAAAGACCACACGTCAGAATAGTATTACTTGAAGTCCATGATTAACACTCATATTCATTACTTATGAATTCAATTTTTAATACATTTCGTATCACATCAATCAAACCTATACCGGTGCACCCGGAAAGATTTTATAAAGATTTATTTTCAGGAGTCTTTCATTGGAAACCATTGAGTTTTAAAATTAAGTTATATAGGCTGAAACGCTCGCTCGCTAGCAACTGCGCAATCACAAATCCGAAATTTGTGATTGCGCAGTGTGATATTGAATATAGTCGGCAGCAAAAGTATTCGAGCACTCGCCAATAATTCTGATGTCAAAAGAGTACACTTATAACTGTTTTGTTAAATAAATCCTTGAAGAATCATGTTCTTAGACTGACCTAGGGAGACATACTATTATAACAATCGCAGCTATCGTAGATCACAAGTCGATCGTAGTCGTAATTTTGATACAAATGTAACGCCATCGGCCATATTGGATCGTAAAGTTGTGATTGTTGACATAAAAATTTTCGACTGCCTGCGCTCTCCCGTAAGCTCTCACAAGCCTCTCACAAGTAAGATGGCGGATAGTAGGGTTGATCAATGAAAAATAAAATATTTATTTATTTTTGTGTGTGGAGTGTTATTATTGATACAGAAAATGAAATTAAAACCTTTGTATAATTTTAAAATGACAAGATTTACTTCATTAAACATGATATCGCACAAACACGAAAACGTCCAATATTGTTCATTTATGATTCATTATTTAAATAAATTGTATAATAATGTGAGATGAACAGCATATTTCTGATTTTTTATAATAATAATAATTATTATTACTATTATTATTAACTGTATGTATATAATTTTGTATCGTTTGTTCCTTGTTAAAAAAAGTCATACTATATTTTTACACTAATGGTACTGAATGCGTTAAGTACTCCTTAAATATCATTCACAGGTATAAATGAATTCTTTTAGTAATACATATATGATATACTTATTAATAAGTCTTTCCTCGCCATTCTTTCTGCAGACAAGTAGGAAGTTTTAGTGATTTTGCATGTTAAGTAGTTTGACCCCTAATTTATCACAGAAGTCATTAAATAATATAAAGCAGCTTGATCTACAAACCTAAATTCTAAATTGATTTTCATCAAAATTATTTAAATTGTAGAGTTAAAATTCTTATTAGGAAAAAGAAAAACTCTATATGTGGGGAATTAATTTTGTATCTAAAAGTAGATTATGAGAGAGTTACTTTCTAGAATTTTTAAGCTATTGATGAAATGCTAAAATTCATTAATGTAATTTTTTTTTATTCACAAAATTTATATACAGTCTCTTTTTTATAAGATTATTGTAACTAATACATTCTTGAGATATTTTAACTCCTACAATATTTTAAGCATTAAAATTCAGAAATATTCTTTAAAGTTTCAACTTTCCAAATTTAGGTATATACTATATATTATGTTTACTTTAATTTTTTTATTGAATTGAAACATTTATGTTTAATAGTTTTAATGTAAGTAATGATTTAAAAGCATGGGATAATTTGGGTACACATTGCATTTTATTAATTAGGGAATGAAAAATAATCATTTTATACTCCTGCATCATCGTTACTTAAAATTGTATATGCTGAAAATATGCTTGCAATACTGATATTGACAAAAGTTTTCTTTTCTAAAGATAGCAATGTAAACATATCCATATATTATTAATTTAAATTAAGGTATACTGATTCAAATTCATCATTTGTGATAAAAATGTTTCCACCACTTGTGCAAAGTAGCTTTTGAATTGGTTTTTATAATCATTTTCATTCAATTTTGTGTCCTCTAAAATGACCTCTTTTTCAAAATTGAATGTTTTCTATTTTCTTATAAAATAAAAGACATTGCATATTTTCTCCTCTTTTACCAATAAAAAATTCTCATCACCTTATACGTAAAAAATAGAGTAAGATAATCATATTTTGTGGCGAGTAGTTTTTTTTTTTCAGTGAGTATAATATAAGTTGAAATTTTGGGCTCTGATACTGCTATCCCACTTAAATTTTAAAACACTTTATTATGAAAGGTGCTACATTGTGTAAGAAAATGTTACATTTTTTTTTTTCGAATTAAATCTTCATGTAATGCAGAGTTAAATAAATGCTTTGCTTAGTAGGGGATCTAATAATATCTTATGTGTTCAAATTTTGAGTTATTTTTGAAATATTTCTGGGTTATTCTTTTATAGATAAAATAATTTATTGTGCTTTAAGTTATATTGAAATTAAAAGGTTTGTAATCCAGCTATCTCACTGTTTCAGTTAATTAATAAATTGCTTAATTTAAGATTTTAAATAGTGTTTTTTTCATGATTTAAGGAGGGGGGGGGGATATGAATTTTCTTGCTGTTAATTTAGATTTTTTTTTTTTTTTTTTTTTTTACTTGTTGCATTGGCATTTTAAAAGATAACTTGTTGTTACAATACACTTTTAAAGCAAAAAAAAAAAAAAAAAGTCAAATAAATTTGGGTTTTGCTTTGTATAGAGGGCACGCATAATTTTGATTTACTTATTGGTGAATTGATTCACAAGAGTTGTTTTTCACTTTTAAGATTTTGAACTTTGTGTGTAAAATGATTTTTTTTTTGGGGGGGGGGGAGGAGGGGGGAACACTGCTCTGCAAAAAGAAAAAAAAATTCGACATCTGATACCATTCTTGCTCAACTTATGTGAAATGACCTCCTGAATCCGAATGTGACTCCCATTTTGCCTAGTCACCCACCATTTTATGACCATCAATTTGATTTGAAGAATTAAAAATAATTTAACACCTAAAAGCAAAAAATATATAAAGTTTAAAAAATAACATTAATAACAGATTAAAAAAATATAAGATATGTAATGCATAATTTCAGTTTCCTACCCAAAATTTTTCCCTTGTCGCAAATGTCAATGTTTTAGAATTTTCCAACTCTGTAACCCCTCAGAAGGCATTTAATGGTTAAAATAATCCTCTCCCCTCCTAGAAATCAAATTCATAGCCATAAAATCACTGAAAAATGATAAAAAATAGGGTGCCATTCCTAAAAAACGGTGGGTGATAGGGCAAAATGGGCATCATATTCGGATTCAGGAAGTCATTTTACATAAGAATATACTGAAATGGTGTCAGAGGCAACTTTCATGCCGATCAGTTTAATGGAACTAGCTGTTTTTGTTTAAAAATGCATCCAATTTTAAAAGAGTCTTTTTCTGCATCACAATCACATCTTTTGCACCATAATATTTGCATATTTTAGAATCCAAGTGGTTTCAAGAATGACACATAATCCTTTAATTTAAGTGTTATAATTGCCATTTGGTACTTTCATATTAATCGCATGCTGGCAATTTATACTTTAGTATTAACTTGGCTCATGAAATACAGTCGCCTGGTTACCATAGCCAACCAGTATATTTTAACTGGCAACATGGTTTTCAACTTTGAAACTTAATTTAAGAAAAAAAAAAAATGGTTCTAGATTCGGGCTCTGATTCCACTCACGATATAAGCAAACTCTCAGCGTTTTCATTCTCGCTCCTCTTACTACATTTTGAGACACCATGTTAAATCAATACACTATTAGGGAAGTTACACCACTTTTCTCCATATATATTTCACAACTTGATGTTAAACTGCTGCGTCATTTTAGGGAATTGTTCTAGACAGCTCCTCGTTTGCATGTGCTTTGCAACCAGGAGCTGAATCGTTGTGCTGGTGTAATGATATATTGATAGTGATAGTGTATTAATTTAGTGAAATTATTAAAACTGTTATTTGTATAACTTAAATAGTTATATTACTGTTATTAATAAACTCATTATTTAAATGTATTTCAAGTTAAAACGTCTAATAAAATTTATGACATTTCACTTAAAAATTTTTTTTTGGAAAAATGCTTACAAATAGAAATACTATATATGACATCACTTTCTACAATGTACTGTCAGTGTGACGTCAAACTGACTCCAAAAAAACAAGCTATCTTTATTTTCTATATCGTTTAATACTAAGACTACATGTTATGATAATAACCTTAAATTTGTATGATATCTTTAACTCTATTTTGTTTGAATTTCTATTTTTAAATAAAAGCATCACTAAAAAAATAATAATCATCTCTAACAAAAAAATTATCTCAAACCAAACAGAACAAGGGCTCGTAACCCCGATGCCTGCAGCAGCTTATACGTGGGCTGCTAATAACATGAAAAATTCTCAAAAATTAACCTTGAACCGAATGAGCCTCTGACTCGTGTTTCCGCTGCCTGTGGCTGTGGCACTGTATAGCAGGCATGCTACACACACGCTGCAAAATCCACTTTTCTCCACCAGGGGGCACAGTATGTTGTGTACAAACCACCAATTGCCTTGAATTTCTAAGACCTTTCAAATAAGGTGTCACATGGTGTTATCAACTGCAAAATCTTTTAGTTGCACTTTCCACCGCCAGGGGGCACAATCTGTTCTGTATGAACATCACCAACTGTCAGAAAATATAAAGACTTTTAAAATAAGGTGTAACATGATAGTCTACTACGAAATCACTTAGTTCCACTGTTCACCACCAGGGGGCACACTATATTGTATATAAACATCCCCAATCAACATGAAATTTCAAGACCTTTATCGCCAATCTCCTTCAATTTCCAAGACCTTTCAAATAAGGTGTCACAGGGTGGTGTCAAGTACAAAATCCTTTAGTTGCACTTTCCACCGATAGAGGGCACAGTGTGTTCTCTATGAACATCACCAACAGTCAGGAAATACCAAGACCTTTAAAATAAGGTGTAACATGATAGGGCCTACTACAAAATCACCTAGTTCCATTTTTCACCACCAGGAGGCACACTATATTGTATTCAAACATATCTAATCAACATGAAATTTCAAGAGCTTTAAAATGAAGTGCTACAAGTGTGGGTCTAGACTGGATTTTCCTCTCAAACTAATCCCCCCTATGCACAATTTCTTCACCGTGAAGTAATTTGGAACTGAGTTAACTCACAAACATGCTTTTAACCTCTGCTCCTCCCCCCCCTCCAGGGGGTGACCATTCGGCTTTTTATATTTTTCTCTTTTGATGACACATCTACAGACCAAGACCTTTTTTTAGACTCCTCAACCAAATTTTTACACCTAGCCGTTCTCTCAATTTAGTGGATACAGATAAAACACGTTAAAAATTAATATATAGATAATTGAAATTTCATTTAGAAAGATTGGAGTGTAAGGCTGATTTTTTATACAAACTATGTGAAAAATACCAGAGCCGGGAATCAAGCCCGGGTTATCTGCTTCCAGTGAGCTACCCAGGCTCATAACCAGCTCGGCATTTCTCACATAATATCCATTGGCAAGGTCACCGAGTCTGCAAACACAGATATAACAAGTGAGAATATTTTTCGTAGCACAACTCCATTAGACCACAAATTTTCCAATTGGAAATTACTAGCTGGAACCCATGTAATGTTTCAAACATTGTTGCATCATTATTTTAATGATAAAAACATCTAATATAAGTTACGACATTTCACTTACAAAAAGAAATGCGGAAAAATTCTTATAAATAGAAATAAACCTTAAATATGTATGATTTCATATCTTTAACTCGATTTTGTTCGAATTTCTGTTTAAATGAAAGCATCACTAAAAAATAATCAGCTGTAACAAAAAAATTACCTCGAAGCGAACAATACTCTGCCTTGTGACCCAGGTGCCTGCAGCAGTGCACACATGGCCCACTACTAACATCAAAAATTCCCAAAAATTAACTTTGAACCGAACGAAACCACCCGGCGTTGACCAGGCCCATGATAATAACCTTATATTTCTATGATTTCATATCTTTAACTCGATTTTGTTTGAATTTCTATCTTTAAATGAAAGCATCGCGAAAAAATAATCATCTGTAACAAAAAAATTACCTCAAACCGAACGGAACTTGGGACCATGGTGCCTGCGGCAGCGTATACGCAGGCCGCTAATAACATGAAAAAATTCTCAAAAATTAACCTTGAACTGAACGAACCTTTGACTCGTGTTTCCGCTACCAGTGGCTGCAGAATGCTACACAAAATTCACTTTCTTCCACCAGGTGGCGTAGTATGTTGTATACGAACATCACCAGTTGCCTTAAATTTCCAAGACCTTTCGAATAAGGTGTCACATGGTGGTGTCAACTGCAAAATCCTTTAGTTGAGCTTTCCACCGCCAGAGGGCACAGTGTGTTCTGTACGAACATCACCAATGGTCAGGAAATACTAAGACCTTTAAAATAAGGTGTAATATGATGGGGTCTACTACAAAATCACCCAGTTCCATTTTTCCCCACTAGGGGGCACACTATATTGTATACAAACATCCCCAATCTACCCGAAATTTCAAGTCCTTTAAAATGTGGTGCTACATGTGTGTCTAAAAGGGATTTCCTTCTTAAAGTAATTCCCCCCCCCCAAAAAAAAAAAAAAAAAAATCTACTTTTCCTCTTTAAAATCGAAAATTCCAAAATCACAGAAATTGATTTTATAGTATTCGAGTCTAGTCCCCCCATGTTCAACTTCTTCACCGTGAAGTAATTTGGAGCTAAGTTAAGCTCGCAAACATGTTTTTATCTCCTGCCCCGACACCTCAGCCAAATTTTTACACCAAGCTGTTCTCTCGATTTAGTGGATACAGACAAAACACATGTCAAATTAACCCCTTTCACTCCAGGGACGTACGTGCATACGTCCAAAGAAAGTATACGATACTATTTCAAAATTATATCTGGTATTTCAGACATTTACACTACAGCTAGCCTGGAGCGGAAGGGGTTAATATATAGATATTCAATAATGCATCAACCATGAAATTTCATTTAGAAATATTGTAGTGGAAGACTGATTTTTTTTTTTTTTTTTTTATACCAACTACGTGAAAAATCAACCTCACACTCCAATCTTTCTAAATGAAGTTTCTAATTTTACAGCAAATTCAGAAAACTTTCTACGAATTATTTTCACACATTTATCTTGATTTATAGAAAACTGGCCCTTCAGAGAGGTGGCCTTTCAAAAAAGGTTTGTCCTATGGCACAATTTGCCAGTGTTCTAAAAATTACTACCAAATCAATATCTGACTTGCACTCGACTATAAATATGTAATCTGACAAATAAAACAAAGAGTTAAGTTGTAATGAAACTGTTCATTCTTATCCAGCAAACATTAAATAAAACCTAAGAGAAAGTACTAAATACTGTGTCTATATTTATCGAACAGGTCAAAAGGTTTCATCTTTCTACGAGTTAATATTTTAGATGTTTACCAGAAAACTTAGTTGGTATAGGGGATTAGAATCTGCGAATAATTCTGATTTAGAATCGATCAATAAAATAACTGATTTAAATAAATGTGTGATGAGTGAGAAAGAAATTAAAAATTGTTAAATAATTTTTTATGTAAAATTTTGTAGTAAGGAAGAAAAAAAAAAAGCGAGAGGAGATGTGTTATTTTCTTCACTGGCAACAACAACAAAAAAAAGTTTTAAAAAGATAAATTACAATTTTTTAGCCATCTGTAAATGTAATATGGTTAAAAAGAAAAAAAAATGTAATACTGCATTTGTATTTACATAAAGAAAAGAAAAATCTATTTCATGCGAATGCTACGGTAAACTCAAATATTGAATGAGAAGATCCCTTTGCAGAACAAGTTGCACAGCAAACTTACTCCAAATATTTGAACTGTAAGTTTACTTTCCAACGTTGGTTTAAATCAGCCTAGTATTTCAAAAGTTATCATGATGGCATATTTTCAAGTGACTGCAACTTGAAAGCAAAATGGCAGAGCAAGTTGTCCAGTGAACTTATCATCAAAACATTTATATAAGTTCACTACCCAACTTTGGCTTGAATTGATTGATTAATTCAGTGTTTCAATAGTTATTGTAATAATAAATTTTCAATTAGCCCTAATTAATTTAAGGTATCCGGGTTTTTTTTTTTGTAAGAAAAGAGCGGATGAATTTCATTAATAAACTTGGTTGAGACACTTATAATGCCTATGTATATATCAAAATTCAAGCAAATCCAACCTTAAATACACTTATCACAATGTGAATTTGTAATTTTCAAGTGAACTCTTGAAAATAAAATAGCACAGCAACCATCGTTAATGAACTCATCCTAGATATTTGTAAGATAAGTTCGCTGTCCAATTTTGGTTCGATTTGGAGTATTATTTTGGAAGTTACTGTGATGACAAATTTCTATTATATATAGATTTAAAAAAAAAAAAAAAAAAGTGATTGTAGTAGGTTGATTTCTAAAGAAATCAACCTACCTTTAAATCAACCTTGATTTCTAAAGAAATCAACCTAAAACTGATTTACGTACATGAGTGCTGGCAGAGAAGGAAATCTAAATATATTTAATACTATTTATTTAATGTTTTGCAAAAAAAGAAAAAATCAAGTTTTTTTTTTTCCCTTAGCTTAATTCAGGATAATTTTTTTAATATAAAGTTTTTAAATTATAATATTTAATATAAATAAAGCTTAAAGCTTTTAAATTTTCTTTTAGGCTCTTTCGGTAGATTTTACCAATTGCCCACTGCATAGCTCTGCTAGATTAATATGTAATGTCACAGTGTAAAGTAAAAGAAAAGAAAGAGAAAAACAGCACTCGCTGTTGATTTCATTCTGCCATCATCTATGTTTACATAAATCTTTAAATAATATAGATAATTTTTAGATGTAATATGCACTAAAATGGACATGTCTATATTATGTTCACATGTTTATTTATTTTGGCTTCAAGACACTTATTACATAAAAATACATTTCAATATAATATCTACAAGATCTGGTGAAAAATCTAAATCTAGCTGTAATATGGACATATCATATTATGTACTTTGACCTAATCTACATGAATTTGTGTTGACTGGGTTCTTTCTTTAATAATAATGTTCTATATACTTTTTAAAAACCAACTTCAAACTAAAAAATAACTTTTTGAAACACTAATCAGTAGAATAATAGTTGTAGTGATTATATAATTATATATATATATTAGATAACAGATGTATAAAGACATTAATTAGAATCAATTTTTCAAAAGATGCTTTTTGATGTTAGAAAATGAAATATTACAAGGAAATATTTTTAAATATCTTGCTTTTAAACAACTTCAAAATTACTTTTTGACACTTTGTTTATAATGAAAAAATTAGACTAACCCCTCTATTTCCCATTTTGTGTAGGACTTTTACAAAATACATAAATAAAAGAGAAAATATTTTATAAATAAAACACTCTTAAATGAACTTTTTATTACGAAAATAGGAAAAGTAGTATATGTGTAAGTTTAACTAGGATGTTAATATATAGTTTTATTTTATATTTTTTTCTCTACTTATACATCACAAAAGACACTTTTTACTGAAAAATGAAATGTAATCAATCACTTCATTCGTATTTAAAAATTGGTAAATATATCATAATTTTTTTTTTTTTTTCAAATGTTTGTAAATATAAACATTGTATTGCACACGGCACACCGGACACACCTACATATCAGCCAATCAGTGAAGCCAATCGTTAAAATAATCGAAATGCCAGTTACCGGAAATCACAAATTTGCGATCGAAGGGTTGCCATTTGTGATAGTCACAAATGTTACAATAGTATCATAATTTGTGAGCCGATCGCAAATTCCAGGATTTGTGATCTACGATTACGATAGCTGCGACTGTTACAATAGTATGCCTCCCTAAGACCATGACTCGACAATGATTTATTTAACAAAGCAGTATTAAAAGTGTACTTTTTTTTATGCGGGGATTATTACTAGTGCTCGTAAACTTTTGCTGCCGACTGCATTGTCGATAGGTAACGAACGGAGCATGTGTTTCATTACCAGTTTTATCTGCAGTCAGTGATCCAAAAAAGTTTCATTAATCACCTACAAATGAAACACTTTCGGTTCAGTCGCTCACAAATGATGAAGTTTGATCGCAAATTTGCTATTTCCGGTTTCAAATATATTGATTATTTTCACGGAGAAAGAAATAACTGGAGGGGAAACTAGCGTAAAGTGTGTGTTATCCAATTATTTGAGCAAAAGATGGCGCCACTTTCGGCTGATGTCCGATGATTCCCATTCCGTAATGCTTTTCAATGGGAAAAACGCTCATTTATTTTATTTTTTTATTAACCGACTTCAAAAAAGAAGGAAGGTTCTCAATTCAAACCGTATGTTTTTTTATGTTTGTTAGCTCATAACTTCTGAACGGATGCTCCGATTTTGATACATTTTGTTTTGTTGAAAAGGTCTTGGTCTGAAATAGGTCCCATTGTAATATCTTTACGATCTAAAGAAAATACAGGGTGCCCCAAAAAATCAGTCCCAACTCTTTTAACTGCTAAACGGCTGCAACTATAGTGATAAAAATGGTATGTAAGTATAGCAAAGTGACCATGCAGTACATGGTTAAACCATTTGCAGCGCCACCTGGTGGAAAATAGCGGATTTAGTGTTCCTATCTCGAAAACGGTTCTAGAGAAAAAAGTGAATTGCAATGTTGAAGAGTATCACCGATTTAGTACAGTTTAGACATTCATGCTAGCGTTCCTATCTCGGAAACGGTTCAAGACAGGGGGGAAAAGTGAATTATAAAATTGCAGAGCATCATCGATTTAGTACAAAAAGATAGATTAGACATTGATGCTAAAAATACAATGCTAAAAACGTGCATTTGTTTGTTCGCAGTTTCTTACACTATGCACACGTGAGCTACATTGCACACGTTGTAGTGTAGCTGGAGAGACATACGCTGTATATTTCAAAATACGGTTACTTGATACTTTTTGTTTTGTTGTAAAGATCTCGGTCTGAAGTAGGTCCCATTGTAATATCTTTACAATCTAAAGAAAATAAAGCGCCATCTGGTGAAAAACCGCGAAATTAGTGTTCCTATCTCAAAAACATTTCAAGATGGGAGGAAAGTTAATTACGAAGTTGTAGAGCATCATCGATTTACTACGAAAAGACAGTTTTCAGACATTATTGCTAAAAATAGAACGCTTAAAACGTGCAGTTGTTTGTTCACAATTTCCTACACTGTGCACACTTGAACTACGTTGCACACTTTGCAGCGTAGCGGATGACACGTATATTCTGTGGTTCAAAGTACTGTTCCTGTAAGCGGTCACATCGATTAGCGCAAAGTCGTTTTCAACCAACTTCAGAAAGGAGGGTGTTCTTAATTCGAGCTATGTGTAGTTGTTGGTGTTTGTAAATTTATAACTTCGTAAGAGATGCTCTAATTAACCGACTTAGAACAGCAGGAGGTCCTCAATTCAAAGCGTATGTTTTTTTGTTTTTGTTTTTGTTTGTTAGCTCATAACTTCTGAACGAATGATCCGATTTTGATACTTTTTGTTTTATTGTAAAGGTCTTGGTCTGAAATAGGTCCCATTGTAATATCTTTACGATCAAAAGAAAGTACAGGGTGCCCAAAAGAGTCAGTTCTGACCCTTTTAACTGCTGAACAGCTGCAGCTATAGTCATAACAGTGGTATGTAGGTAGAGTAAAGTGGACATGTGCTACGCGATTCAACCGCATACAGAGCCACCTGGTGGAAAACAGTGGAGTTAGCGTTCCTATCTTGGAAACTGTTTAAGACAGGAGAAAAAACTGAATTATAAAATTGCAGAGCATCATCGATTTAGTACGAAAAGGTAGTTTAAACATTAATGCTAAAAACAGAATGCTTAAAACGTGCATTTGTTTGTTCACAATTTCCAATTTTGTGCACACTTGAATGATATTGCATATGTTGTAGCGTAGCGGGTGACATTTATGCTATGTAAAATTCAAAATTTGGTTATTGTAAGTGGTCACATCGATTAACGCATAGACGTTTTAAACCGACTTCATAAAGGAAGAGGTTCTCAATACACACCATGTCTCCCGTTGTTTTTATTGAAAGTTGTTAGCTTATAGCTTCGTAAGAGATGGTTTAATTTTAATACTTTTTTTTGTTGTCGTAATGATCTTCGCCTGAAATAGGTTTCATTATGATTTCATTAAGATATAAACAAATCACAGGATACTCACAAAAGTCTGTTCTAACTCTAACTGCTGAACGCATGCAGCTACACTGGTAAAAGCAGTATGTAAGTATAGAAGTTGAAACTTCTGTTGTTAGCTGCAATGCATGTTTTGCTCTTTGTTTGAACTTTACGCTGCCAATTTCCAGCGCAGCGGGTGACACGTATTCACTGTAAAGTTCAATATATATGCCTAACAGAATTTTAGTTACGAATACAGATTATCCATTCTTTACATTTCTAAAGACTTTTTAATTTAACGTATGTTCATTCAATAGATAGTTTTTTGTTCATATCCGATAAAGGCAAGAAAAGTGACACAACTTAAAAATGCAGCATTTGAGAAAAATCAACTTGACTAGAATAAAACTGGCAGAACTGTCTCTCGACGGGATAACTTACTAGATGGAGATGTAACTTTTTTGTTCACATTGGGTGCATTTCATGTATTTTTCAGTGACATGAACCATTTTTTGAGTTATGTCACTTTTCTTGGAAGTTGTGATTTGTGAAACTGCCGTCGTACGTCTTCTGATGTTCTGCTACATTAAAAAATTTTCACTGAAAAGAAAAAAAATAAAACTTTTTTATAAAAAAATAGAACCGACTCCAAAAAGCAACTACTATTCAAACAACTTAAAAAAAAAGAGGTATAAAATGAAACTAAATTGCGCCTAAAAGTATAAAATAATTTCCTTCGCCAAACAACCTATAACACTGCAATTAATCATAACTTTTGAAGTCGGCGCAAAATTAAATAAAAATTGATACCTTTATTCAATACAAAAATCAAATACTATTCAAAATACACATATCTCATTGTCATCTGCAGAACGCAGCCGAACACTTCTTTGATTCATAAAAACAAATAAGATTTCGTAAGCAGCAAAAGTTTGCAAAGATGCTGATATCTGACGTCCTTGGTGAAAGAAAAATCGCAAAATTATCTGGCAAACATATTTAATTTCTTTGGGGTATCATGACTATTTATAAGGTATATTAAAAGAATGATCAAGAATATGAAACTACCTCGTGCAATATATATTATGAAAATATACATCTTGCGTGTATATTTTTGCATTACGTTTTGATCGCCAAATCCAAAAGAGACCAAGGATGATAATTATCTAAGTTATATTGAATTTGCAAAGGAAACTCTAACTTCGTAGAAACATAAATACCGCATTGTGAAGATTGTTCACTGTTCTATGTAGTTGCTACCGATTTAAAAACAAACCTTTAATTAAATTTTATTTAATTTTGCGCCGACTTCAAAAGTTATGATTAATTGCAGTGTTATAGGTTGTTTGGCGAAGGAAATTGTTTTATACTTTTAGGCGCAATTTAGTTTCATTTTATACCTCTTTTTTTTTTTTAAGTTGTTTGAATAGTAGTTGCTTTTTGGAGTCGGTTCTATTTTTTTATAAAAAAGTTTTATTAACGAAAAGAATGATTTTTGAGAAATTCGGCGAAAAATGAATTTGAATATATAGGGTTTTCTTAACAGCATAAAATTTTTACAAGCGGCACAGGACACTTGTTATTTTAAAAGAGCCAATTTTTATAGGCTTTCGTCAAGATCATAACGAATTAAAGGGACACGGACATTTAAAAGGACTAGGGAGGGAAATGATATCTATAATAAAGAAAAATGTAGATTGAAAAGAAATGTATCGTACATAATGAATTTTCGTCGCACATATATATATTTTTTAATCATAAATTTCAATTTTAATTTATAAGCAATTTATAAATAAGTAGAAGACAAAATTTATTTTATTTAATATTATTATTATTTTCTTATTGTTATTATACTTCTCAGTTGCGGATGATTCTATACATTATTTAAACATCTTAAGAGTTGGATGTATTTTATGCTTACGATACGATTTGTCATTATTACATTTAGCTGTACAAAGTGGATTTTTTTTAAAAATATAATATATGATTTAGTTTCTATAAAATTAATTTATAAATATAAATAATTATTTTAAAATAATATATATGATTAATTTAGTTTATAAATATTAATATTTATAAAATAATAATTTATTTTTCCCCTTATAATATACCATTCTTCACACATTTCTGAGTGGCGTGATACTGCTTTTGAAGTTGGTAGCTTGGAAGTGTTGTGTTCGATCTTAGGTTGTGCTCGTCGAATAGCCGTCCGAAGTCTTCCGTGGTTTTCTCTGAAATTCAGGTAAATATGTGCTGGGATTCCTTAGAAAGTCTCCCGCTTTTCACTCCTTGGATTATGTGTTGAGGACACATAACCCACAAGTTGAGTCACAAAAGCCTCGTGTAGTTAATTGCCTTAACACCAACATATTATTTCGTCTAAACATTTATTTTTAAAGAATTTTGTTTTTTACCTGCCCCACGATTGACCGAATGGCTATGTTCTCAAAGTTGTTTGACGGGAAGTGCTGGGTTTGATACCAAGTCGCGTTCACCAACCTATCGCACGGTGTTTTCTGTGGTTTTCTCCGAAGTTCGCAGGAATATAATGTAAATATACTTAAAAAAAAAAAAAAAAACTACTATGGAGGGCAGGGTATTTACTCAGATCTAAGACCTGATTGGCCTAAGACTCTAAAATTGCATTCCATCTTAAATTAAAAATATCCATTGCTTTTATGTAGACTTTTTTTTAATAGAATGCATTTCGTATTTCATTGGGATTAAATAATAATAATAATAATAATAATAATATAATGTAATAAAAATTATAAAATAATAATAATAATAATATTGCGTATATAAATTATTTGAAATTGAATATCCCTTTGATTAATTTTCCTTTTAACGACAGCTTACACAAAACTGGCTTTTTAAAAATAACAATCCTGGCATTCTTCTTGTAAAAAATAAATATGTTGTTAAATAAACCCAGTATAATCAAATTCATTTTTCGTGAATTTCTCAAAAATCATTCTTTTTGTTAAAAAACTTTTTTATACGGACATTTTTGCAAGTGACATTTTTGCAATTACAGAACGAAGACAATAGGGTACCTACCGTAAACAGAGTGTTTTTCTTTAATATTGTGTTCTTTTCAAGCTGATAGACGGGAAATGTCGAGTTGAATTCCAAGTCGCGCTCGCGGACCTAGCCGATCGGAGTTTTCCGTGATTTTTTCCGCAACTTGCATAACTACTGGCTAGGATCCCATAAGGAGACACACTGAGGGCATTTTACTCAGGCCTAAAACCCAAGTGCTGCAATTGGCCTTATAATCACAACATCACACCACGAATGAGGTCTAAAATTTACTTTTTCAAACAGTTTACATATAGTAAAATTTCATTTGGCAATCAAAAATATTTATTACTTTTAAGGAGATTTTTTTTTTATGGAATTAATTTAATATTTCATTGGGGAAAAAAAAAATAAAAAAAATAAAAAAAATATTTATAAATTATTTGAAATTAAATGTCCCTTTTAATTAATTTTCCTTTTGATGACAGCTTATACAAAACTGGCTTTTTTTAAAATAACAGGTATCACACACTTCTTGTAAAAAATATATGTTGTTAAGAAAATTCTGTGTAATCGAATTCATTTTTCGTTGACTTTCTCAAAAATCATTATTTTCGTTAAAGAAAGTTATTAAATGAACATTTTTGCAATTGAAAAGCATTACGGAACGAAGATAATCGGACATCTACCGACGAGTGGCGCCACCTATATTACCTAAAAGTATATTGCAGTTTTTCAAATTTTCGGCCATTGGAGTTTCCCCTCCAGTTATTTCTTACTCCGTGATTATTTTAAACCATCTACGAGATATTAGAGTAGACCCCGGACTAGTAACCTTTTTGCTTCCGAACATCACATCCCCACCATACCACCGATTCATTTGCATAACCGACTTTTCTACCGCCAAACTGACATTCCACTTCCACTAAGGCAAGTTTCCTCCACCTTTGTTTTACATTTCGATTGGGTGTAAATTAAACATAAACCACATACTACACTAGCTGAAATGGAAAGCAAGTAATCTAATCCTTGTTATTGTTTGAAAGCTGTTCAGTTTGAGTTTTCTTTGGAGTTTTGGCGGTAAGAGGTAGAGGAACAAACCACATAAAACAAGCAAAATATCAAGAACCAGTTCCCAAGAAAAAAATTTTCGCCAAAAGAAGGCACAGAAACCGCAGTGATGTTCCGGGAATTTTTCTCCAAATCCAGTATAAGGAATCAGTACTTTACTGTAGGCTTTTTCCTGAAGAGAGGCGCTTCAAGGTCAACACACAAAGAGTTTTTAAATATTTAGTAGGAAAATGAACATGTCGTCCAGAGCGTGTCTTGTACACAGGATCAGGAACAGTGGGTAAGGCTTCCTCGGATTCATCAGGATATTGAAGGTAGAGATGCAAAAAACCCGGGAATTTAAAACCAAGGGAAAACTCCCGGGGGTTTTGGGGAAAAAACTGGGAACTTTGGGAATTTTG
This sequence comes from Salticus scenicus, assembly GCA_963930645.1. NCBI lineage: Eukaryota > Metazoa > Arthropoda > Arachnida > Araneae > Salticidae > Salticus > Salticus scenicus. Next base: position 83,521,801 of record OZ005649.1, read on the forward strand.
CGGGGAAAAAACAAATTAGAAATCTCTAAAGCATATAACTTAATATAAATGGCAATTTTAAGGACTTTGTTAATGTTATCTTGTACTGATAAGATAACATTATTTTATCATTTTATTTTCAATTTATCAGAACTGTAGCTAAATCAGAATTTGAAAAGAAACTTAAGCTTTCTTTATTAAATTAGCACTTAAGATAAATGTATCGGTACAATGTTGGATACAATTTCCATATTATAATACAAGCTGAAGAATTAAGGAAAGCAATGTACATAATCCTGTAATAGTTTGAGAAGAGAAATAATTAAGATTTGAAAAGTTCTTTAAAAATTTCTATTTTATAAAACTAAAGAATTATTTAAAATAATGAAGTGGTTTTTAGAAAGAAGAGATGGAATTTTAAGCAATTACTACAGTGGTATAGTTTCTTTTACAAGTTATTTTCAGAAATATTTCTTATTAGAGTTTGTAAAAAATTGATATTAAATTTACTACAATGAAAATTTTTTGATAAAAATTTATATACATATTGTTTTCCTGATTTTTATACATACATACATACATATATATATATATAAATAGGGTGCGAAATTTCCAGCTCGCCATATTGGCGAGTGGAAATTTTACTGTGGCGAGTAAAATTTCGGTCTAAATGTAGATAGAATCCTTACAGTATACGGTGCTACCAATAATAATAATAATAATAATAATAATAATAATAATAATAATAAATAAATAAATAAATAAATAAATAAAAATATCGATTTAAAAAAGTAAAATCATGCTAATCTTAGGTAAGGTGACCAGGACAGTTTTCTTTTTCAACGCTCTGCCCTCTTAAACGAAAAAAAACATTACAAAACTAAAAATATCCTCTTTTTTGTGCTTTTCGTCCTCTGTCCTCTTTTTCAAATTAAAAAGGATTTAGCCCTTAATTAAAAAAAAAAAAAAAAAAAAATCGCAAAACTGGGAAGCTCAATCGGCTGTTGGATGTGTCGAACGGTGAACACTAACTTTTTTCTGCGTTACGTTCGCAAAAGAATAACTTTCTAATAAACTTGCCAAAGCATATTATGGTTTATGTCTATTTAAATTCTTCGAATCACAAAGAAATAAAAGTATTCTTTATATTTGTACGGTTCTTTGATCCAGAACACGGAATCACTATTGAAATTGTCACGAAATCATTGAGAAGGTGGTATTCCGGTTGATACTCGTTGGGTTGACGTGTGTTCTCACTTTTTCATGAATAATATCCTTCATAAAAATAGGCCCACCATTGACCGAGAGGTTCTGTCCTCGAAGCTGGTATACGTGAGGCACTGGGTTCGATACCCGGTCGTGCTCGTTGGCTTGGCCGTTAGGAGTTTTTCGTTGTTTCCTCCGAAACTAGCGTAAATATGGGCAAGGATCTCTTAGATCCCCACGGAGGATTCTCCTACTCAGGCCTAGAGCCCTAGTGCAGACAGTTGACCTTAATGATAACACTACCACCACCTCAGAAAAATATGCAAAAGTTAGTTGAATTTATTTTATGTCCTCCTGGAAAAAACGCTCACACAAAGCGACTGTTTTCTTCAATGAACAAAATGTAGACATGTGAAAAAAAATCCTCTTTATATACATACTTTAAAAACTTATTAACTACTAAGACTTGTGAGAAATTTCATAAAATGTTGATAAAGAATGACTGTTCGTTAAAACAAATCGTTTCATCTGCCAAATATTAATTTTATTTTTTCATTTACCAATTTTAATTTTTCTTTTATGATTATGATTATTATTTTAATAATAATAATAATAAAGTCTACCAACTTTTTTATGTAACTGCATGAAAGTACCACACACACAAAAAGTTTTTTTCTATAGTAAAATCATATTAAAAAAAAAAAAAATTATATTGTCCAGTGGCACCTATAAAAATTAGGATTTTTCCACTCGTATCCGTATATTACTAATTTAAATTAAGGTGTACTGATCCAAATTCATCATTTGAGATAAAAATGTTTTCACCACTTGTGTCAAGTAGCTTTTGAATCGGTTTTTATAATCATTTTCATTCAATTTTGTGTCCTCTAAAATGACCTCTTTCTCAAAATTGAATGTCTTCTACCCAAGTAGCACGGGAACGTTCTGTGAACGTTCTCCGGGGTTCGAGTCCCGGTCCAGGCATTATTTTCACTCAGTCGGAAAAATAAAAATTTCAATTAATATGATTTTCTTCCACAGTTGATTGTGTGATTTTAATTTAAAAAAAATTGTAGTTCTGTGAACGTCTAATAACGGTTACAGTCGTTCAAACGCCGTGTTTCGTGTCAAGAGAACGTTCGATTAGACGTTCAAAAATAGTATTACTTAGAACGTTCTGAAAAGGTTTGCTTTGTACCATCTATAAAACGTACAATTCTAGTTCTATGAAAAACGTTCAAGTGTATCACCGTCGTAACACGTTCTGTCACAGTGTGATTATAACAAATATGACAAAATGCTTTTTTTTTTTTTTTCAGTTTTTTTTCTTTATTTTCAGTTTCAGATTTTGTTGGCATGCCAGTATAGAATAATCATTGAAATGTAATACTAGAGATGAGGTGGGAAAAAATTACAAAATTTTAAACTTTAATTATATGTTATAATCATTATAATTATTTATAATTTTATTTAAGTTTTATATTGTTGAATTGTGTCAAACACATTACTCCAAATTACTTTTGCAGATATTCATTATTATTTGCTTCTTAAAATGTTAATAAATTAAGTTACGAAAAAGTAATTTATTTTATTTATTTATTTATTTATTTTGTATATACCAAGAAAAATGTGTTGGATAATTGGGAATTTTTGAACTCCGGTTTTCCATAGGTTTATACACTCTTGAGATGTCCAGAACACAATTCGACCATTCTTTGAAAATGCCAGTCTGTCTATCGTTTTTTGTGTGTGTTATCAAAGTTTTGTGGACTCTGTATCTCACAAACCAATGGACGGAATTTAACCAAACTTTATGTTTAATTAGACTTTAAGCTAATTTGCTAAATATCAGGAATATTTAATTAGGTATTGACCTAAATATCAGCTTTGGTGCTCATTAGCCTTTGGAATGTATCACCAGATAGGGGTCGCTTCTATGCTGTTAATTCCCCCTTTTATGGGGAGATTATATCTCAGCTTCTACAATGCACAAATGCACCAAACTTAATATGTGAAACAGATATTATGTAAAACTACGCTGATTTAATTTGGGTGCGCATATTAACCAACTGGTGGCGCTACTCTCCTGCAATTTAATCCCGTTAACGTAATGGCAATAATTCAGTTTTTGTAATATAAATAATTACAAACAGACTAAATTTGGTATGTGAAATTAATATCATATAAAACTTTGCTGAATCAGTTTGCGTGCTTATCTGACAAGTGGAGGCACTGATATGCTGCAATTTAATTTCATTCAAGGGAACGCAATAGCTCATGTTCTATGATTTATAAATGCTCTAAAATTGGTACGTGAAATAGATATTACGTAAATTTTACTGATTGGCTTCGGGTATATATCAAATGACAGGTGACACTGACACTGCTACGTTTCGTTTCAGCTTACGGGAAGGCTATACCTCATCTTCTATAATACGAATACTTATCGAACCTTGTATGTGAGATATATATATAATGACAAAATGTGCTGCTTCAATTTCGGTATATATCCACAGACGGTGCTGCTATTACTTTCTGCGATTTTCCAGATATCTGTATTTCAGCATCTTTTGGTGAAAAATGTACAAAATTTATATATAAAACTATTAATTATAAGAATCTGCGTTGATTAAATTTTTATGATTAAATTAATAAATTTTCAAATTTTATGGATGCTGTATCTCACGAACTAATAAACGTAATTTATCCAAACTTAGTTTACTTGAACTGTGACCTAAATTGGTGGCGATTATATTTGTTAATAAATCGTTCAATAGGTGGCGCTGTCATATCATTATTTTCAGAATTTTTAATATGGCAGAATAGGACAGAATTTCGTATAAATGTACATAAGTGAGCATTGTTTTTAACTTTTCCAAGAAAAATTAAATATGTGTATATATATATATATATAAATTTATATTAGTAATATTTAATTGAAAAAAAAGTATGGGCGATTTGTACAGCTCATTGCTTTCGCTATTGTATTGAAATTTTCAATATTCTTGCGAGAAAGGTCGTCTATGCTTTTAAAACGAAAGGGTGAACCCTAAATCTGTGATTTAGGGTTCATTTATTCATTTAAAACAAAGTTATCGACTTGTTACATTTTTCAGTATGTAAAATACATTTCTTAAGATATATATTTTGTATACTATAAAATTGATTTTTTTTGGATATTTAGCGTTATACTTGTTTGAGATGAAAATCTTATACCTTTGCCATGGAAAATAATTTTGATAGATTATTTTAGCAAATAATATTTACGGCATCGACCTGTGCAGGAAAATATATAAGAGAGTTTTATGATGGCTTCAATATACCATTTTTTAAAAAGTTTAAGTTTTGAACAGTATGAAAAATCTTTATTAGAAACGGGTGTTATTGAATAAATTGCTTAATCAACAGAATCTTTCGCCTCGTCTAAATGGCCATCTGCTCTGTAGTTGCACAGGAAGTTGGTATTCCTTGGCGGGAAATCCAAAGTCCAAAGCTTCTGACTACTGCTTGCTTACTCATCATATTTTGTATTTACATTCAGATTTGAATTTAACTTTCGGATATACGCTACAGCTTCAGGATACAGTTAAGTTCGTTCACTTACTTTTCCTTTTTGTAAAATTTTGCATACGTATGCATTGAAATCTTACAAAATTTAGTTTATTAAAATTTATCAAAAAAACATATAACATTTTTTAATTAAATTTGAAAATTTTAAATTTTTTACATCTTTCACGCTAACTCCTAAATTTATTTTGTTCGATATTTTATTATTACAATTTAACGTTGCATTCTAAACTAGCAAACCCATGCGAATATTTCGCACTTTTCTTTTCTTATTTACTTTTAAAATTTGAAACTCATAAATATTATACCGAATTTCCCATCTGATTAAAATTTTAATTTACCAGAAGCCAAATTATTAATAGTACCAAATTAATATAGTGCAATAGTGAGGCCAAGAACATTCAAAGAATGGTTTCAAAATAAAATTCATACTTCCGCAGGCAGTACAGTTATAGCATAGGATTTCCATGATGCTTTTTAAATTTTTGTTGCGATGTTGGCGGTGACTTTTTATTTAATTTGGTATAATTTTTTGTTAAAAAAAAAAAAAAAAAAAAACACTAATTATTATTTTGATTATATTTTTATGTTTATGATTTTTAGTCAATTTATGACAATAATTCATATTCTGTATAATCTTTAAAGTATTTCAATGTTTAAAATGACGCTTATAAAGATTGAAGAAGCAATTTTTAAAAATACAGTTTTCCATAAAATAATGTGAGCAGGCAAATGTAATTTTTTCTTATTAGTTCATTGAGTTGAGTCGGTATTCTTAAATATTGTTCATTTTTAAATATTATTTTTTATCCTCGCGTATTTCAATAATTACACTACTATTGTATCGTTTCGACAAAAATTAATTGTAACTGATCCACGTTAGAGAAATATTATATAGATTTGAGTATATATGTTTACGTTTTACATTACACTGTAGAAATGTAAAAGCTGGGAGAAAACAAAATAATTACTAAGGTGATTCTTAATATTTCTAAATGTTTTAAATTTTGAAGTTTATTTATTTTATTTGTATTTATTTATTATTATTATTATTATTATTATTATTATTATTTGTTTTCTTTGCAGAATAGACTATTACTTAATTATTTATTAAAATGTTTTACCACATTTTATACTGTTATATTTCACTGCATGGTGTATGTAAAATTTATAAGCTCAAAATCAATAATTTAAATAAATTTTGCATACGCATGATTTGAAATATGAAAATATTAAATAAATTTCACGGAATCTATTTAAATAGATAATAATAATAATAATAATAATAATGATATACTTTTTTTAACGTATTTAAACTACACCGCTGTTCAAAATTAAAGGAACAAACCTGCTTTCCCATTTTCTTCTTTTGTGCATAACATTGAAACAAATAAACACATGGATATAAAATTTGGATGGCATGTTCGTTATCATATCATTAATTGAATTTTACATAACTTTAGCATAAGCAATAATTTTAAAGTAATAATTATTAATTTTTCTCAAAAATAAGCTTTGGAAAAAATGAAAAATTTCAACAATTTTAGTAAAGAAAACTTAATGAAAAATTGTGCTAATGCATTATAGACAAGTGAAGACGCGCATGCCCTCAAATGTTATAAACAAAATCCTGATTTTTCTTTCTGTGTTCACTTTTCTTTTACTTTAATAACGGAATTTTGGAAAAAAAAAATAATAATAATTACTTATTTGTATAAACTGTGACCATCAGCAGAATAATAAAAACGTCGATAAATAATTTAATAATGAACGTCTTATCCGATTTTCATGTTTCTATGTAAAAAAAAAAAAAAAAAAAAAAAAAAAAATTCACACGCGAAAAAATGAAGAAAAAAGAAGACACAAAAAGATGACTACAAGAAGAAATATACAGTTTTAATCTAAAATATAGATTCACGTACACCTTTAACCTATCTGTAATGCATCTTCATGACCATTTTTCTTTAAGTTTTCTTTTCTAAAATTGCTGAAATTTTTCCTTTTTTCAAAGTTTACTTTTGAGAAAAATTTACTGATTTTTAGTTTAAAAATTATTACTTATGATAAAGTTATATAAAATTCGATTCATGGTATTTTTAAAAACATGCTATCCAAATTTTATACTTCTGTGTTTATTTGTTTAAGAATTATGTGTAAAAAAAGAAAACGAGAAAACAGTTTATTGTTTTAATTTTGTACACTTGTGTACTTCTTTTAACTAATTTTTATTTTTTGTTTTCCATTGATTGTGCATTATTATAGTTTAAAAATAGAATATGTAACATATCTGGGCATTAATTTGAGATTTCATTGATAATTTAATATTTAATAAAATATTTTTTGTGTTTGAATGGTAAAAGTTTGCAGTAAGTTTCAAAATTTAGATATAAAAATAGTTTTAAAATGTTTTGCTTAACTTATTAAAATTAATATCCAAATATGGTTATATTCTATTGTTAAATTATAATGATTCAAAATCTAGGGGGGGGGGAGGGGCGGGGGATATATCTTAAAAATTTTCAAAATATTCCAAATCTTGAATTTATTTATTTATTTGTTTTTGAATTCAAATATTTATCCAGAATATTCAAAATACTTGATCTTTTGTTATACCATATTTCAATGCAAGTATGTAAAATTTTATAATACTAAGACAATTATTTACGAAGAAAAAAAAAAAAAAAAAAAGATAAATAAAAACTATACAAAAAGGAAAAAAGAAAGGATAAATAAGGAAAGGAAGCAAAAAAAGAAGTAAATAATATAACAAGTGCAAAACTTTGAATAGACACTATAAAATTCAAGAATTCGAAGCAATTGTTTCGGGTCATCATCAACCCTTCATCATCCAAACAAAGTAGGCACGAGTGCTGCAAAAAAAACTGCAACGTAGCTCTTGTATTTGCAGCACTCGTGCCTACTATGTTCGTCTGACGAAGGGTCGTGTCTTCTTTCGACCCGGAACAATTGTTGCGAGTTCTTTCATTTTATTATACATGAAATACATTTTTAGCACGTACAAAGAACGTTCAAAAATTGTTTACATAACGTTGTGAGAACGTGTGTATAGAACGTTTTCAGAACGTTTCCACACTATTTTAGAACGTTTACAGTACGTTTTCTAGAACGTTCTGAAAATGTGTATAACGTTTTGAAAACGTTCTAAAAACGTTTAGAACGTTCTGAGACCGTATACATAGAACGTTCTCAGAACGTTTCTATAACACCGATGGTGATAGTTACACGTTCATTGAAAGTTCTCTGAACCGTACTATTGTACGTCTTCAAGATGGACAGATAGACGTCTATAACACGTTCAGAGTGAACGTTCTTAGAACGTGTTTGCAGAACAATTTTTGAACGTTCAGAGAACGTTTCGGTGCTGCTTGGGTATTTTCTTATAAAATAAAAGACATTGCGTAATTTCTCCTCTTCTTCCAATAAAAAATGCTGGTCACCTTTAACGTAAAAAATTGAATAAGTTAATCATATTTTGTGGCGAGTATTTTTTTTTTTCAGCGAGTGTAATCTAAGTTGAAATTTCGGGCCCTGTAATATATATATAAAAAAAAAAAGTTTCTGCATTTCTAACACAAGTGGGGAAACTTTTTGAATTACTTATATATTTCCCTAAAACATATTAAATGTAAGAATTCTTCTTCTTTTTATTTTTCTTTGTTGTAATTAAAAAAATAAAAATTAAATAAAATAAATAAAAATTATCAGGTAACAAACTAATTTTTTAAATACTTCACTTAAGTTTAACGAAACTTGAATTTAGTTGGTTTTTTTCCCTAAAATCTTAAGTCCAGTTCTCTAATTGTACATTCATAAACCAATTATGAATAAAAAAATTTAAATGTTATTAATTCTCATTAAGAATGGTAAGGATATCTCAAGAACATAACAAAATAATACTAATGAATAATGACAGAAACTTACTGTTAGTGCATTAATTATAATTAATTATTTTCTTCGTTTTCGGAATAAACATCGAAGATGCTCGAATTAGCTGGAAAGGGAAACGAAAAGGAAATGTATGCAGGAATTAAAATTGAAGTTAATTTAAAGATCGGAGGCTAAATAATTAACAAAAGTTATAAAAATATTCATAATTTCAAAATTCCCAGTTTTGAGGAAATTTCAAAATTCCCAATTTTGTCTTAAATTCTCAGAGAAAAAAAAAAAAAACGGTTTTTCCGGGAAAAAACTGGGTGTTTTGAAAGCCATGCATCTCTAATTGAAGGTCAGGATCAGGAGAAACTGTACTAGGAGGATCTGCAGGCGTTGAAGATGGAAGTTGGTTTTCTAGAAGGATATGAGTTGGTTTAAGTCCATCAATGGAGACAGTGACTGGTTGGCCATTAATGCGAATGGAGAATGTTTTATCACCGCGTTTTAACACAGCATAAGGTCCTGTATATGGGGTGTGTAAAGACGGCTTGGCCGCATCTACACGCAGAAAGACATGAAACCAAGTCTCTAATTCTTTTTAAATAAAAATATTCCGCTTGGAATGGTAAGATGTAGGTATCGGGCAAAGCTTGTGGAAATGGTTGATGAGGTCTTTGAGAAAAGAAGTATCTATACAAATATGATCACTCAGAGAAAAATTGTCCCGATAGACGAAGATTTTGTCCATATTCCAATTCGGCAGCCGAACAAATGAAGTCTTGTTTGAAAACCGTGCGTAAGCCAAGTAAAACTGCAGGCGAAGCAGCTGTCCAGTGGATTGATGTATGGCACATAATGGCTTGCTTCAATGTATGGTGCCATCGCTCAATAAATCCATTTTTCTGAGGGTGATACGATGTGATATGACACAACTTTATTCCAAATTTCTGAGATAAAGTCCTGAATAATTCACTACGAAACTGTGCACCACGATCAGTTGTGATACTTTCAGGTATACCGAACCTGGGAAACCATGTAGAGCACCTGAGCAATCGTCTCAGTTTTTATATCTGCTAATGGAATCGCTTCAGGCCACCGTGTGCAGCGATGAATACGTCAGACAATAAGTAAAACCCTGTGATGAAGGCATAGGTCCAATCAGATCAATGTAGATGTATGTAAAATGTGCATTTTGCACAAGCAATTTGGCTAAAGGTGAGGACACATGTCTGAAAACTTTTGCTTTTTGGCAAGGAATACATGATCTTGCAAATTTGGTAACATCCTTTTTCATATCATGTCAGATGAATCGGTCTGTTATAAATTTGAGCCAATCCATGAAAATTTGACAAGTTGCTTCGGCCATCTAGCGGCATTGTTATCTTCAGATTCTTTAGCTGAAAACAACCAATAAAAGATTATATGAAATCTTCTATGCTAGATGGGAGAAGCAACGTGCACAATTTTTTTGGAAAGCTAGAAACTGTCTTTAGACGTGTGAGGAAATTTCTATACCTCATTTTGGAAACCTATATATTTCATGACTGTTTTGGCAACAGCTGTTGTGTGTTGTTTTCTTTGGATATTATAATGTAACGTGAATGATGGAGAATCGTCTCATTTGGAGTTGATGAAAGCTATAATCGTCGTTTAGTTTTAAATCATGTTATTTTATGCCAATTTCATCAACTGAGAAGCAAAATAATTTTCGAACATTTCGCTCTTAATGGTAACATGGAACGATTGCTGAAATCGGACAACTTGGATGTGGATGCCACGTGTGCAAACGCTGAAGGAAAATTGCAGCATTGGAAAAAAACAAACATTTATCAACTTTTTGGATCAGTGAATCCGTAAATTATACCGACGCTATCGCTGTGCTTGACCACTTTGTGCATAAAGAAATGCAATGAAATTTTTGCCAAAAATTACCTAACATCCAAACGGGCATATCTGTTGGCGAGTATTTGCAAGTACTTAAGCAAATCAGCAAACACTACAATTTTAAAGCTGTTTCTGCAGAGGAATACAAAAATGAATACACCAGAGATGCTTTTATAAGCGTGCTGCGATGCCCTCGTATTCGCCAAAGGCTATTAGAAAACTTATCTATTACATTAGATGTAGCTTTTGAACAGGCTAGAACTTTAGGGCTGGGATTGCGGTGCCTCGTTCTTAAGTCTGATCTTAAATCTTACGAACATTCGTAGAGTGGGCGTGGTTACGATTGATCTTAATTTGGTATTGCGGTGCCTCAAGCTTAAGTCCTCCGGGTGTCCTCGTAAGAGAAAGAAGCTAGCCAATGGGAGACGCAGGGCGAATTATGTTCGGATTGCGCGTGCATCCAATTACGATTCGACTTAAGATAGCTCTGAGGTTGTCGTAAGATAGTGAGACACTGCAATACGACTTGCGATTTGTTTACATCTTAAGACAGGATTTACGCTTAACCCTTTGCGGCGCAAGACAATTGGGATCATTTAAATTACACTCCCACCGGAATTCATGAACTAAATTAAACTAAAATAATTTTTAAATTTTAAGGTTAAAAAAACTGGCTTTTTCTGTCATGTTATAAACGTAAGTTTTTGCTAAAAAATTTCCGGGATGAATTTTTGGAGCTGGATCTTAAATTTTGCGTCCTCGCAGCGAGGACAGCGCGCGTTAAGGGGTTAAGATAGTTGTAAGCGAGGCACCGCAATCTCAGCCTAGAACTAGCTTAATTGCATTGAGCTTCTTACCTCACAACACCAAATCCTACTCCTACAGCTACAGCTGCAGTTGACCATGAAGTAAACCGAGTGGAAGATACAATTTCCATGACGACTAATCCCTCGAAATTCGAGGACAGTCCATTTTTTGAAATCGTTTTTCTAAATTTAAAAAAATTTAGAATGGAAATTATTTATCATAATTATTACAATTTAAGTCCTCATTTATCTAGCATAAACTATACCTCTGTAATTGGGTAATTGTAACAGTTATTAATGCTTATATGGTGACTATAGTGTTAGTTTTTCATTCTTTAAAAACCGATGTAGCCATTGGCAGCTATTGAAGATAATATACGATTTCGTGTACAGATAGATACTTCTGAAGCACACTATAATGCAACACTTAGCCAAGTTGGGCGTCCCATTGCATTCTTCTCGAGAACGTTGAGCAACTCAGAACAGAAGCATTCCTCCATTGAGAAAGAAGCTTATGCCATCGTTGAATCTTTACGTCATTGGAGACACTACCTTGTTGGTCGGCATTTTGAAGTTTTCATGGTCCAACAGTCTGTCTCTTTCATGTTCAATCAGCATCACAACAGCAAAGTAAAAAACGAAAAGATCATGCGTTGGAGGCTAGAACTAGATTGCTTTAAATTCGATATTATTAAAATATATTCGGCCTGGAAAGAAGAACTCGACAGCTGATTAGTGTTGAAAAAACCCCACAATTTTTGAAAGATGGGAATAAACCCGGGAATTTTGGGGAATAAACCGGAACTTTGGGGAATATTGGGAATTTTAAAAGTAAACAAAACCAGACACTACTTTCAAAATGGAAGCTAGGTCTAACGCATTGAACATACATATACATAATACTTAAAATGTCAACGAGTATTGCATAGGGTAGTTTTAAATGCAGGAACAATTTTATTTTCAGGCAATACTGTTTCTGTTCATTGCAACCATGACATACTTTTTAATATATTTACAAAAGAGAAACAAACTGTCAAATTCTTAAAATTTGGTCTTTTTTTTTTTAAGCAAAGCAAATAAATTTAAATCATGTATATGTTCTGTTTTAAACTTAAAAATATAGTTTAAGTAATATTACTTGATCAGAAAGGTCTTTAAAAGATTACTTATCTAAAATTATCATTTTAACTGCAATGATTTTGAGTGATTTTTTTTCTTTTTAAAGGTTTTTCAATAAATATTCATTTTAAATGTTTCACAAACAAGTACAGTCAACTCTCTTTAATCTGCAATTAAATTTTTAATGTAAATAAAAATAAATAAATAAAAATAAATAAATAAAAATAAAAAAAATTAAGACAAACTACTATTACATCAGTATTTAACAAAAATAAAAATGTACAATGATGAATATTCATTTCTGCACTTAAAAAATATTTTTCTTTGTATTTTTAAAATAAATATGTATATTTATATTTTATTACTATGTATTATTTGAGTATGCTTAAATTATTTACCTTATGAATACATAATTTTATTAACATTGAAGAAATATTTTATTCTGAAATTTATTAGAAATAGTCTTTCTATTTTAATGTCTATTACTATTTATGAAATAATAATAATAACTGACTTTGTATCTGTAAAAGAAAGAAGAGTTGAGTTGCTTTTCACAGTTACAGTTAAAAATTCTAAATAGGAAATCATTAAAAATGAAAAAAAAATGTGTCCACGCATCAAATTATTTCAAAACTCCCAGGAATTTTTCAAAATTTCCTTCCCAAAAAACCCGGTTTATTTCCGGGGAAGAAACAGGTTTTTTTCCAGCCTTTGCAACACTACAGCTGATACGTTATCAACAATAACTGCTGCAACTGGTTCAATACCTGATCTCAATGAGTTACATTGTGCTCTATGCCATCCAGGAATCCCACGCATGTATCACTTGGTTCGCTGCAAGAATCTACCCTTTTCTTTCGACGACGTTAAGAAAATCACTAATTCCTGTGCAAAATGCCTAGAATTAAAAACCTAGATATGCAAAAAATAACGCAATATTTATCAAGGCCACCTCACCATTCGAAAGGCGACGACTTTACTTTAAAGGTCTTCTGCCCACTACTACTAAGAATCATTACCTTCTAACTGTGATTGATGAGTTTTCAATATTCCCTTTAGCCATTCCCTGCTCGGACACTCGGACTCCCACAATCATAACTCACCTGCAGAACATTTTCTCAGTTTTTGGAATGCTTATATACACTCTGGTAGAGGACCTGCCTTTATGTCAAAAGAACTAAAAACTTTTTTAAATTCCCAAGGAATTGTAACCAGCCGAACGACTTCATATAATCCACAAGGAAATGGACAAGTCGAACGCTATAATGGAATAATCCGGAAGACCTTTCTGCTTGCATTAAAGTTGAAAGGATTACGGGTGGAAAAGTGGGAGTTAGCACTACAATCTGCGCTACAATCCACACGTTCTCAGCTGTGCGCTGCTACAAATGCTACACCTCGTGAGCGAATGTTCTCACATCCTAGAAGGTCATACAATAGTTGTGCTATTTTCACTTGGATGACTCAACCTGGCCCTGTACTTATGAAAAATCATGTGCTGAACAGTAAATATGAATCTTAAACCTTTGGTGCAAGTTGTCAACTTAATTGAAGTCAATCCTGATTATGTGCATTTGAAGCTTCCAGATGGAAGATAAACGACTGTGTCAACACGCCATCTTGCTCCTAAAGAATTCCAGGTGCATGATGACGATTGTGATGAAAGTGTTAAACTTCAACAAAACTCAAAGCAGAAGGAAGACTCGATAGCCCTGTCTGATGATACTGCGGAAGGGCAACATGACAGCATATCACAACGACCTGTTCGACTCCGACAACCTCCTGCCTGCCTAAAGGTCTACGTTAGGGACTAAACACTTAATATTCTGTGTAGGGCTAAAAATTTAAAGGGGGTGAATGTGATGAAATTTGTATACCTCATTTTGGCAACCTATACAATTCATGACTATTCTGGCAACAGTGTGTATCGTTTACTTTGTATATTATAATGTAACGTGAATGAGGGCCCTCTGTGGCCGAGTGGTTATGTCACCTCACTGCTAATCGTCTTCGAGCGTAGGAGAGCGGGTTCGATTCCCACGCTGGCCCTGAGTGTTTTCCATTTCTTCGTATTGTAATTCTGTCATGTGGTATCTGTAATTATCTGACGAAGATTTACAAGCGGACTACGAGTCAAGCATACAAATCTGATGTATATGTTACCAATAAACGTGAATGATGTAGCATCTTCTCAGTTGATTAAACTTATAATCACCGTTTAGTCTTAAATTATGTTGTTTTATGTCAAGAAGCTTTTCAAGTTTTTGCGATGAACCGGGAGTTGAAATAAATGGTGAATATAATAATAATATATATATTTATAAATATAATATATATAAAAAGCTGAAAAGCATAAAAATAAGCCATTTGTAAATCTATTACATATGTGATGTATTGGTCAGTATTTAGGCATTATGGAATGACTATAAATTCTTTTACGATTACATTGATCTTTTACTAAAATTTTAACATTAAATCATGAACTGTTCTAACATCTTAAAAAGTTCTACACTCCAAAGACACGGGAGTAAAGCCAGGCTCACAAGTCGGCGTAAATTCTGTTGGGCTGTTATTGTTAATTATGTCATTCCTTAGTAACCTCGAGCTCGGTCGTGAAACTACCCAAATTTAGAAGGGAGTGGGTTCTGTTTGTGAAGGGCACTACAAGGATAGAAGCACGGCTTCAGATCGACAAAGTGATGATAGATGGCAGCATGAGTAAACAAGAGCTCGTAATTTTGATCGGAATCGGGAACGTGTAATCCCTGATTCAGTACACCCCTCAGAGGTATAATTTTGATGAAAACTTGGAGGATATTGCAATCGCGACAGATTTAGAGTGCAGCAGACGTCATTTGTGTAAATGACGGTCTTCGGCCAACTCGAGTATCGAATACACAATATTCTAATTACGAGCCCAATGTTATACGGTCAAAGCTACCGCAGCTGTTACGTGCCAAAAAACTTCTACTTTACATCGTGTTTCTAAATTTTATTCGAGTAAGTCCTAGAAACACCGACAGAGGTCTATAAACTAGTTTTATTTTTACAGTGAAACCTCGATCTATCGTTCCCGCATCCATCGTTTTCTCACATTGATCGTTTTATTTCTGTGGTCCCTGCACAAATTGTATTTAAATAATGTTAACGGAACCCGCATATATCGTTCATCAGAAAGTCATTTTCCCTCATTCATCGTTGTAAAATTTTTCTTCTTACCGAAATGAAATTGAAAATCAAGCGATTCCATATGGCATTCAAACTGGAATTACTTCTTTTATTTTAAAATAACTCTTTTCCTCCCCCACGGAGGATCAAAATTGTGATAGCATGTCTCCGGACCATCCTCAAAGGTAAGGTCCACACCGTCGCCATTCGCCCATATTGTAGCACTTATGCGATGCAAAACCCAACCAACCTCAACTACTTAACCTTATGCTGTTTTAGGTGAAGAACAGGGATTGTGCAGATATTGTAACATGTGTCTATGGATTACAGAATACGGAGGACCCTCCGTGGTCGAATGGTTATGTCACCACACTGCTAATCGCCTTCGTAGGAGAGCGGGTTCGATTCCCGCGCTGCCCCTAGTTGTCTTTCCATTTCTTCGTATTGTAATTTTGTCATGTGCTATCTGTCTTTATCTGACGAGTATTTACAAGCGGACTACAAGTAAAGCATGCAAATCTGATGTATATGTGTTATAAATCAATACTGAATACGGATCGTGTGTTGTTGCTTGGAGACTAAGTTATTCTATTTTGTGTAAAGAGGAGAATGGATGCATCCAGTATTGTCAGCTACTACATTTTTTCACATTCCTGAGGCTGAGCCTATGCCAGTGCCAAGTGTGTCTGCCGTAATTATGGCCTTTGAAAATGCACGAATTATTTATATGCACATGATATTACAGAAAAGGACCAGAAAATGTTGTAAATCTGGAAAATTCTCGTTTAATTTATAAAATGAACAAAAAAACAACATAAAATTACTGATTTTTTAAAATTAATATTACTTAATGTTCAACAACTTCGATTTATTTTTTTGACAGTTTGGAGAGTAACAAATTAGTTTTAATAAGTGGTATACTATATACATTGCGTGTATTATTTAATAAACATTGTTTTATTTGGGTTTTGACTTTAACCCGCATTCATCGTTTTTCTTCACGCACCCAATGAAAAACGATGGATCGGGGTTCTATTGCAATAGCTTATCATGTATAATTCAACCTTTGAGGCTAATACTAGTGACTATTTTTGTTTTATTTGTACTAACCTTTTTGTCCAGTATCATCACACCTGACTCTAGCGTAGCGTAACTAAAACATCTTTAATCCATTCAGAGTCTGACTTAACCAGAGTCGGTCAAAAAACATTTTATAAGGTTTTCGGGGTCCTTCAACCTTTCATTTGTTTTACTGTCTGTCACTGACATCTTGCTCAGCAATGTAGATGAAATTGTATCGTGATGTACAAAACAGTTTAAATTTTTTCTTCTTCCACTAATTCCTTTTTTACTTTCTTATGTATATATATATATATATATATAACATTATGCATATATATATATATATATATAACATTATGCATATATATATATATATATATATATAATGTTATATATATATATATATAACATTATGCATATATATATATACATTTATATGTACGCAAAATTTTCGATGTTATTAAGGAAACCTTTATGTATCTATGAATATATGTGCTGTTCTCATATAAATTTATATCTGTATTCAAAGAAAGGCTTGTAATCATATACCATATAGATGCAACTTATTTCAAGCCTTATTTTTTGCAAAGTAAGCCCAAACATTATATTTTTTGCTTAATTTGAAAAATTATTCTCCTTTTAACCTTTAAGACAAAACTTTCTTTGAGGTACATAAAATATAAAATGTTTTTTTTTTTCTTTTAAACTCCTGAAGTTCTAAGAGAAGCTATAAAGTATTTTGTTAGATATTCGACAAAAATGTCTTG
Organism: Salticus scenicus; assembly: GCA_963930645.1. NCBI lineage: Eukaryota > Metazoa > Arthropoda > Arachnida > Araneae > Salticidae > Salticus > Salticus scenicus. The sequence continues at coordinate 83,539,253 of OZ005649.1, forward strand.
ATTCGAAGGTGTGTTTTGACATATATCAATGAATATATATATATCCAATAATATGTCTAATTTTTCGCTCAAAGCTTTAGCTTCTTTAAATATCATAACATATTCGTTGTCTGCATCTGCTCTAATATTAGATTACTGTTGTTCTTATGAGTATTCAACAGCATTTTTTAAATCAACATCTTTAATCTGTAAAATGTTAGAAAGTGGAAGGTTGCACAAAATGTTTTTTGAAAGGATTGATAATGATGTTACAAAATCAAATTTAAACGGTGCATATATAATAAACAAGTACCAAACGTTTATTTTTTGTCGTACTGTGTATTAACAATATCTTCCAATGTAGCAGATTTGCTAATACAATTCTAAAACATTTTTAACCGTATCGTGTCATTAAATCCAACTTGTGGAACACATCTACTCAACTCTAATTATACTAATGTAGTTTCTTACAAAATACAATAAACATTTGTCAAAAATTGCTAGTTTATAGTGTGTAACCACATCTGAAAAGAATGTAAAATGCTTCAAGAATTTTTACATTTATATGGGCTTACGCCTTTAAATTGACATTTTATTGTAAATGCTCCAGCATAACCTTGACCAATAAGCTACACTCATGTTCATAAATTAAGGATAATTCAGATTCCCACTAAAATCGAACTTTAATGCAAAAATTTTACCTGTAGAAATACCACACACATCTTTAAGAATAATATGCAAATTATAGGAAGCCATCAGATGACGCCGATATGATGTTACAATGACGAGAGTGTAAGAAGGGGGTAGATAAGGAATGGGACCAAAGAAGGAAAATTGTTCACAAGCGTTCTGTGTGCCACTCAGTGCCACAACCGAATGGTTATGACACATAGGACGCAGGCAGATAATTTTTTACGTGGTAGAATTATCGGCCGACTAGAATGTGGGCGTACTCAGATAGAAGTATCGGGGGAACTTAGAATCGCCCAAAGTGTCATCTCTAGGCTTTGGCAACGATTCCAAAATGATGGACATGCCAGTGGACATTACAGTACTGGTCGGCCCCGAGATACAATGCCGAATGACTACCGGTATTTGGCAGTAACTGCCAAAATAAGCAGATAAAACACAGCATCAGACCTGTCTCGTCAGCTGTCTGCAGCCACGAGTGCCACAGTTTCAAAACAAACCATGTATAGACGTTTGGGAGATATTGGTCTATATGCTTGTACGCCTGTTAGATGTGTTCCACTCACGGAAATTCACTGTGCCAGCGGTTAACTTGAAGTAGAGAACATGCAATGTGGACAGCGGCGCAGTGAACTTGTGTGATGTTTTCCGACAAGTCCAGGTTTAGCTTGCAGTGTGATTCACGCCAGACTTTCATATGTAGAACGTCAGGTACCCGTTACCACCAAAACAACATCATTGAACGACACAATCACTGTGGGGCAGGAGTGCTCGTTTGGGGGGGATCATATTGGGCACCAGAACAGACCTGCATGTTCAGATCGGAAGAATGATAGGCCAAATTTATCGGGACATCATTCGGGAACAACATGTACGTTTGTTTAGGGGTGCCATGAGCCCAGAATTTATGTTTATGGAGGACAATGCGCGTCCTCACCGTACAAACGTTGTACACGGATGCCTACAATCTGAAGCTATTACCCGCATGGAATGGCCAGCATTCTCACCTGACTAGAATCCGATAGAGCATGTGTAGGACATGCTTTTCCGACGAGTTGTAATCCGTCAACCACCTCCTACATGTGTACCGGAACTTCGGAGAGCATTGCTTACTGAGTAGAGTAATCGTCCCCAAGATCAGATCAATAATTTAATACTTAGCATTCCTAGGCGTTGTAAGGACTGTATTTCATCATCTGAGAGACATACAATGTATTAACCATCATACCAACCATGTAATGTTAAGTTTTTGTAAGGGAGATATTTTTTGTAATTGCTTCAGGCAGCAAAAATCGTAGTTTTTATAAATGGTATCCTACATAAACGACCTTTTTTGTTCTTGATCTTTTATTTAATAAATGGACTTTATGAATAAGTCATGTGTGTTTGCTTCTGAACCTTTATTTGCCTCAGCTAGCATTATCCTTAATTTATGGACATAAATGTAGTTCATACCTATTGCTGAAAAAGTCAAAACATTTACTATCGACAGATTGATTTCTGATCTATTCACTATCGTCAGAGGGGCGAATTGATAAAAATCTTTTTTCTCAGAACTCGCTTTTCCGTGTTCATGCCTCCTCATGATTTTGATTAAAACACATGTAAATCTTAAATGCTAAAAGTGTTAAAAATTACTTAAATAAAAAATTTTTGGTCGCAAAAAATATATATACCTGCGAAAAAATGGAAAAGCGTGCAAATAATGTGTTTCACGTATATGCTTTATGTAAAGATCATACTGTTAGGATAAAATGAAGTTGTAGGATTAATCTCAATCAAGTTTTACTAGAATTAATGAATTATTTACACTTAATTACTCAGAAAAACGAAAAAGAATGAAAAATATAATATTTAATAAAACGTGCAACAAAATAATTGATATACAAATTTTGTAGTTAGTATAAATTTTACATAACTGCAGTCATATTACATTTATTTACATGTGTATACAGGCATAAGGATCACTTCAATATTTAGTGGATCCTCCACGAGCTGCAATGTCAGCCTTGCAGCGGTCTGGCATAGAAGATATTAACTTCTGAATGTAATCCCGGTCAATATCATGGAACCCTAATAATGCTTTCTTGCAGTTCAATTTTAGTAGCAGGCTTCTTAGCAGCAATTTTCGTACCCATTATGTGGCAACAATTTTCAATGGGATTGGATGGATGGTTGTGTTTTACGTCGCAATAGTGCTGCGCAGATGGGCAATTGGCGACGGTCTGGGACACACCCCTAGAGGTGGTCCAGAGGCATGCCATCACAATTTTGATCCTCCACGGAAGGGATGGCTCTCTCGCTTCGGTGACCCCCAAAGGTATAATTTTTGATGGGAACATGGAGGACATTGCGGCCACGACAGATTTTACGTGCACCAGCCACCATTAGTGTGCACGACGGTCTTTGGCCGGCTCGAGTACCGAACCCGCAATCTTCCAATTACGAGGCCGGCGCTCTACTGACTGGGCTACCGCGGCTCCAATTTTCAATGGGATTCAGATCGGAAATATTCCCAAACAAGTCCAAAGCTTTGATTCCAGACTTTGTCAGATAGGTCTTCACCTAAAGGGGTAAATTAGAGGTAAATTACTTTTGTAATATTCTTTATCATGTGGAGATAAAAACCTGTAAATAAGGTAAAAAAAAATCATACACGAATAAGTTAGATCGTACTTACCGATTTTGCTGTATGACACAGGTTGCAGAGTCCTGTTGAAAAATACAATTTCCAGCACCTTCTGAATAACTGGATTTAAACACTCCTCCAAGACCTGGGTGTAAACTGATGCATTCACAATTCTAGTAATAAGTTTCAGGCGTCCAACCCCTTTGCTGGATATGCATCCCCAGACGATTTGGCTTGCTGGGAATTTAACAGTAGGCGATATGCAGTCTGGATGATGAGCTTCATTTTTACTCCTCCGAACATACCGCTTACTGTCCGACCTATGTAGGTTGAATTTAGATTCATCCGAAAAAATTACTGAGTCCCACTGAGCCTTTGTCCATGAAACATGTCGTTTCACCCAAGGAAGTCCCTTCTGCATAATTTTTTTGTTTTTTTGTAAGTAACGGCTTTTTCTTCGGACGATACGCATGCAGACCGCATTCCGCAAGGTGTCTTTGGACAGTTCGTGCACTTAAATTGACACCACATTCTTTATCAAATCTGACTTTTAAATCAGAAGCACTAGCATGACGGTTGCGGAGAGACATACGCTTGAGATATCGATCGTCAGATTTTGTGGTTACCCTCTTTCGGCCTGATCCGGACCTCCTTTGAACATTACCAGGTTCACGCTCCAACTTAATCACTCTCGAGACTGTCGATTGATTGCAGACAATGTTTTTAGCAATCATACGTGTCGAATATCCTTCTTTGGCTAAAGCAAGTGCCACACATTTTTCTCTTTCGTCAATTGAACCAATTTCCGTCAATTCGAAAAGGAACCATCCTTTCATCACTTAAAAAATGAGATAAATAACCATTGTCCCCTTTTGGCATGCTATTTATAGAAGAAGTAGGATAATGTAATACTTCAGAAGAGTTGTATGATGGAATATGAATGGGGAATGACGTCATATCTTGCTTTGCAGCAACTAAGACAAATTTATGTAAACATAATAATGCATAAAAAAAAAAAAATTTTTTTTAGGTGATGCAATTTTTTGTCCGCCACTGTATATATATATATATATTATCAAACCGGAGGAACTTTTCAGTTATCCTGTTTATATGTTAGACTATACTCTTTAGATTCAATTTGAAATTTAAAAATTATACACATGATAAATATATTACTAAATATATTATAAAATGCATAACATTTTTTCGCATTGTGTTGTTGTAAAATGTATAATATATTTTTTTAAAATTTTATATTTCGAAAAATATTATATATATATATATATATATATATATATATATATACAGTGGCGGTTCGTAATTGAGGGCCAGCGGGGCACTGCCCCATCTAATTTTTTTCTAGATTAAAATAATAATAATTCTTTTGTTTTTTTATAACTGTTCAAAAATATATATACAAAATAACAAGTCTATCTAACTTTTTCTTAATCTTCTTACATTATCATTTATTTGTCAATATATTTTTTTCAGCTGTCACAAATCACTAATGACTGACCGACTGTTACTTTCCTTCCTTATCTTAGAGAATAGGGCCGTTTAGAACAGGCCCGAAATTGGCGTACTTATTTGTACAGTTTATTCTACTAGAAGATCGGGTTAACAGATTTGGCGACGAACTGCTTTATCAGTGTAAGCACGATGTAATTTTATCGTCGATGGGCCCAGCAGAGTCAGGCCCTTTGGAACAAGTCTATAGGGAAAAAACTGTCTCTTTTAAAATTTGTTAACCATGCTATTCACGGATAAAATCTGGCGACTTCTGCATCACGTTGTTTTTTTCCTCATTGGTTTTTCGGTGAATTCTTTAGAGTTATATATGACAGTTTAAAATTTTTGTGTTTAAAAAAAGAAATCTGGTAATAGTCAAAAATATTTTCTAGACTAGCCTTTGAGATAAAAGCTTGTATAAGAATTTAAGACCTCTTTAACTAAAGTGTTTTGAATTTAAATAAGGGGAAAAAAGAAATAAAAATAAAAAGAATATGCGATTTTTTTCCCCCTTCAGAATAGTGTATTAAAACTTTTATGTAAATAAATTGTAAAATTTTGAGATAAATAATTAATGGATTTACATGGATAAATGGATTAAATAGCTGCATAAAATTGTGATTTATTATTATTATTATTATTAAAGGATTTTTCTTTTAAATGCGATTTAATAGAAACATCCGCAATGTTTCTTTTTTCTTTTCTTTTTTTTTTTTTTAAGATGGTAGTCCGTTTTATTTCTTTATTTATTGAAAGTTAATTATCTAAAATTAAGCTCTTAACCCCTTAACGCGCGCTGTCCTCGCTGCGAGGACGCAAAAATTAAGATCCAGCTGCAAAAATTCATCCCGGAAATTTTTTAGCAAAAATTTACGTTTATAACATATCAGAAAAGGCCGGTTTTTCTAACCATAAAATTTAAAATTTCTTCTAGTTTAATTTACTTCATGAATTCCGGTGGCAGTATAATTTAATTGATCCGAATTCTCTTGCGCCGCAAAGGGTTAAAGTGAGAAACATGGTGTTTTTTTTTTTTTTTTTTTTTTTTTTAATATGTATCCACATTACATTAATCACGACATTCTAAATTCCAATATAACTTCTTACAGATTGGTTAAGGTTTATTTTATTTATTTTTTAAGATAAGAAACATGAATATAACACTTGGAATGCTATAATTAAAAGATTTAGGGATATAATTAGCGCAAGCTAAATAATATTACACTCTGAGACATTTGAATTTATATTTTAATGGTGTGTAGTGTTAGGGTTAAAGCCAGTTGACTAAAAGAGGGTCCTAGACCTGAGTGGTGTACTCTCTGTAGAAAGTCTTTCTAAGTGTTACATAGCCCTTTTTATTTGAGTTTTGGAGAAAAGCATAGTAAACTCGAAATGTATATGTCGACGAAAGCGATCTGGTATTGAACTTGGCAATTTCCGCCTACTAGCTTCCAGATATTTAAATTTTGATATTCCATTGATCAGAACATTGCAGAATTTTTCAATTGTATTTATAAAACTTTAATTTTTGAGATAATTTTATGCAATGTTTTCCATAGTGTTGAATTTAAGATTCGCCATCATAAAAAAAAAAAAAAAAAAAAAAAAAAAATCCGAAATTTCGTTTTACATCCCATTTTATTAATGTTTGTGTTCATGTTTGAATAATGAATAGTATTAAAGTTAAATTACGCATCATACGATGGATCGGGCCCCACTTGTGAAAATTTGCACGAGCCGCCACTGTATATATATATATATATATATATATATATATATATATATATACAGAAAATTGTTCAAACTTCACAGAAACAAATTTGAAAAACAATTTTTACGTATAAAGAGCCGACTTATAGCAACAGTTATCTTCTGCTTCATAGTTTTTAATCTTAACTATAAGTTTCAGCATTATTTTTTCATAAAAATAAACGATAAATCTGATAAAGAAATTGTTAGATAATTTTATAAGTATTTTATTAAATGAGATTTATTTTAATCTTATTTTTAAATGTTTAACTTTTAAATGTAAAATAAATCTGACCGAAACCTTGAGATGGGCTAAGTACTGAGTGTTTCAGAGAGAACTCCTTAACTTTAAAATGACATAACTGCAAAATATAAGAGACCTACTAGTGAAATAAGTGGTATGTTCCACCTTTTGTTATGCACCGGATTGCCGAAGTAGTTCCAAAACCGGATAACAGGTGGCGCTACAAGAAGATGAAGCTTTAAATAGTATTCAGCAGTACAGAAAGTTCATTCGTCAGTCTGTTTCATTACTGACACGTGTAAGTGAGCTACATCGAATTAGTTATTGTAGGAAAATGAAGATCATATCATATTCTTTTGAAAAACGTTTTTATTGTATTGGAATACCATCGATTAGGTGGAAGTTTGACGATGAAAATGCAAAGCTTTCAATAAAAATTTAACGTTAAAAAAGTCCAGACCAGAAAACAATTTCGTAATTTATTCATACATAAAATTTCAGAATTCTCTGTTCAACACACCACACCTCCTTTCTGTCTCTCACTGTTTCACTGTTATGTCACTTCATAGCTGGGGAGGTCTTTCTGAAACACCCTGTACATACCAAGTGTCAAACAATTAGGTTCATAAATGCATTTTTTATATAAGTTTTAAAATTTCAAGTGGTGATCATTTTGAAATAAGATGGGGGATCAAGTTTTTTTAACAAACGTGTTTGAGATATTGATATAAATTATGTACAGTCAGCCCCCGACCCTCGCAAAAAAAAAAAAAAAAAAAAAAAAAAAAAATCCGGCTATTTTCTAAAGTATGTAAATGGTGTTAATAGATTAGAAATAACGTGTAGTTTATAATGCAGAGCTGCCAACCTAATCCGGCAAATTGTTAGTACCGCCCCTTTTTCTACACCAGTCATTTCTTAGAGTTTTTTCTTTCTTAATTCATGGCAAATATATTTGAAGAAAATTACTTTAAAAATTAAGTGGTGTAGAAAAAGGGGCGGTGCTAAAAATTTGCCGTATTAGGTTTGCAGCTCTGATAATGGTATACTTACCAGGAAACCACCCCTTACTGTAGTAATAAAGAAATCCAAACAAGCATCAGTCTAAAGAGCATATATAAACATGTTTTCTGATGTATAAAACAATTGCCCTCGTCAGTTTGTTTTCGAGTTATAAATTCTGAAAGCTCGCTAATGATCGATGCAACCACCCCTGAATCGATAAAACCACGCCTTACTGAAATAATGTATGAAATCTAAAACAAGCAGGAATGAAAAGAGCACACGTGTTGTTTGATGCATAAATCAATTGCCCATTTCAGCTTTAAAATATATTCTATCAAAATATACTGTCTGGAAATTCGTTAATGTAGAATCTAAAAACTGATAATCTGATAAACTGACGATCTGGTTTTGACAGAACTATGATTATATCTATGTCACTCCTCCCACTCCTTTCTCATTACTACATTTTTACTCAAACTTAAATATACAGTTCTCGAGAACGGGCTCACGAGGAGAAGCAGTTTACTCGTCGAAAATCCTTTTAGATTATGCCCTCTCGAATGAACACAATTTAATTGATTTTTATTGTTACACTATTGAGATGGTTTTCGAGTTAGATTTTGCTTAGAGTTTTTCTATATAATAAATCTTGCACAAACTTCATTTTTTTTTTCAAATAGCAACACCTAAGTTTGACAGTGGGTTATTTGGATCAAATCACCCGGAAAATTGTATAGTTTATGTATCTCTATAAAAATTTCATAGAGTTATAAGATGTCAAAGTTATAAGATGTTAATATTAAATGGATGTAACAGACATTAATCCATATCTTCCCGAAAAACTATTAAATTCAAATTAAAAATTTTTAATGCGTTAAAATGGAGTTACAAAAACATGTGCCATGCATAATTTTGATCAAAAAATATCTTTTTTAATTTAGAAAATTAACTATAAATTCATATTAAAATAATTATGAATTATGATACATATTAATTTTTGCACCAATAGGACAGACTTCATCAAAAATATAAGCTTTCAAATTTACATCTCTTTCCTATCATTCTTTTTCGAGTTATTGTGAAGTTTCACTTCTTATTGACATTAAGGAGCGGTCACGAGTTATCATTTTTGACATCTATGCATACATAGGAATTAAAAATGTAAGTTTGTAATTTCTTTATTTGCATTACTTTATTTTATTTTTTTTTTAAATTGTCATACATTTTTTCCAGTTATTATCTGAATGAATGCAATACTTTTCTGTGCGAGAAATCTTAATTTAATTTTGATGATGTTGGGATGAATCTTCAATAATTTTCGTTTGTAACTCTTTCAAGAACAAATTAAAAGTACTTAAGCTATAGCTTTTTCTGAACTGCTTTTATCTTAGACATTCGATTATGAAGTCAAAAAGAGGTGTTGCCATTTAGAAAAAATAATTTGAAACAAATTTTAATATGTAGAGGAGCCTGTAAGCAAAATTTAACGATAGCATTAATAACTAGACTTTATTATCAATCCTTCGTCACCAGTCGTACTTTTATACGATAATTTTCGGCGAAATTAGACGTGTGTGTGTGAGGGGGGGGGAGGGGTTGCTGACTGTATATACCGAATTTCAGTGAAATCAGTTCGTACTATATATATATAGAGAGAGATATTATCGTAGTTTGAAATTTTCTAATGGCCGCAGATGGTTGATCACGTCGGCCACCGACTTATCCAAGATATGTCCACTGTCTAATTTTGGTTCGAATTCTTTCAGCATTTTATAAGTTATTGTGATGACAAACTTTCCACTACACATAGGTAAACTAAATGATTACAGTAGGTCGATTTCTAAAGCTATCAATCTATACTTATTCAGGCTATGAAAATCGAATAATTTTTTGTTTTATTTTCTCAAAAATTCAGTAAATACTGTTTATTATAACTGAGTTATATAGAAGTGGTAAACTGTTTGTTAAACTAATGCTTTTGAACGGCACAAAACAAGATTTTGCTTTCTTAAACATTGCTTCCAAAGTCAAAAAACATAAATATTAGCTAATAAACATATATAAATATCAATATTGAAATCTTATAAGGAAATGTAACAATCTTAATTGAATGTCATTTAATAAATACCCTAAAATGGAAACGCATTTACAATGACGCGCTATTCTTTATAATAGATTCTTAAAATTTTATACTCTGTTCAAACTGTAATGTAATGAATAATTATAGTTATATAAGCATTATACCGCATGATCTTTACAATGAATTATTTTAGCTGAGCTGAAAATGAGTGTTATTAATTCAGACGTCGAACTTATTACTTGAGTGAATCCCTAAGGTGTCCCTTTCTTCCTAAATATAAATGATAATTAGGAGACTCATTACTGAAGATTTGTTTGTTTATGTGAGAATCTTTCTTATAAATTATTCTGAATATATTCATTTATTCAGTAAACCTCCGTGTTAAAAAAGTGAACATATTTGAAATAGATTGACAAAGCATATTTTTAAAAACATTTAAAAAAATTATTTTTCGTCTTCAAGGAAAAAAAAGTCATTAATTTTCATTTATTTAATTCTAAATAATATTGTTAATTATTTTTGGGAAATGGTGACTTTCTAAAGGGTTTATAAACAATTTATTGTTGTTTTTTATTCTAATGAAATAAAATCTACCAATTAAATATAATGAGGACATAATAATTGAATGGGAATGAATTTGATGCATTTTACTGAAAAAATTGAAATTTTTTTTTTCTTTTTTCAACATTTATTTATTTTTTATATAAGTTTTAAAATTTCAAGTGGTGATCATTTTGAAATAAGATGGGGGGATCAAGTTTTTTACCAAACGTGCTTGAGATCTTGATATAAATTATGTACAGTCAGCCCCCGACCCTCGCCAAAAAAAAAAAAAATAAATAAATAAATAAATAAATAAATAAATAAAAAAAAAATTCTGGTTATTTTCTAAAGTATGTGAATGGTGTTAATCGATTAGAAATAACGTGTAGTTTATAATGGCATACTTACCAGGAACCCCCCTCCCCTACTGTAATAATAAAGAAATCCAAACAAGCATCAGTCTAAAGAGCATATATAAACATGTTTTCTGATGTATAAACCAATTGCCCTCGTCAGTTGGTTTTCGAGTTATAAATTCTGAAAGCTCGCTAATGATCGATGCAACCACCCCTGAATCGATAAAACCACGCCTTACTGAAATAATGTAGGAAATCTAAAACAAGCTGGAACGAAAAGAGCAAACGTGTTGTTTGATGCATAAATCAATTGCCCATTTCAGCTTTAAAATATATTCTATCAAAATATACTGTCTGGAAATTCGTTAATGTAGAATCTAAAAACTGATAATCTGATAAACTGACGATCTGGTTTTGACAGAACTATGATTATATCTATGTCACTCCTCCCACTCCTTTCTCATTACTACATTTTTACTCAAACTTAAATATACAGTTCTCGAGAACGGGCTCACGAGGACAAGCAGTTTACTCGTCGAAAATCTTTTTAGATTATGCCCTCTCGAATGAACACAATTTAATTGATTTTTATTGTAACACTATTGAGATGGTTTTCTAGTTAGATTTTGCTTAGAGTTTTTCTATATAATAAATCTTGCACCAACTTCATTTTTTTTTCAAATAGCAACACCTATGTTTGACAGTGGGTTATTTGGATCAAATCACCCGGAAAATTGTATAGTTTATGTATCTCTATAAATATTTCATAGAGTTATAAGATGTCAAAGTTATAAGATGTTAATATTAAATGGATGTACAGTCGGCTGCAAAATTATTCGAGCACTAGCAATAATCCTTGTCAAAAAAAAGTACACTTCATACAGCTTTGTTAAATAAATCCTTGTCGAGTCATGTTTTTAATCAGTCTAAGAACATGATTCGACAAGGATTTACTTAGCAAAACAGTCTTAAGTGTACTTTTTAAAGATAGGAATTATTGGCTAGTGCTCGAATAATTTTGCAGCCGACTGTAACAGACATTAATCCATATCTTCCCGAAAAACTATTAAATTCAAATTAAAATTTTTTAATGCGTTAAAATGGAGTGACAAGAACATGTGCCATGCATATTTTTGATCAAAAAATATATTTTTAAATTTAGAAAATTATTTATAAATTTATTTTAAAATAATTATGAATTATGACTAATATTAATTTTTGCACCAATAGGACAGACTTTATCAAAAATATAAGCTTTCAAATGTACAGCTCTTTCCTATTATTCTTTTTCGAGTTATTGTGAAGTTTCACTTCTTATTGACGTTAAGGAGCGGTCACGAGTTATCATTTTTGTCATCTATATCATTGCATACATGGGAATTAAAATGTAAGTTTGTAATTTCTTAATTTGCATTACTTTATTTTATTTTATATTTAAAATTATCATACATTTTTTCCAGTTATTATCTGAATGAATACAATACTTTTCTGTGCGAGAAATCTTAATTTAATTTTGATGATGTTGGGATGAATCTTCAGTAATTTTCGTTTGTGTATCATTCAAGAACAAATTAAAAATACGTAAGCTATAGCTTTTTCTGAACTGCTTTTATCTTAGAAATTCGATTATGAAGTCAAAAATGGGTGTTGCCATTTAGAAAAAAGAATTTGAAACAAATTTTAATATGTAGAGGAGCCTGTAAGCAAAATTTAACTATAGAATTAATAACTAGACTTTATTATCAATCCTTCGTCACCAGTTGTACTTTTATACGATAATATTCGGCGAAATTAGACGAGTGTGTGTGTGTGGGGGGGGGGGGGGAGGGGGTTGCTGACTGTACATACCGAGTTTCAGTGAAATCGGTTCGTACTATATATATATATATATATATATATATATATATACATATATATTATCGGAGTTTGAAATTTTCTAATGGCCGCAGATGGTTGATCACGTTGGCCACCGACTTATCCAAAATATGTCCACTGCCTAATTTTGGTTCGAATTCTTTCAGCATTTTATAAGTTATTGTGATGACAAACTTTCCATTACACATAGGTAAACTAATTGATTACAGTAGGTCGATTTCTAAAGCTATCAATCTAAACTTATTCATGCTATGAAAATCGATAATTTTTTGTTTTATTTTTTCAAAAATTCAGTAAATACTGTTTATTATGACTGAGTTATATAGAAGTGGTAAACTTTTTATTAAACTAATGCTTTTGAACGGCACAAAACAAGATTTTGCTTTCTTAAACCTTGCTTCTAAAGTCAAAAAACTTAAATATTAGCTAATAAACATATATAAATATCAATATTGAAATCTTATAAGGAAATGTAACAATCTTAATTGAATGTCATTTAATAAATACCTAAAATGGAAACGCATTTACAATGACGCGCTATTCTTAATAGATTCTTAAAATTTATACTCTGTTCAAACCGTAATGTAATGAATAATTATAGTTATATAAGCATTATACCGCATGATCTTTACAATGAATTATTTTAGCTGAGCTGAAAATGAGTGTTATTAATTCAGACGTCGAACTTATTACTTGAGTGACTCCCTAAGGTGTCCCTTTCTTCCTATATATAAATGATAATTAGGAGACTCATTACTGAAGATTTGTTTGTTTATGTGAGAATCTTTCTTATAAATTATTCTGAATATATTCATTTATTCAGTAAACCTCCGTGTTAAAAAAGTGAACATATTTGAAATAGATTGACAAAGCATATTTTTAAAAACATTTAAAAAAATTATTTTTCGTCTTCAAGGAAAAAAAAAAGTCATTAATTTTCATTTAATTCTAAATAATATTGTTAATTATTTTTGGGAAATGGTGACTTTCTAAAGGGTTTATAAACAATTTATTGTTGTTTTTTATTCTAATGAAATAAAATCTACCAATTAAATATAATGAGGACATAATAATCGAATGGGAATGAATTTGATGCATTTTACTGAAAAAATTGAAATTTTTTTTTTCTTTTTTCAACATTTATTTATTTTTAAAGTAATATAAAGTTCGTTAAGACAATATTTAGCTTTAATGTTACAGAATTTCAATCAGAGGCATTTTCGTTTTGGCAGCAGAAAATAAATTCTTTTTAAAGCACCTAATAATTGTTCATGTGTCTGAATATTGAAGAGTAATATTATTAAACATCATCAATAAAAAACAAATCATAAACATACAATTAATTTGGGAATAATCTTGAATGCTGAGTTAAAAACTTAAAGAACTAACGGGACATATATTTTTAAGAACATCCCATTGGCATTAAAACTATTATTACCCTTTTTTCAAATGTTAGTTCTTCAGAAGGTAAATAAGGATATACGGCTTGCCTTCCTGTATTTATTAATGGATGAAATTTAATGGGAAGCATATACTCTTCTAATTAAAATATTACAAAATATCAACAATATGTTGTAATGTGTGATGAAAATATTTTCTAACAAGTAATATTACCTAAAATGTAATTAAACTCCTTTTTCAATAATTCAAAGAATCTTATAAAAATAAATGAGAATATACAGCCTTATAAATCTGCAAATATTAATCAACTAGAAACTTATAAAAGAAAAAAAGAAAATCAGATAATACGTCAATGTACTACACTTATGGACAATACTTTGGCGACCATCTGATTCTAAATAAAAATATACTTTTAAAAAATTAAAGAACACGCTTTTATTGAAACGTGAACTAAAATGCACAAAATATCTATTTTTATAGTATAAAAATGCAGGGTGAGAGAAAATCGTGTGAATGACATACCATAATATTTACATACTTTTAAATCTTTAATTAAAATAATTTAGAATTAGACAAAAACCATTTTTAAAAAATTTCCCCTGATTGGGCTCGAACGTTAGACCTTAAGGTTCGTAGCCCGGAGCTTTACCTCACAGCCGCAGTGTTTACGTAGGGAAATTTTTTTTTACAATATAGATTTTTTGTTTGCTCCCAGAGCGGTTACAAACATACATACAGGTGAAGCTAATAAAAGCGTGTTAAAAACTACAAATCATGTACGGATGTGTTTCCTACCCTGACATGTAGCGGCAATAAGAAGCAAGTATGGAAATCAAAAGCTGTTTAGCATCTCAAAATTAAAACATTGTACAAAAAACACATGAAAAAGGGTAGCGAAAACTTTGGCTACCACTAAGTAATCACACTTATATAACAAATAAAAGATATAAAAAAGGTGAGACAGTTATTGAATTTGTGCCTCTTTAACATTAACGACTTTAACAAATTTCCAGAAATTGATTTGTATAGAATCATTATAGTTTCCTTATTGAACTTTTTTTTCGAATCTCTCCAGAGCACGAATCAGTTCATCTAGTCATCGTATTGCTTATCGCTGTACACAACCTCCCCCATTAAGTGCCACACATTCTTGATGATATTCAGAATGGGGGTGCGCACAGGCCAATCTAAAACAGCAGTTTATTGGAGCATAGCCTCCTAAACAAGATGCCTGTCGCGTGGCTCGGAAACTTTGCAACAGCTGAAGCGGTAGACAGTGCCACTTGGTACAGATTGCGCGACTTTTTTTTTCAACAGCCACCAAAATTTTTTTAAAGCGGGATATGATATATATTAAATGTGAATAGAATCGAAGAAACGTCGATTATATGTATCATGTATCACTTCTTAAGATTATTGGTAACAGTTGAATAAAAATGTCGCGCAATCTGTACCAGGTGGCGCTGTCTACCGCTTCAACGGTTGCCAAGTTTCCGAGCTACGCGACAGGCATCTAGTTTAAAAGGCTATGATTGGAGTTGAGGTATTCCAGCACATTTTTTGTAATGTGGATACTCACATTGCTTTGCTGCAAAATCTATTTGTTCTGGCGAAATTGCCCGTGACACCCCGGGATAAACGTGGTTCGTGTAATTAGGTCATCAAGATATTTTTGGCTGTTATATGTGCATTAAGCATCCTTTATCACGAGATTACCAAAGCTAGAAATGACACCTAAAATCATGACACCGCCACCACCCATTTGACGCTTCACCCGATGTAGAGCGATGGCGCTAACATCTCTGTGTTCGACATATGAGCCGACGTTTTCAGGTCCATCGAAGCAAAAGCGTTTCTCATCCGTGAAAATCTCTTACCTGAAGTCCGTGGATTCGACAGTGTGTTTGCGTGCAAACTTGAGACACTCTTTCCTTTCATTGGCGGTAATGTCAGTTATTTCTTGATTATTTCGTAGCCAAAGCCTTGTTTAGCTAAGGTTCGACAAATAGCTTGGCTTGATTCTGCGATACCGGTTTTATTCTTTAGGATACGACTGGTGACCAGTTCATATACTTTGTTAATTGACGTGTCGTCTTCTTAATTTTCCTTTTATCATGGACAGACAAATCTTCAGGACGTCCGGTCTTCTTTGTTTTCCGGTTCCTATTCTTCAGCACCTTGATGACTGTGCCCTTGGAAACACTTGCTTGGACGGCTGTTTTCCTGAAACTTTTAAACTGGTCACACAACCTGATGATTTAGGCAGGTTTCTCTTCAGTGATCATCCTTAACATCTTTAAGTTACTGCGCGCTTATTGCGCCACCTGTAAGCTATACAACCGGTAACAGAACACTTATCTTTATAAGAAATATTTCCAAACCTCTTTCTGTTGGCCAAAGTTTTAATCATCTGATTTCTCCGTTTTTCATTATGATCTTTATTGTTTTTGCGATAATATAGTAATTTGATGTTCATATGTATACATTATTGATTTATCGTTTTATTTTACGTAATATACATTTTTATTAATAAGACACGCCGAGATTCAAGTGGTCGCGAAAGTTTTGTCCAGCAGTGTATAACCTTCTTATACAGCTAAATGGCTGCTTAAAATTTAAAAGATTTAATGAATTCTAGTTTATTAATAATTTTCAAATCTTTCTAACTAAGTATATTATGCCATTTGATATTTAAAGTTATATTTCCTACAGTTTTGTTCTTGCGAGTCTATGTCAGTATTTTCCAACTTTTTACGTTTGCAGATCGGCAAAAATATGGGAAAAAAATAGCGGATCGTCGTTAGTCCAAATAAAAAGACAATACATAAATATGTATTTTAGTTATTACACCTAATGTTATACTAATGTAATTTTTAGTCAGAGAAAGATATACATAATATATTAATTTGATATACGTATCTGCCAGTTTGCTGTTCGAGTGAAAGAGTGCATTAACATCTGATCGATTTCTTTAATTGTTTTTTATTTCTTTTTACTTAAATAATTAAAGAAAAGTTTGTCTTACATAAATACGAGGTCGAAAAAAAGGCCAACAGTTTGATAACATGGTAACAGATAATCGTAAAATATCGAGAATTTAAACAATGATTACCAATTAAATAGATTCTCTTCCTTTATTTCTTTATAGAATCAGTTTCGTTTTTGATTTTATGCACATGGGCGCAGTATTGCTAAACTTGGAGATTTTTTTATTCAACAGACACACACTAATAATTTTGAGAAGTGATATTTGATATACATAACAGAGGATTAATCCTCGAAGTGATTAGGTAACCGTTACAAATAAAATTTAGTGGTGGATATTGAATAAATAAGTCACCAAATCTGGCAACACTGCATTGGAGAATGAACCATTGTCTTGCAAAAAAAAAAAAAAACTCTCACATCTAATTTGGGACACTTTTATGCACTCCTTTTGACTGAAACTTCTTTAGAGTATATAAATTAGCTCTGCTTCTTTAAGTCTCGGGATGATATTTTATCCCCCCCCCCCTTTAAATTTCAATATTTTTAGTTTATCTTTTCCGTAAATACAATATCCAGTTTAATTACTTGTGCTTGCTATTTTCTTTCGAGGTTGAAAAAGAAAACTTGATACATTGCCCCCCCCTCCTCCCTTATCCTTTCTTTGATATTTTGTTTCTTTCAAACACAACAGTCAGTTCCCGACTATTGTTTTCAGAAAATCTTTTTTTGTCTCTCTTATTCCACACGCTTCGTTTAACCATTCTTTTAAACTGCCTTCTAAACATATATTTATCTTGAACACTCATATGTTCTCTGTAATCTTATAGATGAATCTTATGACTTAAAATCTCTTGCTCTTTCTCGTAGTTTCCTACTATCATTGATAAAAACATGAATAAATTTAATAATCTTAAATGAGCTACATCTCATTCGAAGACACTTGTTTCAGTTCTGTTGTTTTGCTTTTTTATTCTTCAATTTTGTTCAAAAGTTCAAAAATTCTTCCCCCCCCCCCCCTTTTTTTTTTTTTAATTTGAAAACAAAATCAAATTTTATTTCCTTAAATATGTTATTCCTGATGGAAGTGCTACGGTGTCTATTTTATTCTTCGTTTTTCATGGTATTTAAACGGTTTAATTGGTCGAACTTTTGGCAAAGATATTTGAAAAACAGAATTAATGAGCATCGCCCAAATTTACGTACTCAGGAAATTGCGATTTTTGTTTATGATGTCCAATTTTGGTTTTATTGTCATTGTTTTAAGATTTCAAGGAAGAATTTTTACATCTTCTAAAGTTCCAAAAACCTTGTTAATCTTTCTATAACGCCTTGCTTACCTGAGGCCGGAAAATTGCAACAGTAACCCTTCTTTATTTTATGATATCTTTACTACAAAGATATATATATATCTTTTAATAATATATATATAGTCACAATCTCTTTTTGAATTTTTCTGTTTTATCTTTTTCAATGTTTCTTGTTTTCATCTATTCAATGTTTGAAAAGGTTTTCAATATATATATATATATATATATATATATATTTAATTAACTTTTTATCCCTCAAAAAGCACACACACACACAAACAATAGTTTTAAAGCTCTCTTATTGTTTATTTTTATCGTGCTATTTATATAGATTTTAGGCTTTCATGTTGGCCCTGGATTTCACTCAGCTAATGGATGGTCATGCTCTTTTACTTCGAACTGAAACCATTGTTGCCTGTGTCCGCAATTTACAGTTTTTGCTTAAAAAGTTCTTATTTTTCATCGTTCAATACCAGTTTTTTTTTTTCTGAAATTTATTGCAGTTTTGCACATTTAGTATGTGAGCTTCCAACACATAAATGCGAAGATATAACTATTACTGATATCATGAAAAACATCAACTTCCATTGAGTCATGTATGCCAAAATATTATTAAAAGTAGTTCACAACAAGATCGATTTAAACATGAAATTTTATGGGTGTCTGTACGTTACAATTCACCTTACAGCGCTCCTTAAGTCGTGTAGCATACACATAGGCAAATATTTGTTTAAAAGACGCCAAATTACATTCAAGTCATCAGTCCTTTAAATACAGTATGAAGTAAATCTTAATCTACAAGCATACCCCAAAAAACAGAAATAAAAGTTTTCATGAATATATTATTTTTATCCTTATAAATATTAGTTAAAAAAATAATAATAAAAAGATGCTTATTCGTTTGAAATAAAATTGACTTAAAGCGTTTATTATCAAATAAGAGAAAATTATCAAAATCAATGCTCCGTAAATATGTAATTGTAAAAAAATCACATTTTTGAAAATTATTTAAAAGGTAAAGTATCAGAATTAATTTTTATAACATCATAAAATACATTTGATTTTTAACACCGCTAATTACTGCTGGGGAAATGTGAAATGTAATAAAAGAAATATTTCTCTTTGTAAGATCTCATCCTATTCCCTCTTGCCCTTTTAAAAGCGTCTTGTTAACAAAGAGTTTTAATTTTGGTTTAATGACTCTTTTATACCAAACATTCTTTTTATACATCTCTTGTCTCCATGGTGAAGCGTGATAAATGAGCTTAAAATGGGTGTTACATCTTTTGATGTCTGAGTTGTTATTTAAGGTATCTCTCAGGAGGTAATATTCTTTTTCGAAATTAAAACAAAATCGATAATCAAACAAGTCTTGTTAACTGCAATTTTCACTGCATCATTAGTGTTTTGTTAATGAAATTTTCCGAGATTTATTTATTCAATAAGCACTCGTAAAAGAAAGAGCACGGAGATAAGACAGATGAACCAAAGAGAGAGTTTGTTTAAAATATGGGTGATTTTTAAGAAAAAAAAAAAAAAAAAAGAGATGTCTTCTTTATTTATTTTCCTCTTAAAGTAAAATATTCTTTTGATTTTTGTTAAAGAATAAATCAACTTGGGAAACCATTTCGTAGAAAATTAATGTTTTGTAACGTTAAAGAAAAACATTATGCAAATTAAAAATTGCAACTGTAAATAAAAGTAACAAATGATAATTATGATGAATTTATGAGTAGACAGATACTATCGTCTTAGAAAATTGAAGCTTAAAGGAATTGTTATGTAAAAGTAAGATTTTAAATTTGTTGAAAAATATCCTTTTTTTTTTTCTTTTAATGAATAATGTATATTTTAAACATTTATGAAAGTGTGATTAAATTAATGGTGATTGAATGCTTTCAGATCGTTCTCTAATTATATGTATAAAATGCATCTACTCTCTTCTGTAATTCTTTTGTGTACTGCATGATTAATTTGCAATAATTACATATGTATCGTGATAAATTTTATAAAATTCATTTTGGGTAAAAAGTACCTAAGGTAATTCGGGGGAAGACGCAAGTTTGTTCCTAGCACTTTTATGTGTCAACAAATGGTAATACTGACCAGCATGTGTGAGAAATCTTTACCCAATGAGTGCGTGAATTGTGAACTTATTTTTATTTATCACCTTTAATCGCCGTTATTTTGGATCTCGTGAGCCTTTAACCTTGTGAGTAAAGCCCTTATAATTAGGGTTGGGAATCGATTAAGGGTTTTAACTGGGTTAATCGTAGTTCAATAATCGATTAATCGGTCGATTAACGGGATTTTTAATCGGTTTTCATTTTTCTTTATATAATTTTATTTCAATGATGAATAAAACTCTCATATTGTGTGTATATATATACATATATATACATGTACATACACACACACACACACACACACACACACACACACACACACACACACACACACACATATATATATATATATATATATATATATATATATATATATAAGTATATATATTAACTTGTCACTATATATTATTCATAAGTTTGACTGGAAAAAAAAAATTCGTTTTTCAAAAATTTTTGTCTAACCAATTATATGTTTCATAACAGAAATTTAAATCAATTTTCAGAGTAATAATTGGTGACTTTAAGTGTTAATTTTATATAAATATTTTCACTTATTCAATTTTATTTTTTCATAAATTAATTTTTTGATTCATTTTGAAAGAAACATTAAATGAATTTACACGTATTTTAGTTTTATATTTGCATGCCTTGTCCATCTCGCTTGTCACTATTTTTAAATGAATTCTCAAAATTCCATATAATTATCATAAAAATCTTAAATTCTTATATTTTAGTTCTTCTTTGTCACTTCGGACTAGAACACAGAATGTTAATTTTTATTTCTACTTCAATAGTTACTATCAGCAATTGTGAACAGACAATAAACGCTTGAAGATATTGTGAAACTCTGTTGACATTTCCCTCTCCCTCATCAGAGGGATAGTAGAAATCTCAGTCCTTTTTTTCTAATCTTTAGCATTTCCATTTTTTTGAAAGCTTCTTGTTTCTGAGAATACTATTACTCTAGCCAATGCTTTCTGTAGACGAATACAGACAGGTGGTGTGGATCCAGCATGCACATGAAGCAGCATTTTGTTTAATAACTGTCCTCCCCCTTTTCTCTATCAACAAAAGTGCAACAACTTCTTTTGAGAGGTTTTATTTTTATTTATTTATTTATATTTTGCTTTTTCATTATTTGATGGATGTTTCTTAGAATGTTTGTTAGCAAAACATGTGAAAAAATATTTTGTAGGCAGAACAACATTTTTACTTTAGTTCGCAGTTTGAAAATTTTAATCGGATTTTGAAAATTGTTAATCGAAATAATCGATCCGATTGACTTCATTAAAAAATTTGATCGGAACTAAGCATTGATCGATTAACCGAACCGATTAATCGATTAATCGGCACAACCCTACTTATAATATTTGATTGCTCAAATTTAAAGTTCATAAACAGATTAGTTTTCTTTTAAATAACATTTTAGCAATATAAGTGAGTTTCTTATTCTATTACACACATCAGGTAAGCAGAAGCGGCCTTAATCTTGCAGCAATATGAAAATGTGGCATCTTTAGCCCATACTTTTGGGAAGACGCAACATGGTTCAAAAATAAATTAAATGACTTTTAAATTTTATGTTTTATTTTATATACTGTATATTATAGTGTAATATATATATATATATATGTGTGTGTAAAATAAATAAATAAATAAATAAATAAATATATATAAATAATGTGAACACTTTCGCTTTTTTACGTTTTGTTAAATATTTTGAAAAGTTCTTTAGAAATCATCTTGAAACTTTGGTAGTGTAAAGAACATGATATACCTCATATTTTTCAGTAAAAGTAAAAAAAAAAAAAAAAAAAAAAAAAAAAAGGTGTTAGGGGTTTTTATCAATATTTATTTAGAATCAGCGAAAACACTGTAATATCATTGGGCATTGATTGAATCAAAATAAATACATGAGTAAAATCTCTTATAGTTTAGCTTTTATTTTGAGAGAACTGAAATTCCGTTCATTCTATCTTTCGTAACCTTTTGAATTTACATGCTATTTGTTTGGAGTTTTCATATAAGTTGGTCAATACCTTTGGCTATTAAATTATGTAAATGAAATTTTTATAAAGCTTGCGCATGCGTAGTTAAAAGCATTTAGTAATAGTGCTCGTATTTCGTAAGATATTTAACATTTTTTCATTCTGATTGCTGTATGCTGTGTCTAATGTAGCCTGCCACATTTCCTGAAAAAGGCTTTGCACTGGATCTAATACCTTACGTGTTACAATTAAAATGTGGAAATTGTTTTTGAAATTGCTTAAAGAAACCGTTATATCTCCTTGAATATCTATAGTAGCCTCAAAAAAATTTTGTACAAATAATGAGAAAAGCCCTCATAATCACATGCTGCAGCCAAAACGCATTTAAAGTATTAACTTTTACAGGGTGATTCCAAACATTTTGGTTTTTGTTTAATTTTTACTGGTCCCCTTTTCCTTTTCATGACACAACTTTTACTGAAAAGTATGAGGTATAACATGCTCTTTACACTACCAAAAAGATGATTCCTAAAGAATTTTTCAAGATATTTACCAAACCGTAAACTAGTATGTTGTGGCCACCACAAGACTTTCTTCTATATTTTCCAACAAACATATTCAATTAGTAACAATATTGAAAAAAAAAAAAAAAAAAAAAAATACGATTTTTTTTCGAAGTTTTTTTTGTTAAAAGTAATACATATTCAACTAGTAACAATATTTGAAAAAAAATCTTTTTTTTTTTTTTTTTTTTTTTTAAGTTTTTTTTTTTTTTTTTTTTGTTAAAAGTAAAAAATATCGATAACTTTGTTTCAAATTATCACAGATTTATAGTTCAACCATTCGTTTTAAAGGTATTGACGAGATCTTTCGAAAGATACCCATCTTGAAAATTTACCCCCCCCCCCCCAATGCCCCGCCATGGTCCAACTATATACCAAGTTTGGTTGAATTTCATTCATTGGTTCGTGAGATACGGTGAAAAAACGAAACCACAGACAGACAGACACACAGACAGACAGACATTTTTTAAAAACTATCAATTCGTGTTCAGGACATCCCAAAACGTGTAGATCCGTCAAAAAACGGAGGTTGAAAATTTTCGCGAATCCAATACTTTCTCTATATTACATACAGAAGAAAGTAAAAAGCGAAAGTGTTCACATTATTTTGTCAGCTATCTGTAAATAGAATTATTAATTATAACTATAATATTTTAATAATTATCATTTTTATAATATTATTTTAACACATTTCAAGTCTTCAGTAAGAATTTCTTCTGAATATAACACGGAGTAAGGCAGCCACAGTAAGAAATGGGACTTGTGGGTTTTCAGCTGCTGGGATTTATTCTTATAACCAATAAGCAAGCCCAGATCATGCGTGTTCTCTGTTGTGTCCATCTCTGTTGTTTCCATCAATGATACAGCTGTTGCTTTCACAAACAGCGCATGTGACAATAGGCCTACACCAGCAGTTGGTTCCACCAGCAGAGTTAGAGGCAGCCGACTGTCACCAGCACAGAAAAGCAATTGCCTCCACTAATCTTACACATCGAATGCAAGAAATAGTACCACGATGATTGCAATGGCGATCAATTGCATTAAGTAAAATGTTGTGAAGGAAGACATTCAAACTTGTAGCCTTATTAGTTTTAGCAAAGTAAATTTTCAAAAATTTATTTCACTTATAAATTTGTTTGTTTTTCAATAGTTCTTCTTAATTCACAGGCAATTTTCTTATGTTTGTCTACTATTTCTTATTTATTGTGGCGTTGCATCTTACCTCATAACTCATGGCATCTTCCCGTATATATGAGGGAAGGTGCCACAATTACGCGAATTTGTTTAACATTAAATTTATCAATTGTGTACAGACTGGGAAAGGAATTAATAAGCATATATGATTAATAAAAACATTGAAGAAAATGTTCTATTTTGTTCATTATCATACCATTTCAATTTTTGGCTGTACTAAGCAAAACATCCTTATATATGGCGTCTTCCTCGGATTTACCTTATATATAGATCGTTAAAAAAAAAAAAAACTATGAAAAATTAAAATTGTAAATTGTTTTATTCATTGAATTAAAGTAATCAAACTTCATGGGCAAACGTAGAACATGTCAGAATTTCCCACATACAGGCGACAAGAATAATCATGAAGGAATACTACTTCTGTTTTTTTTTTTTTTTTTTTTTTTTTTTTTAACCTGGATATTTAACAGAATTACAGAAAAATGTACATTATAAGCATTGATTGGTCTCCTTACACACCGTATCTCCATTCGTGAGACTTTCTCTATGGGTTTTGTCAAGGACAGAGTGTTTGACAAAAACTATGCACATCTTTCTGACTTCATTGGAACGATCTAAAGAGAAATAGAATTGATATCCATACATCTGCTCAAATCTGTGGCTGTCAATTAAGACATTAGACTCCGCCATGTTGTAAATAATTAAAGATCACTCGTAGAACAGTATATAGTGTAAGTCCCACGGGATGCTGTATGTAATGTTTTTTGTACTAACACATTACTTATCATAACTTGGTGATAACAAACGTTTCTTTTTGGATAGTCTTTATTTTATACTCTGTGTTTATTGTTATGACTTTGAATATATGAAAATATTTGGAAATATGATCATAATGTATTGTATCAAGGGGCGACGCCCGTGGGAAACAGAAGAAAAATGTGTGTGATGATAATTTAAATGTTTTTATTCCAAATGTTTTGTTAGTCATATAAGGTAAAGCATGTCCTTGTATAAATTAAAATCTGAATTATAAAATGTTTTATGTTTTGCATTTGAAAGTGTTTTATTTGCGTCAAAAATGGTAATTAAGGTGCATTGAAAATGAAATATAATTAAATATCTCGGAAATTAAATTTTGAATTTTCGTGAACTATTATGACATCTGAAGAATGACTATAACATCAATTTTCGTTTTACTTTCAATATAATAGAAATTTTGTTCTTGAAGGTGGTAGACAGAAAGTGCCGGATTCAAATCCAAATCGTGTTCGTCGATCTAGCCGTTCGAAGTGTTCCATGTTTTTTTTCGAAAGTCGCATAAATGCGTTCAAAGATCCCTTAGAAAAACCCCTATAGACGGCATTCCTGTCCTATCTCCCTCGGGTCGAAAAACCAATATTTTTCAGTGCAGCTTAACAATAGCCGAGAGGTTCTGTTCTCAGTGCTCGTATAGTAGACGGGAGATGCTAGACTTGCATCGACATCACAATCATTGGCATGCCCATTCGGAGTTTTATGTGGTTTTCTCCGAACTTCGCAGGAATACGGGCTAGGACCCCTTTATAAAGATCCCCCAAGGATAGCACACCACATAGGCTTTGGAGCCTCGTGTAGGCAGTCGGAAAAAAGAATAAATAAAAATTATTTTTAAACAGCATAAATGATGTAGCATTATTACTCTTTAAAATACCATTTTTCGGGCATAAACTAGTAGATAAATGCAAATGCAAATGCAAATGCAAATGCAAATGCAAAAAAAAATCTTACATGGAAATGCAATTATAGCCATCTAAATGTTGTTGTGAGTGTCGGTGGTTAAGGAAAACTTACTACGCTAAGGTTCTATGTCTAGGTGGAGAGCGATGCATGGGTTCTGCGGGATAATATTAGACGAGTTTCGGAAGTAACGAAAAACTCCAAAAGTTAGAGCGGCAAGCGCAATCTGGGATCAAAGCTTTCACTCGCCTATTTCCTAGAGGTCTGAATTGGCCCTCAGGCCGGGTTCGGACCGAATTTCTCAATTTGTGTCTTATTTTATTTTACTTTATTTTATTTTTTTGCATGAATGGGCCGGGTTGGGCTCTGGCTTAATTTTTTTTTGTGTATACCCGGGTCAGGCTGGTCTAAAGTTTTCCGTTTCCTCTTTTCTCGTTTATTAACAAAAAAAAAAAAGTAAATGATAAAACGTTTCTTTAGTCAATTATTTTATTTAATTTTATAGGCTAGTATGCCACACGAAATTTTGTTTTGTTAAATATTATTTCAAACTTAGACTTGATTTTTTGACTGTCTAGGCGTTCATGCTCTGATTCCCGAAAATATTTTAGCATGTCTCGAAGCTGATACATGTTATTTAAAGTCAAAATAGCACGTGTCCTATATTCAAAATAGTATATGCATGTCACTACTAGTTTGCGGACATGTACAAATAAACGAGATTAGATACGTTACTAACTATATGAGGCTTTATGTCCTATTTATAGTCTAGGAAATATAAGGGATATTTTTAAGCACTTTTCCGTTACCCAGGGCATTGAATCTAATGAAAATAGCATAATTTTTCAAATTTGTAAAGGCATATTTTCCATTGAAAATGGTGTTCCACGAGCGATCGACTGGTTCTGCGCTCAAAGCTGGTACATGTGAGGTGCGCCGGGCTCGATCCCAGGTCGCGCTCGTCGGTCGAGCCATTCGGAGTATTCTGTGCTTTTCTCCAAAACTTGCGTAATTATGAGCTAGGACCCTTTAGAAAGACCTCCATGGAAGGCATCCCCCTACAGTCCTAGGGCCCTAGTGCAGCCAATCGGGCTTAATACCCACAACCGAACCCAACTGATTGAAAGTGGTTAGATTAGCCTTGTTTAAATAATTATGCTGTTAATTAAATTAGGCAAATTAATTAAGATTATAATTAATTAACTTTTAAAAATATTAATAAATATTCGGAAAAAAAAGAATAAGGTGCTACGAATCAAAAATCAATTTTTTCTATGTAAAATATTTTCACTGAGCAAATACGATTAATTTATTAATTTTGTCAATAGATGTCAGCACTAAAAGTTTTAATTATCTACAGTGTTTTAAAGTTTAAAATTTTTAACTAATAAAATCTATCTAAAAAATATTTAAAGAATTAAAAGCAACAAGAATAACAACAACAACAATAATAATAATAATAATAATAAATATGTTTCACTAAATTAATTGTATATTTATTCTAAAATAATTATAAATATTCTTTAAAAGTACAAATAAAATGTTTTAAAGTGTTGAGGTATAAATAATAAAATACCAAGGGAAAAAAAAAAAAAAAAGATGTGTAAAATAAATAATAATATTTTTTAATTAAGGTCTTAAGAACATGAATTATAAGTCAGAAATCTGGTTTTCATTTAATTTTAATATTTAAAAATTAATTAACAGAAATCTTATGCTATAACTTACATAATTATCTTAACTAACATTACCTAACTTGAATTACATAAGTTATTTAATTACTATTATTTTATTCTGTTTTAAAATTATGATTAAATTTTCGTGAAGATTAAAAAGCGATTTTTTTTATTTTTTTTATTACTTCCTGAACAGACAAGAAAATATATTTAGTTAGAGAAGTCCAGTAAACATCAAATGTTTATTACTCTTGTTAGTAGATGTCAGCACTAAATTTTTTTTTTTTTTTATTGAAGGAATTTTTATAGAGGCAATAAAAAGTTGTTAAATGTCAGAGTTGGGCTGGACATAGCCAATCGATTATCGGTATAGTGGCATTTTCTTCATAAAAATAAAGGTTAGGAGGAAAAAAAAAAAAAAATCGTATAAAAAATAATCGGAGGAAAAAAAAAATCAAAAGTACAAAAACAAAGGTTCTTATATACGTAATAGAAATTTCGCATTTTTATTTTATTACTAAAAAAAATTAAACAGCATCGATAATAAATATTCAGATTCGAGTATATTGAGGAAAAGTGTTTTGTATTTTAGGATTAACGCCAAGTGATTACGCTTGAATCCTAGGTTTTGGTGAGGAGGTGCCTTTCTAAAAGAGAAGTGGATACCTTTTTAGGGGAACTTATTTCGCATTTATGTGAGTTTCGAAGAAAACTACGCAAAACTCCGAATACCCAGGTCGACGAGCGCGACCTTGTTTCGAACAAAACACCTCCCGTCTACCAGCTTGATTTAGTTTAGAGGTTAAGGCCAATTAACTACATTAGGATCCTAAGCTAACGTAGAATTCCCTTTGCAGTTGAAAGGACCTAGCCCATATTCACCATATTTTCGGAAAAAAACCACTTTGAACTCCGCGCGGCTAGTTTGTGTAGGACCTCTTAGGAAGAACCCGATGAAGGGCAATCCACCCAGGCCTAAGACAATAACGCAGTCAATCAGCACTAATTCACACAATCACATTCGAAATTGAACTGCTAAGCCGACGAGCGCGTCTTGGACTGTAACCCGGCACTTCGCGTCACCGGACTACCGGCTGTGAGAGCAGAATCTCTTGGCCACTGGTTGGATCTACCAGACTATAGAGCGGAAACAGAGGAAAGGAAAGAGTTTTTTTTTTTTAAAAAAAAAAAAACGCATTTAATTTTGATGTTTTCAAAGTATAGGAGAAATCAACCATTCTACATTTATTTATTTATTTATTTATTTATAGTTTTATTTTATACTGAAGGAGAGAAAAAAACAGATATTTATTGAAACATCAGTATACTATTATAATGGAATGATTAAAAATTCAAAAGGATTCTGAGTTCGGATGGAATAATAGTTAAAATATTAGTGTAACTTAATAGGAAATAGTGAATATATTTGAAGATTTTGGAAAATTATGTTTAATATATCAATTTAAGATAAGAATTTAAGTTTATTTTATATTAAAGAAAAGTACTAATTATTTATTTAATCTGATTAAATTTTTAACCTTTAATAAGCAACAATAGTAGGATCTATTCAAATTGAAAAGAAGCTTTTCTTTTTTATTGAGTAAAAAGGCGGGTTGGTGTTAATGTCAAATGTCTACACTAGCGACTCAACCATGGATGTGATGCTTCCGTGTGTGTGCGTGCGGGGATTTGAGGTTTAAAGTGGTCCTAGCCCGTATTTACCTAGTTTCGGAAAAACTACAAAAAATTCCAAATGACTACGCCAAGGAGCGTGATCTGGAATCGAGACTGACATCGCCCGGATACCAAAATGGAGGGGGGGGGTATAAGAAAAAAATGGCACCAGATGCACACCGTCGGCGCAAAAATGTCGCAA
Organism: Salticus scenicus; assembly: GCA_963930645.1. NCBI lineage: Eukaryota > Metazoa > Arthropoda > Arachnida > Araneae > Salticidae > Salticus > Salticus scenicus. The sequence continues at coordinate 83,568,747 of OZ005649.1, forward strand.
ATCATTCAATATATGAAAGTGATCCTTGAACTCTTGGAAACACACTCTCAGAAATGGATACGAAAATTTCACGAAAATTTCTTCATTTTTGACGAAAGTGTTTCTAGGGATATGCTCCGAGCGAACATTTCATCAAATTGACGAAATTTGTTTCGTTACCTATTTGAGGATACGAATTTCGTCAAAAATAAAAAAAATATTTGCTCCTTCTTATTTCGTCAAATTGAGAAAATCACTTTCGTCACTTGTTTGAACATACGAATTTCGTCAAAAGTAAAGATACATTTTTTCATCCTAGTTTCGTGATACAGAATAAAATACAAATTATTGAATTATAAAATTACTTGCAAGTTCGTTGCTTTAGGCATTAAATCCTAATTATATTTAATGAAAATATAAATAAAACAGAGCAAACAAATAAAAATCATTTGGACATTTATTTGACACCTGTAGCTACAATGATTTTTGTTTCAATTGATCCATATTTTTACAGAAACAAGCCCACACAATATTTTGTAGACATAGGACGGCCCAAACATCCATACCCGCACCGCGATTCGAGCCCGGGACGTGGGCATCCAGAAGTCAGCGCCCTACCGACTGAACCACCAGGTCGGCAAATAAAAGCCATTGTAATGTAAAGTCAAAAGAACACAGGAAAAAAAAATATGGCGCTAATGAAAGCTAGCACTTGTTATTGTGAGTAAACGGTTTCGTCAAATATTTGAGAGTTAACGTTTCCTCAAAAATCACGTGATCGCTTGACGAAATGGTTGTCAAAAACAACGAAATTAAACCCGAGGATGTCTGAATCGTCGAAATTGAGAATATATTATTTCTGAGAGTGCATGTGTGAGTTTATAATCAATGACATATTTTTATTGTTCTTTGAAAAATTTTATAAAATAAATCCAAGGTTTCCTTGCCAGTAATAACCCTCGGAGGATTGGGTGCCCAGTTAAAGGGACACCAGTTAAAAGGACCTCATACAGTTACTTCACTCTTTCTCCATTGAAAACCTACTCTCGCCATCTCCATTCTTATCCTTCCTCCGAGTAATAACCGTAGGAAGTGGCGATAAAGTTGTCTGGTCAGGAAAATGGTCATAAAGCCTGTTAAAGATAGAGACTGCTAAAAAGCCACATCAAAGGAAATTTCAATGGAACCGTGGTTGATGCTTCTGGTCAGAATCAAGATTTATAATCACTCTCTACTTTTTTACTTTAAAAATGTGAATTCACTCGACTGCCTTCATATAAATTCTTCATGAAAGCACATGAATAAAATATAAAGTAATATTTCGAACGTTAATTAAATTTTCAAACCTTTGATGAGTATAATGATATTCTCTCTTTAGGGAATACTTTGCCTATTTACTAGAAGTGTTTCTTTTAAAATTTTATTGGGGAAAAACTTAAATAAACATTTAATAATCTCCAATAAATAAATTTTAGTTTCTTTTTCAACTGTTTTCCATATAACAGGATAATCTGATTTATACTATCTAAAATTGATAATTAAAAACAGATAAATATCTTTCAAATTATTTATAATAATAATAATAATAAAAAAAAAAGTATTTATTTACTCAATTTTTCCGAATAAATAATGTTTACGTCAGACTGCAATTTGTCACGTTTAAGGGCCTTATTCACCAACTTCTTAACACTCGGATTAAACCATGGATCAGCAAATCCGAGAATTAAAGTAGCCGGTGAACAGCGGATTTGGTTGATCCGTAGAACAGAGGTTCACTTTCTGCTTGGCGAACTTCCGTAGCGAGAAACTGCCTATCCTTGTAAACATAACTTAACAATTCTATTATGACGCAGTATGGAGAGATTTGATTGGTTCATTTGTTTTTTATTGATTTGAGTGTATTTTACATTGCACTAGAGCTACATTATGGGTAATTAGGCTATATTTAATTGGTTCGTTTGTTTTGAGTATATTTTACGTTGCACTAGAGCTACATTACAGGAAATTAGGCGATATTTGATTGGTTCATTTGTTTTGAGTGTATTTTACGTTGCACTAGAGCTACATTGTGGGAAATTAGGCGATATTTGATTGGTTCATTTGTTTTCAGCGTATTTTACGTTGCACTAGAGCTACATTATGGGAAATTTTGGTCTTAACATGCGCGATAGTGATTGCCGCATAGCCGAGTTACGTGCGTTTTCAGATTCATGCACAGCGAGGTAGGGGTGTCTAGTGATGTTTTTTTGGTTTTAACATGCGCAACAGTGATTGCCGCGGAGCCGAGTTACGTGCGTTTTCAGATTCATAGCTTTATACAGCCATGTTTCTTTGTTGGTTCATATACCTTAGGGGTATGTCCCAATTCATCCTCCGTCGTTACAGTGGCCGGATCCGTGAACTTTTAAAACAGAGAAGCTTTAAATTGCTACAATTAACTAATTGTGCATGTATTTTTTTTTCATTTTTAATTAATAAGCACTAAAAATAAAATTTGAATATTAAATAGTTTACTTTCTATAATTTTTTAAAAAAATATAATAATGCGAATAAATTAAACGTTGTCTGTAGAAAATGGGGATATTTGGTTGCCGTACTCATTGCCCACAACGTAGCACTAGTTCGACGTAAAATTCACTCACTCAATCACTTGTTGGTCAAGTTTATGAAAACTAGGGAATTTTCCCCTCCGCTGAAATGTAAGTGTTAAGGAAAAATTCGAAACGATATGTGTCTGGAGAAATGAAAGCGTATCATTTGATAACTTGAAAATATGTTTTTTATTTTATTTGTATATTCTCATAATTTTTATACCGATGTGTTTCGATTCATTTGAATGCGGTTTTAGAATCCTCGAATGTTACAAATTAACTAAGCGCGAAGTGAAATATTTGATATGTGATTTACGTATAGAGTTCTAACAGATGACGTCACGAGCATGTTTGCTGAGGGACAGTTGACCTCACTGACCCATTTTATCAATGCGGAATAGTGTTACAAATTTATTGTAACACAGTGTTGTAAATGTATTTGCAAAAGCATAAAAAAATTCGACTACTACGCTTCCAAAGGTATGGAAAAATTAGCGTTGTCCTTCAGCAAAGTAAGGTTGCTAAGAAGAAAGTCACGTGGTTATTAGAACTCTATTATAGAGTCAACAGAAATTTCAAAATGGAAAAAAAAAATAAATAAATAAATAAAAATAAAAAATAAAAAATAAAATTCATGTTGCATATATTGTAAGTTTTCATGCTTTTTTAATTACTTTTAAAGTTATATTTTTATTCTGAATTTTCACTTGTTTAATTACATTTATTGTATTGTTGAAATTAATTTGCTCTTAAAACTTCGAGGACAAAACGTGCATTTTGTTAAGTATTTGCTTATTTATTAAAATATTGTAGTTAAAAAGTTAATTAACCATCGCCATTTTATGAAATTTCTTCGATAATTTTATTTAATTACGTTAAATAGTCGTCTGCATTAATATTTCTTTCATTTCGAGCGTAAACAAACGTTTTGTAAGGTTGCCATAAGATAAATTAATTTCCTTGGTTCGTTGGCGCACGGATAATATCGCCAAAATGTAAACAAACACCAGTGAACCTCTGTTCTACAGATCTGGCGCGGATTTTTGTTGCAGAATACCGATTTTTGTATGATCGAGCGACTACCACTGATCCGAGGTTTAATCCGAGTGTTAAGAAGTTGGTGAATAAGGCCCTCAGAGAAAGTACTATGAAGTACTTATATGATTAAATTTTGTTGAAATTTATTGTAATTCATTTTACAGCAGAAGTTGCAACTATGCACTTCCAAAAGAACATTAAAATCTGTATTTTTTTAGAAATAGCAAATATACATTGCGATTTTACGAAAATATTTTAAAAATCTACATTGAACTCTCCATTTCTAAGATTGTTCCAGACTGACAGACACATTTTTTTTTTTATTTTTTTTTTATAATTAAGTTCTACACTAGAATCGAAAAAAATTAGAAATAGATTTTATTTTAAAAAATATAAATCGACATGTCAATTTAACCCTTAAACGTTTTCTACATATTTTGTTTTAAAAATTGTTAAATAAATTTTATAAACTGCTATAAGACACTTAGCTGATCATAAATATGTAAAAAGAAATAAGCATTTTAAATTTTCGAGATTTTTTTTTTTAAATATCTGTAAGTTAATCCGACTAAATTTAAACAACAATTAATATTTATGAATAAATAATTTTATAAGTATAGTGTAACTACGTTTCCTACACCTAGCAGTGAGGACGAGTTCAGAGGTCTGCAGGGGTGCCAAGTTGACCGATAGTTTGGGATTTAGTAAACGTCCAGTCATTACGCGAACGTCAACGTATTAGGCGTCGAGATTTTCAATTTGCGCATGCGTCACGACGCTCTGTTCTGCGGTTTCAACGCCAGCGCTGTTATCAAGGAGACTCTGATTGGAGCGTCGCGGCGTCGGAAACGTTGACGTTTGCTTCTTGTGTTCTTAAAAACCAGTGCCTTATAGCTTATTTTTCTTCAACGACAACGATATCACTCCTATTTTAACAGTGGTCTGGTTGAATCCGCACTCGCGCACAAGCTCCCGTGGTTGTAAGAAATGTGGTTAAAGAATAAACACGATAAATTGCAAAAACTCGTGATAGTTGTTTCAGATCAAATGAATAGCATGGGCCTTCATCAGTCAAAAAAAAAAAAAAAAAAAAAAAAAAAAAAAAAAAAACTACGCACGAAATCAAAGCAGCAAGATGCACTCGTTCATTGTAAGATGGTGTGTGTGTTAGTATTAAAGTCAATTGTCTGTGTCAGGACCTAGGCCTGAGTGGAGTGCCCTCCGTGAGGGGTGCCATCCCGTATCAACGAGTGTGCTTTATAAGAAATTTCAAGTAACTTCTGTACACGGTTTCCTCTGAAACATTATTTTTTAGATACCTATACAAAGAAAATCTGAATTACTTACTGCTTAAAAAGCAGGCAAACAGAGTTAAATTAACATATTAAACAAAAATTAAAGACTAGCCAACGCCCTTTTCGAAACTTCTAAGATAGATAATTTACGAGTGAATTTAAAATTTAAAATTTAAAATAAATTAAAACTAAAATTAAAATTAACATTTAAACCTTAGGCCTGAGTGGAGTGCCCTCCGTGAGGGGTCCCATCCCGTATCAACGCGTGTGCTTTATAAGAAATTTCAAGTAACTTCTCTACACGGTTTCCTCTGAAACATTATTATTTGGATACCTATACAAAGAAAATCTGAATTACTTACAGGTAAACAGAGTTAAAATAACAAATTAAACAAAAAGTAAAGACTAGTCAACGCCCTTTTCGGAGCTTTGAAGATAGATAATTTACGAGTGAATTTAAAATTTAAAATTTTAAATACATTTAAATTTACATTTACATTAAAAAATTAAAAAAAAAAAAAATGAAAATTAAATTTTTTAAATTGCATTTTTTAAATTTACATTCATCTGCATGAAATTAAATCTTAAAATGATCTTATGGGATGACTCTTTAAATTTCTCTGAAATTATCTTTGGAAATTATCCCTCTTTGAAATTCTAAAAAGGGAGTTGTTATTTTTTATTTACCTGTAAGTAATTCTTTTTTTTTTTTAATTGTAATGGTACCTAAAAAATAACGTTTCAGAGGAAATCATATGAGGAAATTTTTAAAAATTTTTTAGCAAGTACTTGTGCATCTTTCTGTTTTCATTTAGTTTCTGTTTTTCTTTTTCTTTCTTTCTTTCTTTTTTTATTCACCTGATGAAGGACCGTGCTAATATTTCAATCTGAAACAACTATTACGAGTTTTTGTAATTTATAGTGTTTAGATACAAAGTTTTTATTATTATTATTATTTATTTATAAAAACTAATTATTATTAGAATTTAATTATATTAAGTTATAGTAGGTGACAATTTTCTCAGTAGTGCTGCCATCGACCGAGCAAAGAAGGAACAAAAAATTAGAAATCGATTAAAACAAGGAAAAAAGTATTGAAAAATTGTTGCCCCCCCCCCCCCCCCCCCCAAAAAAAAAAAAAAAAAAAAAAAAAAAAAGTTTTCAATGTGAAATCAATGAACGTTAGAGGGTCAATTATAATTTATTTAATAATAATGATAATAATAATAAAAATGGTAATAAAAGAGGAATGTTACTGGAGAAAAATGGTTCTTTTTGGGAGATGGATTAACTGAAAACTTATGCTATAAGCTCAAAAACTATCTATCAAAGATATCCATGGAATTTTTCACAAAATATGCATTTTTTAGCATTTCGCAACAAAACTGAAAACTGTTTGTGCCATACATTCGTCTACATAAATTCAACTGTTCCAAATACGGTTCGACTAATAAAAAATTGATGCAAATTTTTGAGGTCCTCAACGACAGTCAAGAAATTCTGCTTACAAAACTGATAGACGGGAGGCGCAGAATTCGATCCCAAATCGTGCTCCTCGGTCATAGCCATTCGGAATTTTTCATGGTTTTCTCTGAAACTTGCGTGAATACGGGCTAGAACTATTTAAAAAGATACCAACGGAGGGCGTCCCATAGAATAATTTAAAAATTTAATTTAATACGAGGGGAATTCACTCGCAAATTGTCCCTATTTGAAGTTTCGAAAAAAGTCATTGGTTAGTTTTTCTTTTTTGTTTAATGTGCTATTTTAGCATTATTTATTATTTATAACTGTCAGTATTTTTTTTTTTTCTTAGGACTGAGGGCCTATTAGTCTCAATCTGGGATTTCTGCGTTGTCGATTTCGATAGTTGGACATTTGTCGTAATCTAAAATTTATCGAAAATATAATTGAATAATTTGAAAGCGATGTTATAATTTGAAAAAAGAAAAAAAAAAAAAAAATAATAGTCCTCCGTCCTGAATTAAATTCTGCTTTTGCCAGAATTTCATCAAAATCTTTTTTTAATTATTATTATTATTGAAAGAAAAAGAAAAGAAAATTAATAATAATCAGTATCGTTACAAGCGATATCGAAAAAGCTTTTTTTTTAATAATTTTGAATTAGGAAATAAAAAGTGCGCTTGAAATAATATGAAATAAAAATAAGTAAAAAAAATGAATTTAATGATTTAATGTTTTTGTTTTTCGGTGGCTGCTCATGCATATAAAAAATGCGTATTAAAACGAGTCGAAGAAGGAAGCGAAATAAGTATTGAGTTATATTACGATAAATACGATATATAATATGATACGATATGTTAGACCTATCGTCCAGGGTTAGTAGGCATTTTCGTTGAAAGAAATAGTTTGTTCGTTCGGTGCAACTTGCACATTAGTCCCGTGAGGTACAACTTTCACATTAGTCCCTTGAGGTACAACTTTCACTTTAGTCCCGTCAGGTACAACTTGCACATTAGTTCCCTTTAAATATATATATATATATATATATATTTACTTTGTAAGGGTATCTCGCAATATTGGAAAGCGCTTCGCAATTTTTTATGATTAGAATAATTTCTCTTTCTTCTTTTTATTTATGTCTCAGAAATCATGTTAAACTAACTTATGAAAATCACTAGGGACATATATAAATGAGCTTAAACTGATATTTTTGTGAGAAATAGAATACATTTACTCACCCGTGTTGCTTAAAATTAAAAATATATATTCATAAATTTTCACGTTTAATGGACATTTTAAATTAGTGTACCGCATTTAAAATTCTTCACGCGATCCGTAAATTAAGCGCTGTAACTTTTGTCAATAATGTCTGGGTTACATGCTTGTTAAAATTGCATTTACAGTTGAGGTTTTAAATTCTTTTTCAAAGTCCCCCCCCCCCCCCCATTTAAGAATTTTTTGATGACATCTGAATGTTATATATATATATATAAAACACAGTAGTTTTTGTAACCTTTTTAATATTTATTTTATTTTGTTATAAGCGATTTCTTTTTCATTAAGAAATTTCTGTTCAATAATCAATATTTTCTCCAGATTAAATTTGCAAAAATGTTAAAAAGAACTTTTTAAAAACAAATTGCATAATGCATTTTTAAAATTCAAAATTCACCGGCGGCAAAGTGACAAATAATGTAAATAAACTCTGTTTAACGAAAAACATTTTCTTTTTACTGTTTTAATCATACGAATTTAAAAATCATAATGTATATTTTGTTAAAATATCAAATTCATTCCTTTTCAATAAATAATAAAAGTTTAGAAATAACAAATATAAAAACTATATTATTTGAGAATAAAATAATAATAATAATAATATTTTTAAAATAGAATGCTTTTATAGAAATGCCCTAAAAAGTGGAAAATAAGGAAAAGTTATAAAATAGCGGTCAGCTTGAAGAATAAATAAATAAATATATTTCTTTTTATATAGGAAAAAAAAATTCTGTCAAAGTTTATTTTTTTATTTCATGTTTTAGCTGTAAAACTGGGTCACGTATGTTTTAAAATGACTGAAATGAATTAAAATGAAGTATTTCCACCTAAATTTCAAACTTTAGTTAATAAAAAAAAAAATCTAATTGTCGCGTCGAAAAACTGTTTGAACTCCTAGATTTAACAACAACAAAAAAAAAAAATTGCCCCTTTCATTGGGTACCGAATTTGTAACGATAGGACTGATGTTTCTAATTTATTTTGGTGTCAAACAAAACTGGTCTACAAAAACTGGCGACGACGTTTTTACCAAGATTGAAGCTAATAGTCCTCCTTTTTAGCTTTTTAGTTACGTAGACATAACTAAAAAGCATACGATGACAAACAAACAGATAAACAAAACGATTTAATATAAAAGCATTCTAAGAAAAATAATCTGGTGCATCATTTACACAACTTTCTCTTACCCTGAAATTTAATACTATAAATACAGGTTGGAAATTAAGAGGTAACATAACAAGTGCTGTTATGTAAACCTATGTTAAAATAATTCAAATTAGGCTTCGTAAGAGTTTTATATGATAATTAGTTCTCTACCGCCCCCCTCAATCCACCGTTTCATTTCTGCATCTACATTTATGTAGAATTTATATCTGCTCTTTCACACGTAACATTCCTTGAAACTGATGAATCTTGATTAAACTTTTTCAGCAACAAATTTACATTAACTTGAAAATATAACTTTTGGATCTCCTGAAATTATTCGTTTATAAGTTATTCTAAGAGACACAGACAATAATCAAACTTTAAAAAACTTGACTTTGGTAATCAGGAAACCTCAAATCGTGTAAATACACAAAAAACAAGCGATGAATATTTAGCTTAAAAACATACATTATTATACATATTTCTATGAAGATTTGCATTCCTGAGCAGCAGCTTTCCTGGTTATGATGGTAAAATATTATAGTAAAGTACTTCCACTAACAATAAAAAAGAATGTTACTGTTTAAATATTTGCAACCTTGTATATCTTTTAAAGAATATGTACAAACTACATAGTGCACCTAAATAATATCCTATAGTAATAATATACAGCACAACCTGAAATGCACTTCCGTCAATTTTCAGCTGTTGTCGTTCTATAATCTAGTTATTTTGTGTAGCCCTGTAAATAAACAGTGAATGATTTCCCTGCTATATTCTACAGGAGGCATGTTTTTATGCATTTAAAAAATATATATTCATTTCATTTCGTTTAGTGCAGTCTATAGATGTTAAACTCTACTTACCTGCAATTTCCTCATAGACGTAATGTATTCGAATACACTTGAGTGCCCCTATGCACGAGCTATTTGCTTCATCTCAACGAAAAGCTTAGTGTAGAATCCCTATATGATACACATTTAGAATACCGAGTTTGGAATTTTTTCTACTATTTGTTCTTGAGATATGCGGATAACACACACACAGACCATTCGCTAAAAGCATGAGTTTCGAATTCAGGAGACCTCAAAACGTGTAAATATAACAAAAACTTGCGTTCGAAAATTTTACCCCAAAACAATACTTTCTCTACTTTATGGGTAAGTGAAAGTAAAAAAAATAATAATTATATTTTTAAAAAAGTAAATTTTTTCTTTAACACCTTTCGACAATCCTTTAATTGGTAATTGGGTCAAATTACCAAAAACTGTTTTCTTGTAGCCTTGGTTTGTTTATTTATTTTTGAGAGTCAAGTTTAGGTTTGGATCGGGTTTAGTTTTTAAAGGATTTGGTTGACAGAGTATTTCAAAATCCCTTTACAATAAAAAGCAGAAATTTGTTTGGAATAAATGTAGCTGCATAACTGATATACGCTTACCAAATATATTTATTATTAAATATAATAAATATAATATTAAATATATCGTTGCTAATCGATGCAGAAAAATGTAATAGGTATCTTTCGATGGAGAATTGCGAGCATTTTTAGAAAATGGTGTAAAAATTTGAATTGAGGGACATCTACATATTAAAACGGACACCAACTTTGTTTTTTTTCTGTGATAATGCCTTATTTTAATTTTATATTTGATTTTTTGGGGTCACGGCAAAAATGTATATTGGTTGCATATTTTAGTTATTTATTTATTTTTTTATAGTGTTAGGTTGATTGGGTTTAACGTCGCACTAGTACTTTTATAGAGTTAGAAGCGTTCAAAGTTTGAAGATGCTAATGTTAAATTCATATCACAAACTTTTATTAATATCTCCACAAAAAATATATTAATTGATATAATTTTTTTTTCTTACGAGAAACAGGGAAGAAAACCAAACATAAAATATTATAGCTTTTGATTCTGAAAAATATTTTTAATTATTAAAATATTAATAAATTCATATTTAAAATAATTCTGAATTTTGTCCTATTTTAATTTTTATGAATCTTAATTCATTACGAATGGACCATATTCCCGCTTTGGGTTCGAGGCTACAAGAATATCAGCTGGGTAGGGAAACAATCCTCAACTCTACCATAACAAAGCATTGTGGCTTGCAAATTTTTATCCTGCAATATTATTTCTAAGAGTTACAGATTATGTGAAATTGAAGTAAGAGTGATATAGTGATAACTTTGTTTTGTTTTTAATCCAGTTTTAGTAATGTACTTTAATATTAATCAACATATGTAACATTAAATGTTGCCATGTGAACTGTGGCGATGTTAACAAATTTAAATGGATGTTCCATTTAGTAAATTCCTTTATTAAAGTGATTTAAATTCTAATTATTTAAGCTTTGATGTCTATATATATGTGTGTGTGTATAAAACGTTCTTATTAATCTTTTATTCATTATATATATGTATGTGTGTGTGTGTATACATAAAATGTTCTGCAATTTTACGATATGGAATAGTCTTAACTTTATCATTCGATTCAGTTGTTTACATTTCTCTTTTGTTCTTGTTTGAACATTATTATTAAGTTTCACTGCAGAAATATTTAGGAAAATGTTATGCGTAACAATAAAATGGCATCTTGAATCTAATTTGTTTACAAAATATCGGCCACGTGTTCGGCGATTTTACCTACGGTGACGTCACAGGAATATTGTCCATTTCAAATGAATCTTGATGCTGAAAAATATGGGTGTGCAAATTTGCAGCTCATTTCAAATATTAGTTTTCGAGATATAGACAAATCTTTCTCTTGGAGAGGTTTAGGCGACCATCTCTTATAAAGTTTTATATGAGGTAACAAAGAAAATCTTAAAAAGCAACGGAGAAAAATAAGCAGAATATGTTTAGTTTTTAATTACGGGTCAAACTATATACAACAACAACGTCAAATGCAAAAAACAAAACAAAACAAAAGAAAAAAAAAAAAAAAAAAAAAGAACGATTTTAATACATTGGTGATAGCAAACGAGAATTCTTCTAGAATTCTTCTAGAATTCTTCTAAAACAATACAATACAGAAAAGGAAAAAAAAAAAAAAGTGACTTTGTGCATTCGTATTAACCCCTTGATTTATGTTGCCCAAAATATACGCAAGTAGCGTTTACAAGGATGAATGAGTTCCGCTTTTTTGATTCCAGTATTTTCTTACAAAAATTTCTCCTATATAAAATCATAAAAACAACTGTAAAAAATAACAGTGTATGATAAAAATTTATAAAGGAGACACTGGTGGCAGAAAAAGTGGAACTCTTTCATTCCACATTTACATCATCAATAACTGGTGATACATTTTGAATCCTTTAAACGAACGCTAGAACATGAAATCAAGTAAATAGGCAGGGCTTACTGTTTAAAATAGAAAAATAGATGAACATAAAAATTGTGAATTAAGAAAACGAATTGTCTATTGACAACCGTTGGAATGCAACGCTGACTTGCTAAATCGCTTCATGACAACCATCATAGTTAAAGGGTTAATCATATAGTATATTTTTTCAATGAATGTCGATATCATTGTACAGCGCTGCAATAACTATAAGACCAGAATTTTAAAATGCTACTTTAAAAAATAAATTACTGGAAATTAAAGGAAACAACTTGATTTTATTATAGGACTTCTTTAACATATCAGGCCATCGGTGGCTGACAGTGTGAAATATGCTATAAAACTAAAAAATTACATAGTTTTAAGTAATTACTGATAATTTATTTAAAATTTACTTAATTTTTATGTATTATAGGATTATGTCATTAAAGCATTTTAATGGATTTTATTGAAACACGGTAAACATATAACACGCTTCTAAGCAGCGCGCGTGGCCTAAATGGGATTTCCTTAAGAATTCGCGTGGCGCTCAACGTGTTAAAGATTGCCGTACAAAGCATAACTTGGACTGCCGTAGCTAAGATTGAGAGCTGATGAAGAGGGCAGATGATTAAAAAATACGTTGTTTGTTTAAGCGAGTTAAGGGATCGAATGCAGGCAGTGGGTGCCTGATAGTTTTCATAATGAAGAACAGACAAAATACCAGACGACATCATCGAAAACATCATTAGGGAAAACTGGGGAGCCTTGACCATAAGAGAGGTTTGGTCCAGTCTTCAATTTTAGTATTTAAAAATATTTTAGAATTTTTCACTAAATAGTATTTAAAGCTACTGGTGTCACCTTTGTTTCATTGAGCTATTTCTTGGCAGTGTGGAGAAAATCAAAAAAGAAAGTTCTTCAACCCCAAAAGTAAGTTTTTTAAACAGAATTTGTAAGATTTTTTCGGACAAACCAATTAAATTAAGTTTAAGTAAGTGGGATTTTATAAAAACTGTTATATTAAGGTTTTATTTAAGTTATAAAGTTTGTGCAATGAAGTAGGCTTAAAATCTCCATGTGCCATTCTTTACAGGATGGCCAGTTGGGAAAGCTCGGCCCACTCTCTGTAAGGGAGGATTGGCCACTGGGCCAAGGACCCCTTAGTTAAATAATTTTGAAAATCTATACAGAAATCTATAGTCTTGCAGAAGTTATGAAGGCAGTAGTGAAGAAGGTTACTGATGAGGATTTTAGTGTTCATAACACAGATGTTGATTATGGTTTTGCACAAATAACTCTTGAGAAGTATGTAAAAAATACAAATTGGATAAAACAAAGAAGATGCACCCTAATTACAAAACTAGGTAAATAAATGTTTACTGATGAGGAATAAAAGCTTTTGACTGAATATCTGATAATATGATCCAAACTACATTATGTATTATTTCGAAGGAATACTAAGCAGTTTGTATATATGAGTTTGCAGTTGCAACCAATAAACAAATCCAACACAAAGGGATTCGAGGTATAATAGCTTCTTCTGATTGGCTATGTACACTTATAGACATCAGGAGTTATCGCTGAGAAAACCTGAATGTACAAGTTTAAGTAAATCAACTGCATTCAATAAATTCACAGTTAGGGAATTTCGAGATCATTTAAAAAAAGTTCTTCCAGAGTTTAAATTTGGCCGAGAACTTATTTATAATGTCGATGAAACATGCATTAGCACTACTCTATAAATATAATAAAAGGATTTTCATGAACTGATCCTTTGATTTATTTATATTTAGTGATGAAGATTACCTTAGTGCATATGTTACAGATAGGCCAGATACTGAGATAAACTTAGGCGCCTCTTCTCAAAAACTGGACCTAGAAAGACGCAAGATGGAAGAAAACTTCCCAAGTCAATTGAAATGAAATATGAAGAAAGAAAAGGACGTGAAGAAGGTAAAAGTCAGAACAGCAACCATCTAAGAGTCCAGAAAGTTAAAAAAAGTAAATAAAATAAGTAATATAGAGGAATCTGATATTGACATCTCTTCTAATTGCACAGATGAAGAAACGGAAGAATTTGAAAAGGACAGTAAAAAATAAATAATGCTGACATTGTAGTAAAATTTACAACAAAGATTTGTATTATTTTGCTGGTTGGATGACACGTGAAATTGTAAATGATGAGTATGAAGCCGCCTTCTTATAATTATGCGAATAAACACACATCTAATTTCATATATCATGAAATGGAAGACTTGTCTGTTGTGAAATTAATGGCTTACGTCTTGAGTAGCCATGAAAGTGCAGTTTAATTTTGATTTTTTTTCAGTTCATGCCATTAAGATAAATTTATAAATTTAAAATAAGGCTGATACATTTAATGCGTTTAGTGTGTGTACAAACATAATAAAATATATTTAACATAAATAAAAAAGGCCTATTTTGGACAGTTTTATAATTAAACTATTTATTTTCTAATTTTTATTATTACAGCTAAAATACCATAAGTGTATTATTAAAATATAATAATGGTACACATAATCTTCAAACGATTTCAGAGTGTACAATCACAATTTAAAAAATTTTACAATTAATGCTTTCAAAATTATTATTGTGCATCTTAAAATAATACATTATTGCATGGACCAAGCTTCCCATGCCATGGACCAAATCTTCTTTAGAAAGGAAAGCTTGGCCCACTTGACTATGTTTTAAAAATTAATAAATTTAGATAAGAAAAAATGCATTATTTATATTATCACAGTTATAGCCTTGTTGGCAATAAAATTTCCTTTAGCATGTACTACAATATGGATTTTTTAGTGTTAAAGTAAAATTTATAAAAAATGATTTCCAGAAAACGTTGCCAAAGCTTCCCAGTTTCCCCTAAAGCTGAAACCGGCAATTCGTTTGAAAATCGCCCTATGCCATATTCATCTACTTTCATCTACATTTTTTTTTCATCTCTTCTCTAATTGCTTTGAAAGTTATATGCGGACGTATAATACAATCAGTACAAAAACCCTTAACGGGTTAAAAGTTTGTGACGCAGCTACTTCATCGCTATAAGAATTTGAAGTATGGGTCTTAAAAATAATGATATCAAATTTTAAGTGACGCTTTACTATTAGTTAAAATACACATAGATTTTCTTATTTGATCATTTGCTTTTTTCTTTTATTTATATTTACAATGCAAACATAATATTTTTAACTTCAAGATAAGACAAATATATAAAATATACTCACTGATGATTTTCATTTGCACTTCAATTTCAAAATAACAGTTTCAAAAGGAATGATATAAAAATTCCAGTGACACCTCGGTGTCATTTTAAACGATTTGTCTTTAGATTCCATTAAAATTACCTTTGCTTTGTCTAATAAAGTATATTTACAGATTGAAACAGTGCTTTTAATTTTCAAATATACTGTCAAATAATCACACTTTCACTGAGTTTGCATTATAAATTGAAATTATTTATTTCAATAAATTGATTTGTCTTTTGCGTCACGCTATCCAAAACTGCAAGTGAAATTTGTACAAATGTTTTCTTTGCATCACACTATCTCTTTGCCCAAATTTTCACTTAGTTGGATACTATGATACAAAGTAACATTTACATAAATTTTACTTGCAGTTTTGGATAGCGTGACGCAAAAGACAAATCAATTTATTGAAATAAATAATTTCAATTTATAATGCAAACTCAGTGAAAGTGTGATTATTTGACAGTATATTTGAAAATTAAAAGCACTGTTTCAATCTGTAAATATACTTTATTAGACAAAGCAAAGGTAATTTTAATGGAATCTAAAGACAAATCGTTTAAAATGACACCGAGGTGTCACTGGAATTTTTATATCATTCCTTTTGAAACTGTTATTTTGAAATTGAAGTGCAAATGAAAATCATCAGTGAGTATATTTTATATATTTGTCTTATCTTGAAGTTAAAAATATTATGTTTGCATTGTAAATATAAATAAAAGAAAAAAGCAAATGATCAAATAAGAAAATCTATGTATATTTTAACTAATAGTAAAGCGTCACTTAAAATTTGATATCATTATTTTTAAGACCCATACTTCAAATTCTTATAGCGATGAAGTAGCTGCGTCACAAACTTTTAACCCGTTAAGGGTTTTTGTACTGATATCATTACTTTTTAGAGGTTATTGATCAAAAAATTAAAACAAGTCCTTCCGGCTCATAGGAAGGTTAGGTTGATTTATCTTTTCTTATGAAGTCGCCACCATTTTTTTCAAAATGGCAGCTACATTTTATTAATCAATTTCGTGGATTTATTGAGGGCTATGTATATATGGAGTTTTAAGCAAATCGGTTCAAAAGTTATTGTGATAATTTTCAAGTGGTCACCATTTAGAAACAAAAGGACAGAGTGACTGAAATGCCCAGTGAACTTATCAAAGATACTTGAATGATATGTCAACTGTGCAAATATGATTCGAACTGATTCAGTATTAGAAAAGTTATTGTAATAAAAAAAAATTTAAGTGGCCGCCACTTGGAAACAAAATGGTGGAGCAAGTTGCCTAGCAAACTTATCCAAGATATTTGAATTGTAAGTTCACTTCCCAACTTTGATTTGAACCAGTTTAGTATTCTAAAAGTTATTGTGGTGGCACATTTTCATATACCAGCCTGATTTCAAGTGGCTGCAACTTGGAAACAATGTTGGAACAAAATTCATCCAAGATATTTGTGTGATAAGTTCAATGTCCAACTTGAACTGATTCAGTATTTCAAAAGTTATTCTGATGATAAATTTACAAGTGGTATCCTGATTTGAAATGGCCGTACTTAAGATATTGGTCATTTTGTTAAAAATGACAGATAAAATTCATTAATAAATACTTGATTGAGACTTTTATGTGGTCAATGTAAACATCAAAATTCAAGCAAATTATAGTCTTAACTAAGCTTTTTCAATGTAGATTTGAAATTTTCATGTAGCTGCCACTTGAAAACAAACAGCAGAGCAACTTAGTTAACGAACTCATCAAAGATATTTGTAAGATAAGTTAGCTGTATAACTTTGGTTCAATTCAATTTTGAGTATTATGTCGAGAGTTATCGTAATCACAAAATTTCCATTATATATACAAAAAAATCCAATTTATACATCTTTTAAATTTATACGTGCTTTTAGTGAAGTCCTGATTCATTCCTATTCATAAAAATATCTTTGTTTATAAGTTACACAATATTAGTTATGTCTTTTCACTTTTCTAATACTTACAAAATTTCTTGACCGGTCATTCTTATAACCATTCTAAATATAAATTTTGATGAGTATGTGAACTTTGATATCAATATCATGACTTTGAAGCTATTCACAATCTATTAACTAATTAAAAACAAATTGTTTAATGCTAATTTAAGTGATAATGATGTGGGA
This sequence comes from Salticus scenicus, assembly GCA_963930645.1. Taxonomy (NCBI): domain Eukaryota; kingdom Metazoa; phylum Arthropoda; class Arachnida; order Araneae; family Salticidae; genus Salticus; species Salticus scenicus. The sequence goes on from OZ005649.1 coordinate 83,586,282, forward strand.
TGTGAAGAAGTTATTCTTAAGAGAGGACAATACCTAATCTTGGCAACAGCTATGGCCTATGTTATGGGAAGATTTATTTTCATAATTACTCAGTACCAAATGTATTTTTTAAATTCCGTTTCCACTCTCAGAAAATTCACAACCATTAAATTGGTACTCATTTTCGAAGATATTGGTTTTTTAAAAAATGTATATATTTTTTTAGTTCAAAAATGCGAATTTTCACACAAATTGCTTTTTTTAACCACAAAATGAAATACTAAAAATTTAAAAAATCAATTTTTGGAAAATGGGTACTAATTTAACGATTTTGAATTTTCTGAATATGAAAATGGTTTTTAAAAAATGTGCTTGCTAACGATAATCTGTTTTAAAATTTATTTTCAATTTCATTTTGAGCACTGAAAGAGTGCTTGACAGAAGTGCAGTAACTGGAATAAACTAAATTTAATAAATAATATCAGGGTTGGCAGGTTTTTGACGGTTTAAACCACAGTTTAAACTGCCACGTCAAAAACCTTAAATTTGACACTTTTTGGTATATTTTAACAATGAAGTAGTCATATTTAGGGAAATAAAAAACTAATAAAAAAGTGCTTAGTTTATAAGCCTCCCATGGTTAAAAATAATTCTTAGAAGTGTATTATCTGTTTCTTATGAGTGCTAATGATTTCTATTTAAGTATAAAAAACAGATATTTATTATCTTTACAAAACACAAAAATTCAAATATAGGAATTTGTATATTCTAAGGTTAACCACTTATTGCCTTTTAAGTTATAAAAATTTTATAAAGTCTTATTAATAAAAAAAAAAAAAAAAGTTCTATTAAATTATATACTGATTGATAATTAAAAGATACCGTAAGTTACCTCAATGAATGAAATTACTGTGCTATTAAATAATGCATTATGTTCTTTCATTTTGGGTTATAGTCAATAGCTTGTTTTAATGTTGTACGATTAAAACTTAGAGGTATTGCATGACTTGTTGAACTAAATTTTAATATGAATTACATAATGCAATTCTATTTTTAATTAAAGAGATGATGGACAGTATATATCTCTTTTAAATTACTGCCATAAAGGTATGAAAATTTGCATTTATATGCATTGAAATTTAATATTATATTAAAATTTCAAGTGGAGTCACTCCAGTTTTTTTTTTTTTTTTTTTTTTTTTTTTTTAATATTGCTAAAAATTTCATTGAAATTTCAGCATTTAACATAATTTTAAAAATAATTATAAGATAGAAAAAAAACTTTTTTATATGTAGTGATGTGGGTTGGAAAATTTTCTTTTTTGGAAAATTTTCTACCATGTTTTTCCGGAAAATTTTCCAACCAAAAAAACAATTTTTTTAGTAAATCTTTTGCATGATATATTTAAATTTTCTTTTAATTGTCATAGTAATGCTATATACAGTGTGAAAAACAAAAGTTTCTGATTAAAGTCATCATTTTGAAAGTTACCAGATATATGTTTTGAGCAACTTGAATGAGAAATAGGTTATTTATTATAATACAAGAGATCTATGGTTGCTAATCAGAATTTTAAATGTCTATTCAATAAGTTTGTAAGAACATAATTATAAAGCATTTGGCAACATAACAAAAAAAGAATATATTGATAAATTAATGCACTACTATACTGCTGAGCATGTGTATCTATTTTTCAAAATATTCATTTGGTAAATGATGATACGACGATGTTTTTCAAACTCAGGCAGCAATTCTCTTAAGTCACCTTATTTATGGTCTCTGATTCTGAGAGTGACTCAGAAAGTTACGACATTGTCATAATCTTCGTTAAAAATTCAATAATAATATAATAATTAAAAAAAAAAAAATGTTTTTTTATGCAAGCAACAGGAAATACAATTAATTGCCTAAATATAAACAGCAATATTTTGATTAAAATTTAAGGAAATCAAATAGATAAAATGAATCACATCATATCTTGTAATTGGAGGTTTAGTTGAAATAACTCAATATTTCTTTATTTGCTTAAAATATCCAAAATTGAATTGTACTTGAAAAATCTCATAAAGGTGTTACATTTAAAGTTAAATAATATCAACAATAATAATAATAATAATAAAATCTCAAACTTCCAGATTAATTTTTTTGAATAGAGGATTACATCCATTATCCAATACCACCAACTATTAAAAAATATGATTTTGTGTTCACAAACTGTGCTTAAAAATAGAAGAAATCGAAAAAAGTAAAAATCAAAAGAATTTTGAAGAAATGAACCCTTTAATGGTCTGAGCCATACTTTATTAATTACCTTGTACAGTCGGCAGCAAAATTATTGATGCGCTAGCAATAATTTCTATTTAAAAGATGTACACCTAATACAATTTTGTTAAGTAAATATTTATCGAGTCATGATCTTAGTCTTATACTGTTTATAAAAAAATTAAGTTCATGATAAAAATTAGCAATCAAACTAAAGAAAAATAAAAATATGAATGTGTGTTTCAATAATTTAGCAGCCAAACCTCACATTATTCTAAAAAGAAATTCATTATGATAATTACCTCTTTTTTTTTTTTTTTAATTCTGTTTAGTTTTAGAATATTCACAATTAGTGCTGCACCGAGTTGCACTTTGGCCGAGTACCGAGTACTCGGCCTTTTACTACTCGACTGAGTACCGAAGAAAGAATAATTGATGTATATCAGTGGCGTATTCTCTGGGTATGCTAGGCATGCGCCGCATACCCGCTAAAAACTGTCCAAACTTCAAACATATTTTGATTAAAAAAAGAAAGAAAGAATAATAATTTAAAAGCTAATTTTATTAATCACTCGCTACCATCCATTCATTAGCCGTCATTTAATTTTCGAAAACTATTCTGAAAGAAAATGCCTTCTGTTACATAAGATAATTCTTGGAAAACATCGTTTCCTGACCGGTTACTCCGTAAGGCATGCTACTTTTCTAAAGCATACCTTTGGATAGGGATTTTTTGTTGTGTGAGGAAATATTCATTGCACTAATTTTCCCACACAAGGGGATTTCCGCTCTTTAAAGGATCCAAGTTATGCTATTCATCGAGAGCATGTCCTGTAGTTTTCCCGTACTGCTAAAGTATTAGGGATTTTCATTTTCTTATCTTCCGTAAAAGTCAGTGAGAACTAGTTTTTCCATTTTGTCCATATACTCAAAGACAAGAATGACTGAATAGATTGACGATGTTGTCAGTTCAAAAATATTATTGATAAAGTAAAATTTAATGCTTTATTTTACAATAATGTAATAAAAAAAAAAAAAAAACCCTTTAACAAAGAGAAAAAACTGAATTTATTTATAAATGATCATTCAACAATAAAATGAAATTTGCATAATTTTCTGAAAAAATATCTCTTATTTTATGAGACAGGAAAGTTACTGCTTTTTTTTTTTTTTTTTTTTTTTTTTTTTACCTAAACAACTCATACCAAACGAAAACTTCCGAAAGAAATAAAATTATGATCAAAATTTTACTTATGTTGTCTCTCTACATGAGTAAAGGGTTGGTTGGTTGCCGTTTAGTGGCGCAAGGTCCACAATGGGACATACTGCGCCAAACAAAGGTATAAAAATAAACACTAGCTTCTGGATGGGTTTTACCCATCCAGATGGTCAGTAAACAACACAATAAAAGTTAAACAATAGGTAAAATAATAAAATATAAAAGACATTTAAAAAAGTAAAAGAGAACAACACACATAATGTATAAAAAAAAATGATGTAAAAAGTTATGTACAGTGTATATGATAAAAACAGAAGTAAAATTATATGAACAGTGTGTATAATAAGATGAACAGTGTAAAATATAAAATCATATGTAGTGATAAAATCCAGCATCTTTTAAAAAATTTGTCAAATGATGATGTGGATTGATACCCAAAAGGTTTGTCAGACATGGTGATGATGAATTAAAATATCTCTTATATAAATGTCTTAGGCAAGGGCAATCTGTGAGTACATGGCGAATGGTCAGTATATCATAGTGGCAGTTGGGACAAGTAGGCTGCTGCTGCCCAAGTAGTAAGTATTTATGAGTTAGTCTGTAATGGCCAATTCTCAGACGAGTTACAATAACATCATATTTTCTAGGACTGAGGGTACGCCAAATGGCAATCTGAGGCTTAATTTCTTGTAATTTGTTATTGTTTTGAGTGTTCCATTCCCTTTGCCATATATTTCTGAGAAAGTTTCTAAGTGTATGCTTAACGTCATCATAAGGAACAGGGCTGTTTAAGAAAATTGATGCCTGCCTTGCGGCTTTGTCTGCTGCTTCATTGCCCTTGATGCCTACATGTCCAGGTACCCAACAGAATAAAATGTCGAATCCCTTTTTCTTAAGGTCGTTATAAGTTTTCAGAATCGAGATAAAAGATGGGTTGCAAGAAATAGATGAAAGTGAGTCGAGAACACTCTTCGAGTCTGTGTAAATTATGAAATTTCTACTTTGATGAGATGAAATAATGTTAAGAGCAACCTCAACGGCAAAAAACTCTGCAGAGAAGATGGAGAACGAGTTAGGGAGTTGATAGCTATAAGTGGTGTTACCAATGACAACACCACAGCCGACTTTATTACTAGTCTTGGAGCCGTCAGTAAATATTTCGACATAGTTCTTATAATGAGAGCGATGAGAGGCATAAAGGGCATGAAAAATAGAAGCATCTGTATTAGATTTGTCAAATCCATTAAATGGGTTAAGAGAAGAAATGACCTGGAAGTTCCAAGGTGTCATGTTTATAAGAGATCGAGAACGGACTTTGGTATGAATATGAGAGGTGCCAGCAAGAAAGTTCTTAATTCTAACAGCAAAATGAGGGATGCAAGATGGGCGATTCACATAAAGATTATGATCGTTACTATTTAAATGAGAATGAAGTGGATGATTAGGGTGAGAAAGGATGCGATAGTACAATTCAAGTGAAAGTTTTTGTCTAATATCAGTGAGAGAAGGCTCCACACAGTCAGCATATAAACTAAGAACTGGAGTCGTGCGGAAAGCACCTGAGCAAATTCTGAGTGCACTATGATGTGTTGTGTCAAGTTTTCTAATATAAGAGTGAGGGGCTGAACCATAAACCTGACATGCATAATCAAGTTTGGAGCGAATAGTAGCACGATAAATTTTGAGTAAAGATGGGCGGTCTGCTCCCCAAGAAGTATTAGAAAGCACTTTTAAAATATTAAGTGCTCTGTCACATTTAGTTCTCAAGTGCAAAATATGTGGCATAAAGTTCAGTTTTCTGTCGAAAATAACACCCAGAAATCGAGCAGTATCAACAACTGAAATTGGCCTGTTGTTTATTAAAATCTCTGGATCAGGATGAAGACCTCGTTTACGACAAAAATGCATACATTGTGTTTTGTCAGTAGAAAATTTAAAACCATTTTTATTTGTCCAATTAATTATGTTTTTTATAGCAAGTTGTAATTGACGTTCTATGAAACGCATGTCATTTCCCTGGCAAGAAATTTGCAGGTCGTCTACATATAAACTCCCATGGACACTTGGAGGCAATTGTTTAAGAATATTGTTTATTTTTAAAGAAAAAAGTGTAACGCTCAGAACACTGCCTTGAGGCACACCTTCCTCTTGAAAATAAAAATCTGAATAAACTGATCCTATACGAATTTGGAATCGTCTGACTCTTAAAAAATTTTGTATGAAAATGGGGAGATTTCCTCTAAAGTCCAAATTAAAAAGATCTTTTAAAATACCATATCGCCATGTCTTGTCATAAGCTTTTTCTATATCGAAAAAAATTGACACCAAATGGTTACGTCTCACATTAGCTTTGCGGATATTTGTCTCTAATAATAAAATATTGTCAACCGTAGAACGGCCTCGTCGGAAACCACTTTGCCATGGAGAAATCAAATTATTTTTTTCAAGAATAAAAACCAATCTAGTATTTACCATTTTTTCTAGTAGTTTACATAGACAGCTTGTAAGAGCAATGGGCCTGTAATTCTTTGGGTCAGTAGCATCTTTACCTGGTTTAGAAAAAGGAATAACAATAGCATCGTGCCAAGCAACAGGGAAAATACTTTCAGTCCAGATCCTATTGTAAAGATGGAGGAGATTTTCAAGTGACAGTGTTGATAAATGTTTAATCATAATATAAGTAACACCATCGGGTCCAGGGGCAGAGTTACGGCAATTTTTTAAACTGTTCTTTAACTCATTTTCAGTAAAAGGACTATTGTACTCTGGTGAAGAACGGGAGTGAAAATTAATTGTTGAATGTTCAGAATTATGTTTATATGACAAAAAAGGTTCGGAGTAGGAATTAGAGCTGGATATGTCAGATAATGTTCTACCTATGGTGTTTGCTATATTTTTAGTTGAAGTTATAGTTTGGCCATTATAATTTAAAAAGGAAATACTTTGATTAGAATAAATTCCCATTGCTTTCTTGACACGATGCCAAAGTTGTTTGCTGCTTATATTGGAGGTAATGCTGGAAACATATTTAACCCAGGACTCTTTTTGTGATTTTCTGCGTATTCTTCGAGCATTTGCTCTTTCTTTCTTGAATGCAATGTAGTTGGCAGTGGTTGGGTACCGCCTAAAAATCCCCCACGCTTTTTGTTGCTTTCTTTTTGCAGCATTACATTCTTCATTCCACCAGGGCTTTGAGTGTTTATTGTGGCAGCCAGAAGATTTTGGAATAGAAATGTTAGCAGAGTTTATGATACAATTAGTCACGTCAGTAACAGCCTTGTTAATATCACCTCCAATCATGTCATGCGTAATTACAGCATTAGTAGTGAAGGCAGCCCAATCGGCCCTGTCATAAATATAATGCGGGTTTCCAGGTGGATGTTCATTAAAATTATAAAAAGATAAAAATAGAGGAAAATGATCACTATTATGTAGATTGTTACTTATGAAGAAATTAAAATATGGATACAGAGTGGGTGAACAAATGGCTAGGTCTATTGCATGGAATGTTCTAGAAGGTTCATGAAAGTATGTGTTGTCACCATTATTTAGAATACATAAATTATTATCTGTGACAAAATCCTCAATAACCTGACCACGCTGATTAGTGTCAGGACTACCCCAAAGTGGATTGTGCCCATTAAAGTCACCAAGAAAGACAAAAGGAGTTGGCAACTGCAAAACAAGGTTATTGAGATCATGAGGGCTGAGAGTCATATTTGGGGGTACATAGATATTGCAAACAGTGACAAGCATGTGAATATGGACCTGGACTGCTACAGCTTGGATATTAGTATTTAAAGAAATATTACTGTGAGGTACATTATTAGAAATAAGAAGAGCTACACCACCTGTAGCCCTGTCAGAATGAATAAAGTCTTTTCTAAAACAATTATAGCCACGAATTTTTACATTATCATTTTGTCTTAAGTAGGTCTCTTGAAAGGCAAAGCAAATGGGTCGATGATCAGAAATTATCTCTCTGATTTCATCTCGTTTATTTGTAAAACCTCGGCAATTCCATGAAATGAAATTAGTCATTATGATTTTTTTTGTTTTAGATTAAAACATCCACGTCATTATCCTCTGATGCGGTAGACATACCTTCCCCATCAGAAGGATGAAGGCTTATTAAGTCTTGTTGTTTAGTAAGATTTATTTTTTTTGTTTTGTTTGTAATTGGAGTGGGCAATTTAGCAATTCTCTTTTTCTTAAGGATATGGGGACGCAAGGGTGAATTAGCATTTTTTAGGGAGACTGAGGAATGTCCCCTGTCAGACAGAACAGTTTTTGGTACTGGTGGAGATTTTTTAGAATTTGTTGGTTTAGATAAAGAAGACTGTGTGGAGGTAGATGTCTGACTTGGTTTGGTTTTTAGATTTGAGGAATTGATTTGAAGTGTTTCCATTGGAGTAGTATTAGAAGACTGTGTGGAATTTGAAGCCTGAATAGGCTTAGGTTGCATTTTTGGAGAATTACTTAAAACAGTTTCAACCGGAGAGCTGGTAATGTTTAGAGAGACGGTTTGTGTAGCTATTGTTCTAGAAGTTTTTTTGGTGGAAGTAGCAGCAGCATATGATTTTCCAATAATAGGTGTTCTCGATTCAACAATTTTTTTAGCTTCATAATATGAAATGTTTTCTTTTGTTCTTATAGTCTGAATCTCTTTTTCACTTTTCCACTTCTCACAGGATTTAGAGTATGCTGGATGGTCTTTTTTACAATTTATGCAGCAGACTGGTTCGTCACAGTTTTGACTATCATGGCCCACTGCACTGCAGCGAGCACATGTGAGATTTCCACGGCAGGCGGCTTTGGAGTGGCCAAAGCGTTGACAATTGAAACAACGTAAAGGGTTTGGGATGTATGGTCTTATTTTACATTCTAGATAACCTGCTTTAATTGAGCGTGGGAGACATGAGTAAAGGGAATTGTCTGTCTCTCCCTGTGTGTATGCGTGCACTCTGGACAGTTTCACAAATAAAAATTTAGATACCATTATTTTAATATAGTATTTTTTTTAAACAGGTAAAATGAATATCAACGATTCATGAAGTGAAAATTTTCAATATAAAATAATGGTATCAAAATTTCCTTTTGTAAGAACTTGACTCTGAAGCTAAGGTCTTTGATTACAGAGCTACAAAATGTGACAAAGGTATAGCTTGGATACTGCAAATGCGCACTTCATCGATATTTATTTATTTATTTTTTTAAATTTTGAATCAGAATATCTCCTCCCCCCGCTCCCATCTCCTCATTTTTTTCCTTTTCCTAAATTTTATTCAAATTGCCTGGTTTTTATTTTTAATCGTCTCCATTCCTTAGCAATGGTTACTAGCTTATTATAGTTACTACATAGCAACGCTTTCTCTGTCTGATGATGCCTTTTAAAAAGCGAAGCTATCGTCAGATTTTTATTTTAATTGAACAAAATAAGATATTTTATTTCAATAGTTGCCTCTTCAAAACCATTTTTTTATTTGGAAAATTAAAAATTTCTTTTAAAGGGAAAAACGTTTATCATTTTTTAATTTTTTTTTTCTTCTTTTCTTCTGGTATCAAATGTCAATATAATAAAAATAATTAAACTTGTTACATTTTTAACTTTATTAAAATGTTGAACAATCAAGTTCATGTATAAGAACTATTTATGGTCCGAGTTAAAGCCCTATCACAAGCACTGGGGACCCGGATCCGACATTGGAAGAAAGTCACTGCCATATTTTGCGTGACTTTAATGAATTTATATATACATGTATAAAATGATGTATAAAAAATTAGTCATTCAATTTCTTTGAAAAAAGCATGCAAAGCCTACTGGTTCTTCAATAAATTACAATAAGTGGCATTTAAATAAATGCTGTCAAGATAAATTCGATAAAATACGTGTGTAAAATTATATTTATGGTTTGAAGAAATTGGAAATTTACGTACTTAAATTACAAGAAATGATAACGAATTTAGAAGTAGTGCTCTTTCCACAGCTGGCATCAGAGCATGCCCAGTTTCAAATATCACGCTACGCCACTGATGTATATATGAAGAATTTTTCACATGTTGAAATTGAAAATAGGCCTTTTGAACACAAAATTAAGTTAAATGGCAAACAGCATGTTTTCATGAAATGTTCCAGAACTTTTGTATTGTAATGTATACTATACACAATTAGGTTCATTGTTATATTTGATACGTCCAGCTTAGTGGATTATTAAAACCATAATAATTGATAATTTCATTCTTTATTATATAGTCTTTCTCAGATGCGAATCATTCTTAGATAATTCTTAGAGAATATAAGTTCCTATATACTCAGGCATATTTAAGATGTATGAAATGAGAATATTAAAATAAATATTTTATCATTTCAAACATGATAGACTTCATTAATCTTCAAATTCTAGAAGAGTAAAAAAAAATAGGTGTTTTGGGCCATAATTTGCAAAACAACAAATTTGATTATTAAAATATATTTTTAATAATATTTCAGGGTATTTATATTTTTCATAATTATTTTTTAAATTAAAAATCAATCTTTTCTTACAGTTTTAAAAGCGTCTTACTTTTATTTGCACAAATATGTAACTAATGTTTTATCTACTATTTTAGTATTTATTATATAAGGGTTCTTTCTTCTAAAATATTTTATTTTTGTCTATTTTATAAATACAATTTTATGCATTTATACTTAAAATAATAATAATAATAAATTAATCAAAAAATAAAAACTTACTTAAAACAGAACAAACAGTAGAAAAAAGTTCTTAATTATCTGCTGGCAAACTGATTTTTGAAATAAGTCAAATACCATGTAACTAACAATGTAAGATTTTTTTTAAGATGATAAAAACTAGCATTTTGTAAATCATAAATAAAATGTTTATTATGACAAAATAGATTTTTTAAAATCTGATCAAAAGTTAGGAATAAAAAATGATGCCTGAAGGTGATTTCATGCTATTTTAGGAAGCTTACGGTTTCCATTTTCATATAACCAGTGTCCGATTTTATATAATACAAGTCAATGTTTATATAGGTATACAAAGGTGAATAAATAATGTTAAACTATCACTTATTCGGATACAGCCTATCGCTGTTTATCTGGTATTTTAAGAACAAACAAAATGTGAAAAGCAGAAAGGGGGAGGGGGGGGGGGATTAAATAGAGTAAAGGCACTTTTACGATATATATATATATAGATAGATAGATAGATACAGTGAAACCCCAATCTATCGTTCACGCATCCATCGTTTTCCGCATTGTTTTATTAATTCCTTTTCTTAAGAATGAAAGTTTATGAGAAATAACATGGAATTTTGAGAAATCATAAGGGTGGTGAAGGAATACACGAGCGCAGCACTCATATATATGCATTCGTTTGCACGCATTGTGCACGGGTCCACGCTGCCAAAGGCAGTGGGGACCCGATGTGACATTTTTCTTGATTAGAATTTTTTTTTTCTCTTTTTTTATCACATGATAAAAATTAATGCAATTTTGAGAATTCATTAATTATAGTGATTCATTTAAAAATAGTGACCAGCGAAGCGGGCGTAGCCTGCTAGTGTATAATAAAATATTTTTAAAAAGCAACATACATGAAGATGCACATTCAATTTGGCAGATATGTGATCAATTTACAGCTTTTGTAAGAGTGACAAATAATTAATACTAATAATAATAAAACAAAAATTCAATATTTGGTAAATTTTATCATGCAGATTTTCACAAAATTTTAAATGCAATATGCAATTTTACAAGAGAGAATTTTTTTTTACTTATTTATTTAATAATCTATGAATATTTACAAATATTACACATTCTACTTATAAAACTAAATGTGATGTTATAAAGTATTTTTGGAAAGCTAATAAATTAAGAGGCACACTAAATTTGGCAGATATTTGATCAGTTTAATCTTTCAATGCTTAATATAACAGTGACAAATAATCAATACAGATATTTACAAAACAAAAATAATATTTAATATCTGGAAATTTTTCTCATACAATTTTTCACAAGATTTTCTATGCAATTGCAAAAGTGAGAATAATTTGCTTTTGAAATAGAAAACAGAAAGAGATATCATAACTGAAGAGAGATTTCACTGCTTTTTTGTAACAATTGGCTGCTTTTTTATAACAATTGTATATAATAAATACATATTTTATTCAAAATACTAAATAACAATTTAATCAATGTAATCTTTTGAAAATCAGTGTATATGAAGATGCATGTATTGAACTTTGACAGATCAGTTTATTACTTTTATAACTGTGACGAGTAATAATAAATAAATATTTACAAGCAAAAACTAGAAATGTAGAAACCTTTCTCCCACAATTTTTCACATAGATTTCAATGTAAATTTCATATGAAGGATTTTTCTCTTAATATTATAAATCAACATAAAAAGTTGCACATTATCTTGAATTGATATTTGATGAAGTCATTTTTAATTTAAAAAAAAAAAAAAAAAAAATTAATGCAGTACACTCCCAGAATGAATATCTGTAAATAAATATATTTTATTTTTTTAAGGCAAATTAAGAGTAGGTAATAAATGCAGTAAAAATATAAAGTTTATATCTGCAAATTAAAATTTACCCCACAAATCCAAATTATAAAATGAAGTATAAAAATATTTAATGCAATATATAGACTTTTATTATAAATTTACAGTTTTATTATAATTGAGAAATATAGATATAACTCACTTTTTTTATGCTTAGAATTTTTTCTTGATTTTTATAGTCATTATTATTATTATTATTATTATTTTTGTTCAAACAAAAATATTGTTGCTTAAAAAAAAAAAATTACTTAGGGTAAGGTGGGGTAGTGGGACCCCTTATCGGCATAATTTGACTTTAGCTGAACATAGCACCGGTTGTAATAGGCCTATCAACTTTTTTTTTTTTTTTTTTGGTAGTTCAAGACCTATTATAAGAGTGGACAGAGCATTCTATTATTAAAGGAATATAAGAAAAGGTGCAAAGATGAAACCACGTTACTGTTGAAAAAGGTTACCATTTTTGGCATTTATCGCGTTATTGGCGATTTTTTGTTCTGAACATAAATATTATTATTATTATTAAAAGATACAGCAAGAAAAACTTGCGTAAAATGAAACAGCTGCTGAAATTTATTTTTACCTTGTTATTAACACTCTCCAAAAAGTTCAAAAGCGTTTATAACTTTGTTTTGCCTATACTCGCTTTAACTCTCATAAACAGTGTCTGAAATTAGCAGTCATTAGTTGTCAAATATGACTAAATTATTGCATTTGACAACTATAAAATTATTTCCAGTCATCAAATTTAACGCCTAGCTTTTCTTTTAAAGACTTATTTTTGTTTAACTTTGAAAGGTCCAAGTCCATATCATATTTTCCCCCCTACCGCACAGGGACTATGTCGTTTAGACACCTGGGCATTTCCAGCATATTTCACCCCCACCCCCCTTACAGAGATAAAAAAGAAAAAGTTTCCTTTAATCCCTTTTAATCTTATCTATTTTTAAAACTGCAATTTGCAACGCTCTCGCCACACATGCATACAAATAACCTATGGAACCAACACATTTATCTGTGTGCACATACTGATGTAATGTGTAAGAAAAATACTAGTGCTGCACCAAGTAGCACTTTGGCCGAGTAGCCGAATACCGAGTACTCAGCCTTTTACTACTCGGCCGAGTACCGAGTAGTTGTAAGAAATAATAATTGATGCATATATGAAGAAATTTGCACATCTTAAAATTAAAAAAAAGGCTTTTGAACATAAAATTTAGTTAAATGGTAAACAGCATGCTTTCATGCAGAACTTTTGTAGTGTACATACATAATTAGGTTCATTGCTATATTTTGATTCTTTCAGCATAGTGGATTACTAAAACCATAACTGATAACTTTACTCTTAACATCTTTTTTAGATGCGAAATTATCATACTCAGATAATTCTTAGAGAATATAAAAGTTACTAGTCACTAAGGCTTAATTTAAGATACATGAAATTCACATATGAAAGGGTAACATTAAAATATTTTATAATTTCAAACATGATAGGCTTCATTAATCTTCAGATCGTAGAAATGTAAAATGACAGGTGGTTTTGGGAACAACAGATTTGTTAATGAAAATAAGTTTTAAATAACGTTTTAGTGTATTTACCCTTTTTTATATATAACGTAAAATGCCATAAAAGCCTTTATTTGGTTAAATGCCCCCTCCCTACTCTTTTTTATTATTATTATTTTTTTGTTCTTAAAATACTAAATAAACGCAACTTTTGCTCAACGGTAGACTGTATCCGAATAGGTGATAGTTTTTTATGTTATTTTATAGTATAAAATTCAAAATCAATCTTTTCTTACCAATTTGAAAGTGTGTTAGTTTTATTTGCACAAATGTATAACGAAAATTTTGTGTTAATATTACAAAGAGGTTCTTTTTTTCCTAAAATATTTTATTTTTGTCTGATTTATAGATACAATTTCATGTACTAAGCATTTATAAAATAATGCATATTGATATTACATGATAGTTATAATTAAAAGCTCAGATCATGAATCATCTCTATACTAAGTTTGGTAACAGCCCATTTTAACTGCAGAAAGCTGTTATAGCAAAAATTTTAATTATAATGACTCTGTATTTATATTTTCATATTTTTTTAGTTCAGTTGTAAAATAAATATCTCTCATTAACACATTTCTATCAATAATGCATAAAAATAGTGAAATTTCCACAACTACTCAGTATTGGCCGAATACATAGCCTAAATTTGGCCAAGTAAGCCGAGTGCCGAGTATATACCAAGTACTCGGTACAGCTCTAAAAAATACATATAATATATTAAACTGTGTTCCAGAAATTTTGACGTGTAGTTCAGAAAATATTGTTTTACTCATAATCACTCTATTAGTCATGTTAAAAGCGAATTTCAGATATTGCAACTAGAAATTTCAATTTGCCGCCTAAAATATTTACAGCAGGCATCATATGACGCCTTTCCTTTCCTTCCCAATTTCTATCACTGCTCATAAATAATCATGGACATTTTTGAAATGATATAAAGTATAATATATTCAAACTAATTCAATTTAGAGAATTAAGTATAGCAATTATAAACATTTTATAAAAATAATTACTTAAAAAGAACGAAATAATAAAATATTAAAAAGAATCTTACCTGTGAAAATCCTTGTTTTACATAATTTCTAGGGCTTTTAATATCTAATTACAATTTCTTGGTATAAAATTCTTTTTACATTCAAAACAATATAACTTTTAAAGAGAAATAAAAATTTTAAAAATAATTTTCAAAGAAAACGGAAAAATATCGCCTGCTTAATAAAAAGCAGAGTTTAGAGCATGGCGAGTAAATTTCAATATTGGCCAGTTTGGCGTCCTGTAGATCAAAAGTCACATGACCTTTTTTATGAGTTATCTTTGCCACTAAAAAAGGCTGCCATTGTCCCGTCCACTCTTATAATAGGTCTATGGGTTCATTCTCTCATATGTTGTTACTGTACCCATGGCAACCTTGAAACAAATTGGCAAATGATGAATTAAAAAAGAAATGTGGAACAGCTTTATTATTAGGCACATACTGCTGTTGCCGATGTACAGCTCACTGGATGAATCGATACTCTGAATCATTACAAAACTTAAAAAATACATTTTAAGAAAATAAATTATTTTTTCACTCAGGTGCTTGTTTTGAAATTCACTGAAATTAATTAAGCATATTTTTAAGATTAATAAAACAAACATATAAAACAGTAATAGAAATTTGAGTTACTTCACCACAAAAAAAATTTCGAACGGCTTTCAATCTTTAGCACATAAAATTCACTGTTGATCCCAGTGGCAGAACATTTTGTAGCTGTCTGCAACAGGCTTTTAAAATTTCATAATCTGTCTGCAAAATTTGTGTGTAATCAGGGGAGAAAATGGCTTACATTCAAAAAGCCTGAAAGCTGATTGGAGGGGGGGCTTAACATCAGTAGGGATCTCGTGCAACAATACACGAATACAATTTTACTGCAGAACAATATAGTATAAACAATTGTGTGTATTCATTCAATTCATCTCATTCAATTATATATTTTATAGCAATGTTTGACACAACACAATATAAATAATTATAAATAATAAAAGTATTAGTTGTAGTTTTGATACAGAATTTTTTTTTTTTAAGTGAATTGTTATTCGAAAGTTGCAGACAAATTTTTTTATCAGTGCGGACAAAAACTGTCCACAAGCCGTTTTTCTGTGTCCGCGACTATGTCGCCGTGTTTCTGCCACTGGGCTGTTGATAATGACAAGCACATAATATTCAGCGGAAATAATGATGTTAAATATATAACTCGAATATTTTCTACAATTTTTTAAAATTACAGGCTTGCATGAAATTTTGTGCTGCAGTGGTCAGTATCCCGATATTAAACCCAAAAAAACATCACTGGATACCCCTAATTTGTAGCGCATGAATCAGAAAATGTATAAAAATCTGTACTGCAGCAGTCAGGATCCCGATATTAAAAAAAAAAAAAAAAAAAAAAAAAAAATCACTGGATACCCCTAATTTGTAGCGCATGAATCAGAAAATGCATGAAAATCTGTACTGCATCAATTACTAACACGCACTATTTTTTCCCTAAATACTAATTCCATTTATTTAAAAATAATAATAAAATACACTTGAAAAACTAATTTTTAAATCTTAAAAACACGTTAAAAAAAAATCATTCAGCTGAGACGCATTACGATAAACACACATGAGCTTTCGGCACAAAGAAAAACAAAGTTCCGATACAAAAAGGTTACTATTAAAAAGTATCGATCTCGATATACTAAATCGGGATTAAATTACGTGATTTTGGTCAAAGCTGAGAAAAATGTACCTTTCTTTATCATTGGGGTTAAGTTTTCCAACTCCAGACAAAACATAGCGACATTCGTTTTATGCCGGGTATCGGTCTAAAAGACCACATTTTCCCATGAAAAGTTGTTGAAATCCCTCTAATTAGAAAACAAAGCAAACTAGCTGACTAGTACTTTTTTCTTCACTGTTTGTTTTAAAACAAAAGAAACTATCTGATTTTGCATCCACATATCAAATTTTGCTTGATTGCCATCTCATCTATTAAAGATGACGAGAATTTTTCGAAGCTATTTAGATTGTTCGTTTCTTTCATCAGTCTTTCTTTTATTAAATTAGTAACACCAAGTTCACCACTAAAGGGACGCAGGTATCTCTGCAATGTTGTTTTTGCTGGCTAAGTTAATTGCTTTTCACGAGCAAAATAATATCCTTTTGGTGAGCAGGAATTCCATTTTTTCAAGTGAGTAATGATGCTTGTTAGTCTCATAATAAGTGAGTTTTGTCTTTAATTTTTTTAATTCTGCACGCGATTTTTCTATTTGTGCATTTTGTTCCACAGTCTGCTTTTCAAAAGTCTCACTGCATCTTTTTTTCTACTTAAAACATTTCCAATGAAGCTTTTATTTCTTGCTGAACAGACTGAGGCATATTATCATAATCACAAAATGAGTCCGAAGAAATTTGGCTAGAACTGTCTGCAGACGAATCTTCACGCTTCCTTTCAATACATGGCTTTTGAAGGCACATATCTTCTACTTTCTCCCGCACTAAACTTCCTCTACTCACGTTGGTTGGCTGACCAACGTGAATGCAGTCAATAAATTTTTGCTATGAAGAAAATATTTTTAATTTTAAAATTTCCCATTTCATCAAAAAAGTATTTAGATAATATTTAAAATTTGATGAAATGGGAAATTTTAAAATTAAAAATATTTTCTTCATAGCAAAAATTTATTGACTGCATTCACGTTGGTCAGCCAACCAACGTGAGCAACTGAAGCCTTGCAAGCAAGAAGTAATAACTGCATCATGGCCTTTTTAGCCGAAGAAACACATGTAATTGGCGTAGTAATATAGTTCCATATTTAAAGCGATTTATATAAAAAAAAAGAGTTTTCCTGGAAAAAACGGAAACGTTACTAGATTCAGAAAGATTTTATTAACAACATATATTAATTATATGAAAATCCTTCGAGCCGTTTTAGAGATATTTTTCAGAATTTCAGTCCATTACTCCAATCGTTTTCCCATTTTGGCTTTAAATTGAGATTCAGATCTCAAAACATATTGCATGTAGAAATGTAAAATTTTCAGGATAGATTAAGACCGAAGATAAAAGACTATTTTGAAAAGAACAGAACAAAATACGGCATATTTGCTGAGATATTAAGTGTCGGCTTTTACAGATCTCTTTGATGTCAAACTAGCCGTATATAAGAGTTCGCAGCGTTGAGTTTGGGCTTCCGCTTGCGTCACTCGAAAAACTGTCGTTTTTCATGATTACATCCATTATCCAATACTACCACTATTATTATTTTGTGTTCAAAAGTTATGCCTAAAAAAAATTAAAAATCAACAAAATTTTGATGAAATGCACACAACCTTACATGGTCTGAGAAATGCTTTGCCAATCGAGTTTTCTCTGCCAACGGCAGCCAAATCCCATGTTATTGGAGAAATTTATGAGAATTACTCATTATCAAATGATTTTTTTTTTTTTTTTTTTTTTTTTTTTTTTTTCCAATTCTGCATTTACATTAAAAAAATTCATAAACTTCAAATTTGTTCTTGTTTTTCAAAATCAGTTTTTGATTTAATTTTTAATGTTTCCCTTTGTATTTATGAAGTGCAAAAAAAGCACTTTGTTCATTTTTTTCCCTGCTTTATAGCTTAATGAAGTATTAAAAATTAAAGAAATAAATTTTGAGAAAAGTAAAAACAAATATAAGTATTCTGCATTTTTTTAGCTGAAAAAGTTTTCGCCTTCGCCTTATGGATCATCAAAATTGGGATGGCAAGTCTTCGGACCACCCTTAGGGGCGAGTCCCAAACTGTCGCCAATTGCTGATAGCATAGCACAAGTGCAACATAAAACTAAATCGACCTCTGTATTTTTTAATTATGAAAATAAAATTATTTAAAAAAACCATCGAGTCATTTTAATAACAATTTTTCCAATATAATTAAAGGGGATTCACCTGCTGTTAATACTATGTGGAGAGTCTCCGAGAGCTATCGAGTATTGAATGCACACAGATACCTTACTTATATTGATTACTCAACTATTATTCATGCATAACAGCAGAAAAACTCCTCTACAGGCTTATTTTATGCATTAAAATATAAAAATACCTTAAAATTTAACCATCAGTATTTTCATGCTTTGTATTTTTAGGTTAAATTTAGTGTATTTTATTGTTTGTGTCTGAAAAAGTTTATATTATTTTCTTTAATTCAATGCTTTTGTTTTAATCAATAAATATCTTCTTTTACAATGGATAAAAAGTTTGCAGAATTAAAATTATTCTGATGAGTAAAACTGTAAACATTTGAATCATCAATAAAATTTCTCAGATTCAAGTATGGTCTTAAAAACCCATAACGGGGTTCGCACTAGAAAAAAATATTGAGGAGTGAGATTCTCAAACTCTAATAAAAAAAATGCATAGGTATAAGGAAAATTAAACACTGAACTACACATAAGAATCGCATACATGAAATCAACTTGTAAATAAACATTGAGGCATTTGTAAAGCGGTCTAATATGAATGAAAGAAAAATTATAAATTGTAAACCAAAAAGCTTTGAATAGTAATAAACAAATTTCACTTATATTACTTACCTTTTTTTTTTTATTTTGGTAAGTTATGTTTTTATTTTCAGATCAGTATAAGCTTAATGTAGTTTTACATGCTATAGTGATACTTATATCTCCAGAAAAAGAATATTGCTTTAAATAGTTTACTATATAAAGTAATAATCTAAAAAGTTTAATATTTTTCATGTCTGCCAATAAATGACTTAGAATATATGCTTGTACAATATTCAAATTGATCTGGTTACAGTCTTCCTTTTTTGTTTTTCATTTGAAATTTAAAAAAAATTACCATCTGTGTATAACTCTTTAAAGACCTGATTAAAAACTTTTAAGTTTAAATGACAAATGAAAATCAAACATATCGAGGCGATTAGAATAATGTGTATATTCTATATCAAATGATATTCATCTTTTTCTAATATTTCTGGCATATTAGTATTTTGCTAAAGCTTTTCTTCTCATTCTAGTTTTTTGCTAAAGAAAATTTTTACTCAACTTAAACCCTGCAATTCATTGTTTTAAGGCAATGATATTTTAGATGTTGATCAATGGTTAATCAAGACAGATGGAAACTACGCTATCCAAAATTATCGTTTGTAACAACAATTTTTATGTTACACAAGTTTGTTGAGAAAGCTCTGCCTATATTACCATAAAACAATGCAGTCACTATATATGTTTATATATTGCTTAATATTTTGAAACGCCGACTGATTAAAGATCCTCCGTTTCGTAACAATCTCTGGTATTTAAAAAATAAATAAATAAATAAACGTACTTTAAAGTTTTAACATAAAAATAACCGATGCAGAAACAATATATCTCAATATTCTCCGAAAAGTGCTGTTTTCAAAATAAAATAATAACAAGCGCAGGGATACAGCGTAAAGGTAAATAACTAGCATCTAGAGAACGCCGGATCTAGATGATGTACGCATGCGCTTCAAAGACCATGGACCATGGTATAAATTTGTGTGCATGCGTGATTTAAACTTTTTCGCTTTAAAACTTTTTTAATTTATTGTGAATAACGATGAAATAGAATATCTATAATTAAAAATTACTTCTTCTTATTTTAAATATTATCTAAATACTTTTTTGACGAAATGGGAAATTTTAAAATTAAAAATATTTTCTTCATAGCAAAAATTTATTGACTGCATTCACGTTGGTCAGCCAACCAACGTGAGCAACTGAAGCCTTGAAAGCAAGAAGTAATAACCGCATCACGTCCTTTTTAACCGAAGAAAAGCATGCAATTGGCGGAGTAATATAGTTCTATTTTTAAAATAACTTTTATAAAAAACAAGAGTTTTCCTGAAAAAAACGAAGACGTTACTAGATTCAGAAAGATTTTATTAACAACATATATTAATTATATGAAAATCCTTCGAGCCGTTTTAGAGATATTTTTCAGAATTTGAGTCCATTACTCCAACCGTTTTCCCATTTTGGCTTTAAATTGAGATTCAGATCTCAAAACATACTGCATGTAGAAATGTAAAAATTTCAGGATAGATTAAGACCGAAGATAAAAGACTATTTTGAAAAGATCAGAACAAAATATGGCATATTTGCTGAGATATTAAGTGTCGGCTTTTACAAATCTCTTTGAAGTCGAACTAGCCGTATATATGAGTTCGCAGCGTCAGTTTGGGCTTCCGCTTGCGTCACTCGAAAAACTGCCGTTTTTCATGATTTAAAATTTCACAATACATAATGAGATTTTACCAATAAGGAAATAAAATACAAACAGTTTAAATAATCGCAAAATGGAAGAAATTGGTTTTCTAAATATGCTTTTCTTTTTTAATAATGCTTCAAATAAATTGTGATATGTATAATTTTGCATTTCTATCATAAGAATAATTCAATTTAAATAAACATATTAAAGGCAAAAAGGTTTAAGGTAAAAGTACTTTTGCAATGAATGTAAACTTGTTTAGAATTCATTGGAATTATGTTTTCGTAATCTATTGTAATAAGAACAGATTTAAAATTTTACTTGCTGAAAAACCAATTTTGTAGAATTTATTTTACTTTCAGTTTAATGCTTTCGCAGTTCACTCAATTTATTCACATTATAAAAGTGCGTTTAAATTATATGCATTTCAAAGTTTATCTTTTCGTTCTATTCGCAAATCTTCTAAGTTGAATTCTGATTTAAATTTACAAGTTAAAAAAGTCATTAAGAAACATATTTTTCATTTCAGTTGAGAAATAGATGCTTTAAAATAAGACGCTTTCGAAAAACTGAATCTTTTTCTCACCTTTTTCAGACACCAATTCAGATTCTGAAAGAGATAAAAAAAAAAATAATAAAAAAAAAATAATAAAAAAAACTACTAATATGATATTGAAATTGTATTTAAGATTTAAAAGAGAAGAGAAGAAATTCTCTGATGCATTAATATTATGAAAAGTAAGTGAATTGCTTATAGTCAAGATTATAGTCGAGAATTTATAGGAGCTGACGTCACGGATTTTGGTGTGTGGGTTGTTTATGCATCTTCAACATTCACTGTATTGGGATTTTGCGAAATTCCTCCTTTTCCCGCTAGGGAGCGAGGGAGGGGGCAATAAACAAAAGTAACATTGTTTCAAAGCGTTCTTTGTTTACAAGGGTAACTTTGTTTGAAATTATCTCGGTAAGATTAATTTTTATGCTGGGATTGATTATGTCTACAGAACACACACAAAAAACTATATTGTGAAATTTCCCCTCTTTCCCCCTTTAAGAAAGGGAAGAGGTGAAAATACGTTTTCAAGAGTAACTCTGATCAAAATTAACTCAGGAAAGGGATTTTTTTATGTGTTGACTGGTTATGTGCACCCAAAACACTCTACAAAGGGATTTTGGGAGATCCCTCCCTGCACATAACCAGGGAGGGCAAAAAACATGTTAAAGTGCGTAACTGTGCTCTAAATTATCTTAGAAAGTCTGTTTTTGATGTGTGGTTTGGTTATACGTATCCAACACATAGTATAACATAGTATAACATAGTATAACATAAACATATCCAACACATAGTTTTGCGAAAATTCCCCCTTCCCCTCTTTAGGGGTTCTTTTCAAACGTTTTACGTTTTGAAACGCAACTCTGCTCCAAATTATTTCGCGAACGTGATTTTTTGATATGTAGGTTGGTTATATGTACACAACACGCATTATAAAGCGATTTTGAGAAATTACTCATTTCTCCACCCTGGGGCAGGCGGGACAAAAAACATGTTTTCTACCTTAATTCTGCTCTAAATTACCTCAGAATGGAGAGGTTTGATGTGTGGATGTTGATTAAATGTACGCAATATGCACTTTCATGGGATTTCGCGAAAATTTTAACTTTACTAAGGGGAGTAAATAGCGGGTAAGTTGATGCAGTAAGCAGTGAGGGTCCGGATTCGTAATGTTACGGGCGCGAAAAAACTACGGAAGGCAGCGAGAACTTTAAGTGTGGTTTCGACTGATTTCATTTTTTTTTTTCTAATTTCTGATTTTTTGAGATATTTTTATAAATAATAATGTAGAATTTTGAGAATTCATTTAAATATAGTGACCAGCGAAGCGAGTAACCTAGTAGTTCGTAATAAAGGGATCTATAGAACAAACGCATTTGAAAAGAAAATATGCATTAAAGAAATAATGGAAAATATCGACTTATGTTCTGAAATTTATTTTGTTTTATGACGGATATAAATTATAAAAGCACTTTTTATGTGTTGTTGAAAGGTGCAATTGAAAAGAACGCATAAAAAATAAACAAAGCATTCAAGAAATAAAAGAAGATATCAAGTGAAGCTAAATGTCTCTAGTATGTAAAGTAGTTTTTGTATGTTCCTTTTATAAGAGTATGGAAAAGATGGAACAACTGGGAAATTAGTCTACAACCCATTTCGGGCAATATTCTTTTGGTGACCATGGCGAAATGTCGTTTTCGCGTTTTCAGAAATGGCTGCTATGGATTCCAAACGTAAAGAAGGCGAAAATGCGCTTTTCAAAATGGAGTCCGTTTTGAAATGCATAGAAATAAGTTAAGGCTATACTTAATATAATAACACAAATATTTAAAATTAACTTATCTCGCTTTGCATGAGAAACTACCAATAATACATACCTATAATAATACAAACAATAAACTACAGACAAGAAAACCACTACACCTCCATGTAAAATCGTCAGTTACATTCCATTTCTTTCTCAAAATCATATAACTTCTCTTTTATCACAAATCTTACTACCTTTCAATAAATCACATGCTTTCAAGCATCCAAAAAAATTCTCTCTCTCTCTCTCTCTAAACATTTTATTCAAAAAAAAAAAAAAAAAAAAAAAAAAACTATTACATTCACCCTCTTTTTTTCAAAAATAGGCCTATCCATTCGTTAGATTTATTCTAACATTCTCTTTCAGCAAACACTTACATTTTTGAAGAATGATTTTTATTGAATCACTACTACTAGAAGCCTTATTTAAACAAAATCAGTAATAAACAATTCAATATAAAATAATAATAAAATGCAAAAATACTACCCGTTTTATAGGTCAACGACAAACGCAAGATATGAAAATATTGATCAGGTTATGTATTCTCGATTATCCGAGGATAATGCAAAGAGGGAAAAGGTTGGCCACAAAAAGATTGGAAATGAGGATTAAATGAGATAAAAATAATCTAGTTAAGAAACGCGATTGTATTGTATATAAAACTAATACACACAGGGAAAATATTCCCAATATATTTGTATTTGATATAGTAAAGGATGTAAAAACAAACAATAACGAAAAAAGTCTGTTTACTATTCAGCTAAGGAACAATATTTAAGCTAATTTATGCTCTAAATTAAATGGTACCGCAAGCATGCCAACATTTTTATTTATTCCGGAGCATTGTAAGTACCCGCCCATTTTTCACACGAATTTATTTGTAGAATGATTTTCTCCAATATTTAATTACGATTGAATAAGAAGAAAAATACCCTCCAAGAAAAGTGGTGTAAAAAACGACGGGCACTACCAATTCTCCACAATAAATTGAAATATTGGTATGCCTGCTACTGTAATATACTGTTCGGAAAATAAAACAAAAGCAGCATAGTTCTTTAAATTTAAATTTTTTTTTCTTTAAAAAGCAATAATTTGTTTTTGTTTCAAACATTTTCTCTTGACCTGCTCTTTTCTTGCGGCCTCGGATACTTCACAAGACGCATAATCCGCTCGCGGGTAATCGGGTTACTGTATTAAAAAACAAGCGGCATACAGGTTGCCTTGGTTATCAAAATTAAATGGCAAGTGGGTTGCCATAACACGTTGCCAAAGAATCTAGAACGACATCGCTATCTTTCCAAATGGCGGTTAAAAAACGCACAAAAAATGTGGACCAATGTGCCAGTTGTACTGAAAAGGTACATAGAAAAGAGAACATAATAAAGGGAAAGAAGCATACAGAAAACAAAAGATGCACAGAAAAAAAAATGAGGATGCGTAGATGTGAAACCTGATTGACTATACCAAGGTCCTTTGCCTAGGTGAAGTGTCCTCAGCGGACTGGATCGTAGCTTTTATTTAAACGAATTTCAGAGAAAAACTACGGAAAACACTGAAAGGCTAGGCTGACGAGCGTGACTGGTTTTGAACCAGGTACTCCCTGTCTACCAATTTGAGGGCAGAACCCCTAGACCACTGCAGGTGTGCATAGAGTGGAAAGTGTGCATAGAGGCGAAAAGTAATAGAAAGATGTAGAGTGATAATAAATGTGTGTATATTTTTCATAGTATCTCGATGTAAAAACATTTTTTTTCATCTATTAGTAGAAATAATGATAAATCACAAGGTTGTAGCATGGTAAATTAAAAATCCTATTTCAAGAATATTCTCAAGATGTTTGGTGCAAATTTTACTATCAATTTTGATTATGCGAAGTAATTCATACAAAAAGGAACTTTCTACCAAGCTTTATAGTAAGAATTATCTTATACATCTTAAATAATGTTGCACAAACTATACTTTGTACAGTAACATTGCAAAAATAATTTCAGTGTTTGTTTGATTAACGAAAGTTAATGCTATATTGTTTCTTGTTTAACGTTAACGAATGTGGTTGATTCAAAATCAGAAAAATACAGGATATTTATTATTTATAGTGTTTATCTATAAAGGTATATAAACAAACAACAACTAAAATGCCAAATGTTTGACAGTGAAATAAGAAATAACTTTTCTGAATCGTGTTAGATATTTTTATAACATAATATAAAATAGTATAACTGAAAAATCACCATATTCAAAGCATTTTAATGTTTTTATATTTTAAATTCATATATAACGTAACTCAAGGGGCTTACAGCCGATGAATTAAAAAAAGTATATTAAATGTATTCTACTATATGCTTAAAGATATATATATTACTTGGCATACAATTATTACAGGTCAGAAACTGCCAATCCGTTTTTTCAAAATTCTTTGGAAATTAGTAATGGAACCTGTGCCATAATGAAAAATTATACTTACGCGTAAAATATTTTAGCAAATATTGATTTATAAATAAACAAATGGTAATTTATTTTTTGAATATAAATCATCGAAATAAAAACGAAACTTTTAGCCACAAAATACAAAAAGACATATACTTAATATCTTGAGTTTTCCTTCGATGAAATTCTCTTTGCATTAAAATAATAAACAAATTCGAAAGAAATAAAACATTTCTCTCCTAACAATTCACCTAGAGGGTTGAAAATAATTCCTTTACAAAATAAATAAAAAATAAATTTACAACCATTTATTTATTTTTGTTGTATTTATAGGAGATGAACCGCATAATCCCAATTATCAAGAGAATTGAAGATGTCAGCGATATATTTAAAGGGAAGCGATAGAAAAAATATTTTTAAATATTTATAACTCAGAATTGAAGAAAGGAAGAATTTAAAACTCTTCAGACTCTTCATGTCAGTATTCTTTTCTATACGATGTGAAAATAAGAGAAAAAGGAAATGATAATAAAATTTAAATAATGGTATGCAGCATTGCTGCTTATTTGAATGAAAATAAATGGCATTTTGAAAGATTTGGTCAGAAATAAAAAGAATTTAAGTAATTTTATTTCTTTTTTTAAGTGCTTGAAAAAAAATATTCTTTTCAGTTTCTAAATTTATGTTCTTCCTTGGGATATTTATATGTTAAAACCTAAAACATTTATATACTACAAGGTACCTACTCCAACAACACACCGGCTGCGGCTATAGTTGTAAAAGTGGTGTCTGTGCACAGTAAAGTGGCTATGCAGTATTGGATAAGACTGCTTATAGCGCCACCTAGGGAAAACTGCGGAGTTAACATTCTTATCTTAAAAACGGTACGACATAATGAAAAAGTGAATTGCAAAATGGAATAGAATCACTAATTTAGTACGAAAGGACACAGAAATTTAAGCATGAAAGCAGCAACCCTGCCTATAAATTTTCGCCTGATGAATGGTCGTGCTAGATTATTTTAATTTGAAGCATTTAATGAGTTTTTTACTTTAAATTTTTTGCTAACAGAGATTTTGTTCATTTTACTTTAAAGATAATTTTAAATATTTTTTCTACAAGTCATAGAAAACTATTTAGGAACACTGTTGTTTCTATATTGCGGTGGCAGAATGTTGAAGATAAGAAAGATAAGAGATATGATGTTATTATTCTTTAGGGATATTGATGGATATTTAGAAATTGGGCAAGTTATTGATTATTTAATGCAAAACGTGTTTTATTACTCATTTATATGCAGGGTTAATATTAATGTTTCCAGCAGAAGAGAAAACTATAAAAGCTGATGGGAAACTAGCTCAAATTAATGTTTTTAGTAAAGATGATTTTTTAGAAAGTTTTATGGAAAAAAAGCATTACGTGATCGGAATTTCTGTACTTTAAAAGAAATCATGAGCCATGTTTGCGTATGGTTTCTATAGCTATAAGAGATCTGCAAAAAAGAATATTCACCGCTTAGCAGAATATTGTCATGTGCAAATGTTAATTTAGAGTTTATGGTAGAAATAAAGTTTAAGATAAATTTTAGTAAGAAGATTAAATTTTGCTTGATTCTTTTTTATTCAGTCTATATGAATACAATCTGCTGAATTTTTTTTTTTACAATCAATATATTATTTAACCCCCCACCCCTTTTTTTTTGAACAAGAAATTAAAATATTTCAATAGAGTAAAATACATTAAAATAAATCGATATTTTTTTTCAAAATTAATTTTGAATTGATTTTGAATTTTTATGTTTTAAAAACATAAAACAAATCTTACTTATTTTTCATAAAAACTTGTCAGTATCAGCTCAAAATGTGTTATCACACTTAGAAATTTTATAGTCTCTCTAAATTGAGGTATTTACTTAACAATTTTGAAAAATCTTCTCTACGATATAAAATTTTATGTTTATTTCTCTATTTAAAGTTTTATATATTGTAAGGTGATGTGCTTTTGTTATATGTTTGAAACAAACTTGTCTTTTAACTATCTTATTTTTGCATGTAATGCTCTATAAATTTTATAGAAGAATTTTCCGAATGCATTATTTATAAAGAAATGATAACGTATATTTTAGACAGTTTATTTACCTACAGGAATCAATTTTGCACATCTCTTACAGTATTTCTCAAATGCAAGATATTACAAGCGCCTGCAGTCTGTAAAGATAGAAAGGTATATCAGCATAAATCTTTATTGCATCGTAAGGTTTCAATTTGAGCTGAAACCAGATTTCAATCTCAAGAGTTGCTGAACGTGATTTTTTGAGATAATTATTCTGAACGCATATATTATAAAACGATGTAAATAATATCTCACAGTAATTTACTATTTGTGAGAAAAATATCATTTAGGAAATAATTTATGCTTTTATGTAACTTTGACTAAATATGCTCCGTGATTTTTTTTTTTAAAGATAAATTTAATGAAAAATCAAATCGTAATTGGAAATCTTCCTCAGACATTTTCTATGAAAACTTAAAAGTTTTATAATTTTTTTTAGGTATGCTAACGAGTATTCTTTTAAAGATAAAATGCTTAGTTTTTTTGTAAACAATAATGATGACGCCAGATGAAGGCAAGTGTTTAAAGACCAGCAAAAGTGTATCTAACATTTACAAAAGGCCATAATGTTATTTAAACAACAAATATATTATTAAATTAAAATCTTATAGTATTTCGAAATAATTTTTAATACTAAAATAACATATCTAAATGTTATTAAGTAATTTTTCTCGTTTACTTCAAGTTACACTATTTCGTTAACGGATAAAATAGTTTTTCATGAGAATTTTCTATTGAAACAAAATATGTGCTTTTTCCAAGTTAAAAATAATCTCAATTTAATAAATTGTTTTCATAATATTAACAGCGTAAAAGTAATTTTGTATTTTTAGTTAAAACATTTATTGTCTCCCAATAAGATCGTTTGCAGTTTTACTTCAAACTTCACAATTTACATGCAAAAATATTAACGAACAATTGATATAACAACATCCTCAAAAATGTTTAGTTAAATATTACAATTTACATTTGACCGACATATGAAAGACCTTGCCACTTATTTATAAGTAATAATGATTAGGTCGTGAATAATGCCAGGGCGATTTCACCAAGAAAATTTTATTTTTCTTTACTGTCTGTGTATGTGATTAAGAAATGGTTCCTCTAATCATTGTCTGTTCCAATAAATCAGTGAATTTTATAGAAAAGTTATAGTTTTATTAATTCTATGTAACGTTCTACAATTATCATAAATTTGAGTGTCAAAATGATGATATTCTTTTTCATTAAGTATATCTGTAGAAAACATACACTGAAAAAAAATATTCCGCCTTCATTTAGAATGAATAAGTGGCCATTTTTAAAATTCCTTAGCTAGAAATATACAGATTTCCGAGCTATGCGCATAAGGCACGCCAATAAACTGAATAAACGAAATGATCGAGAATTTCTAGTATACTCATTTCAAGATGGTGAAACAATATTCTGAATATTCTGTATCTTTTGTATTGTGAGAAATTCTCCCTTGATTTTCTAGAATTGGGTAAAAAGCCAAGATCACCCGCCTCTCGTGTTCCTATTTATTTGCAGAGATTTTTAAATAACTTTACCCTCGCGAATATAGGCAAACGCTCTAGAATTCTAATAGAGATTTCTTGAACTCGCTTTGAAAGGGACTCGAATTTATAAGGATGACATAGAACTATTTTTTATAGAGCCACAATTTAGATTCTAAATGTATGCCAGTTATAGAATTTTTGCTCAGTGTAATGTTCATGAGAGCAAAAAACTCTATACGAAGAGAAAAATTTTAGAACGAGAAACTATAAAGCTATCCATCTGACTGCTGCTGACGGAGGCCAATGAGCTATTATCTTTTCCACAATGCACCAATAATTCAAAATTATATAATTATGAATTTTTATATAATTTTTTAGATTTTCAGATTTTAAATAATAGCCATAAGGTTTATAAACATGCGCATAGTTATATTTTTAATTTCAAGTTGAATTAAGCATTATTTTATTACATAGAAAAAACTGTGCAGTGAAAACAACATTACAATCTTGCCCTTTTCAAAGGCAGCCAGAGGTTATACAGGATGTCCCAGCTAAGAAGTTACAAATTTAGACGAGAGGACACATAGGAATTTACACATAGACGACTCGGAATCACATAGGATTGCCGGGTCGGAAACGCATTCCTGACGCAATAAGTGCATTGAAAAGGTTGGATCACACAAAGCTGATCCTTAGCTCCGAAAATACGAGAGTGGTTGCCAGTGGATAAGATGAGCAGGATTCTCAGCTCAAAGTTCCTCGAGAGAGTGTTAAAGAAACAATATGCAAATTTCTCGTTCGAGATTTTAACTAACCGCCAGCAGGACACTACGATAAGAAGTTAGCTGAGATTAAGCTTCATTTAGTACGCAGACAGAGAGGATTAAGGTGGCAGACTGCACGAGCTCAGAGAAAGCAGATATGCTTCTGGCACATGGTGCTGCAGATTGTAATGATAGAGTCGATGAGAGGTTGTATGCCCAAAGGTATCCATTAAGACAAACTCTTGCCCATACCACGATTTCGCTCCTACACCATCAAATATGTGACAACGGCTCTTTTCATAAGGCCATATGTAACCATGACCGAACGATATGTACGCCAGCACACTGTGTTAGATCTGGTAGGAGAACTCCCAGTAGAAGTACACGAAGTATCTCGAATGAAATAGAGATTTCACGTAACATTGAATGGCGGATTCTGAATGACAATGACATGCGTCCATATCACTTATAGCGCGTCTAGTTACAACATCGTCTGTCTTTTTCACATTGGTGTTTACAGAAACGAGCTGCTGATCCTCGTTTCCCAGCCATCGTGTTGCTCACAGATGAAGCGTATTCAACGAGAGTGAATATTTTCAATACTCTTACTTATTTAAATATATTTTTATAACAATATGACGAACCCACATACGTTACGTATTAGGGATGCAAATATAGGTTTTATGGCAAGTGTATTAGCCGGCATTGTAGGGTATCGCCTCGTCGGGTTATACCTGTTGCCTGATTGCCTTAAAGGTGCAGACTACCCAATATTCTTGAAACAAATGTTACCAGAATTATTGGACAACACACACATTTAGTATTGGATTTTTCATCGTTATTCTACAATGTTAATCGGCAGTATAAATAAGAAAATGATAACTTTTATATTTGATGTATTTTAATTTAATATTTTTGCACATTATAGCAGTTCAAATGGAGGAAGGAAGCAATTTCAAGGTGATATGAGTATAAAGAAACTATTCTGTGAGATGAAGAAAGCTCCCTGATTAAGTAATTCAATTTTAATTCTTGGCGGAAGGTGTTTCAATAGACGGCTCTATTGAATTTTTTCAAATGTGATGTTTAACTCCCTTTAGATGTCCTTATGACGAGTATATTTGTTGGTTATTTCAGCTGACCACATTATCTCCAAAAATATTCTATAATACATGAAATAGTGGGAAATGGAACTTGTGCGGTTGTTACACACCAGATTTTTTTGGGTAAGAAAATATAATTTGACATTTTAAACATTGAAATGATGTGTAATTTTTTCCTATTGATTAAATAGTTATTTTAAGTTCTGTTCAGAATTAATATTATGTAGTGATTTCTTAACATAAAGTAAAAAGAAATTAAAGATAAAAATTACTGTAATAAGTACAAAACTTTGAATAAACACCATAAAATGCAAGCTAGTTTATTGCGTTTGATAGTGTTTATTCAATGTTTTGAGCTAGTTTATTGCATTGGATGGTATTTATTCAAAGTTTTAGCGAGTTTATTTCATTTTATGGTAATCCCCACAGAACTGGCGTTTTAAAATAATAAATACAAAACTTTGAGCAAACACCATAAAATACAAGCGAATTTATTGCATTTGATGGTGTTTATTCAAAGATTTAGCCAGTTTATTGTATTTTATGGTGTTTAGTCAAAGTTTGTACTTATTACTTTAAAACGCCAGTTCTGTGCTGCTCTCTTATTATCAGTTACTATGACTAATTTAATTATTTTCAAAATTTGCAATGCTAATCATTATGACAATATGTAGATGTTTTAAACATACGCAATTTTCTGTCACCGCTTTGGAGCGGCATTGAGACACACCCACCGAGAAAAAAATCTGTGACTGACACCTAGAAACTAGATTGTGGCTCTAGTAAAAATAGTTTCGTGCCATTCTTATAAATTCTAGGCCCGTTTGAAAGCGTGTTCTAGAATACCTTGTTAGAATTCTAGAGTGTTTTCTAATATTATCGATGTCAAATTTGCTTAAAAATCTGTGCAAATAAATAATAACACAAGAGGCGAGTTTCAGCAACTATAATTCGAATTTATGATCCAATTTTAGGAAATCAGGCGAGAATTTCTCACAATAAATAGGATTCATAATATAAATAATATCCATACTATTATTTCACCATCTAAAATGTGTAGACTAAAAATTCTCGATCATTTTGTCTATTCAGTTTATTGGCCTACCTTATATACATGGATCGGAAATCTATATTTCTAGTTTAGAGAATGAGAAAATGACTACTTATTGTTTGTAGATGAAAGCGATATATTTTTTTTCTCAGTGCACTATCATTATTTAGAGGTATTTTCATTTCATATTCTACAGAGATTTTTAACATTTCTGCATATATAAATTTCTTGCATCTGCATTTTGAAATATTTTAAGAGATGCTACGTTACAACATTGTTTGATAATTTACATTGGTTTGTAACTTTTGTGATAAAAATTTCTTTTCGTAAGGCATCCTTTTGTACATAAAAAAAAAAAAAAAAAAAAAAAAAAAAAACCTCACGAATAATTTCCTGAATTATCTGCAAAGCTAATATAATTTTGGCTATTTGAAAAGTCGAATAATTTATGCTATTAGTTATTTTTTAAAACTACTTTGTAGTCTTTTCTTAAATTTTCATATTTCCAGTTTTCAATCCAAAGTTGAAGTTTTTAATAAAATTGATAAAGAAGCTATTTTCATATATTTTTCTACCCTTTCAGATTACAAATGCGTCTAAATAATTTGCATTTTAGAAATATTCATTTAAAAATCTTATTTCACTAAAAGATGATTCCTGTAGGTAATTAATTTACAATTGCTAAAATTTATTTTATCATTTCCTTATAGATAATGATCCAGAAAATTATTCTATAACAGTTAAAAAGCATTACATGCGAAAATGAGATAGTTAAAATGACAGTATGTTTCAGACATATAACGTCTCATATAGTATATAAAATGTTAGATAGAGAAATAATTATAACTTTATACATCTGAAAGAAAATTTTCGAAATTGTTAGACTATAAAATTCCTAAGTGTGATAACACATTTTGAAGCTAAATAGATACGGAAACAGTGTTACCAGACTTAGAGACTTTTCAATTATTTCAATTCCCGAACAGCTTTCCTGGGAGTTGTAAAATATTATTAGCAAAGCACATCCACTAAAAACAAATAACTAGTGTGTTGTGGCCACCAAACGACTTTCTTCTATATTTTCTCATACAAATTCAGTAAGTAAAAATAATTTATTAAAATTATTATTTAAAAAAATTATATTACATGATAATGCACACGCTTCTATATTAGAAAAGTAGTATAACACTTAAAAAAAAAAAAAAAAAATAGAATTTATTCTCAATATTACACACACACACACACACACACACAAAACAAAAATCTTTTTTTCGTTAAAAATGAAAAAAAAAAATCGATAACTTTATTTTAAATTATCGCAGATCGATGGTTCAACTATTCGTTTTAAAGGTTTTGGCGAGCTCTTTTGAAAGATACCCATCATGAAAATTTACTCCCCTCGAGGGGGGACTTCTCCCCCAGGGGGTAGGCGAGGCTCCTACATACACAAAATTCTTTTTCCAGTTGATTATCTCCATGACAAAAAATATGTATTCGTTTCATTTGGTTTAGTGCAGTTTATAGATGTTAAACTCTACTTACCTGCAATTTCCCCCATAGACGTAATGTATTTGAATACTTTTGTGTGTCCCTATACACGAACCATTTGCTTCATCTTAACGAAAATCTTAGTGTAGCATCCCTATAAGATACACATTTAGCATACCGAGTTTGGAATTTCTGCTACTATTTGTTCTTGAGGTATGCTGATAACACACATGGAGACGGACACACAGACAATTCGCTAAAAACATGATTTTCGTATTCAGGGAACCTAAGAAAATGTAAATATAACAAAAGCTCACGTTCGAAAATTTGACCCTAAAACAATGCTTTCTCGACCCTATGGGTAAGAGAAAGTAAAAAGTGTCTATCTGTCTCTGTGCTACTTACAGAAAAACTGCGGAACGTACAATTCTGATTATTTCTAGATAAAGGAATGTGTGTAGTTCTGCAAAATACCTTTAGATTTTCGATATTCTTCTTAGATTTAATAATAATAATAATAATAATAAATAAATAAAAAAAAATAAGTTTCGATCCTAATAAAAATAATGTTTACAACTTTTTTGTTTAGTTGTTTTTTTAACATAAAAAGGAACATTTATTCATATGAGAATAAAAAAAATGAAAAGTTAAACTTGTATCATAAAAAGTTTCTGATAAAACTGACGTCTTAATAGCTTTAAAATTATAAAATATACTTGCTGGTGGTAATAAAAAAATAAATACACTGCAAATAAAGGGGTCTCAAAAAAAAAAAAAAAAAAACATAAAAACAACTGAAAAGGCCTTTAAGGCACGTAAATCTCTTGATATACAGCATAGACATAATAGATATCTTAATTTAAGGTTGCTGTGTACCCGCTATCTTTAATATTCAAGGTTTCATGTTAACCTATCGGGAAATTTTGTCATTTAATAGTGTTTTTAAATTTACGAAGAATAACGGTGTTTTAAGACATTCGTAATGTCTAAATTTCAGATGCAAAAAGGTGTCTTTAAAAGAAATACATTGTTTTTTCGCTTAAAAAGGGACAATTCATATATAAGATACATTTTTAACTGAATTTAAGAAGTTTACGATTACAGTGTATATATTTCCCTTTTAAGTCTTTTTTTTTTATTTATTTGTAATTTCAATTTATAAAATACTCTAATATGTTTTTTTTTCTTGATTTTCCGTCTGCAGCCCAATACGAATGTATATTTACTTAAACTTAATCGTGTTTCTAATAAATTTAATGAAATTTAAATAAATAAATGCCCTTTACAGTTCATTAATGGCTGTTTATCACGTTAATTTGGAATGATTTTGATTTGGCGAAATTCTCGACAATATAGTAACCAACAAATATAGTAACCAACGAAGAGGGCAAAGCTTGTTAGTGCTCAAATAATTTAAACTACTAAATTGTATTTACAAATCTGTTAATTTCTCAAAATATTAAAAGAATTGTAATGTTTAATTTTTGTTTCCATTTCCTAAAATATAATGACACTATTATTTAGTTATCTTAAAAATTAATTACTTTGATTATTTCATTTTCACATTAAATACATTTAAACCTTTAACAAAGAATTTTCGAAACGCGTAACCTCTCAGGAACAGAGAATGCAGTATTTCGAAATACAATAGTTATCCATCTATATGCGAATCATTTATGCATATTTTTGAAAATACTTAAAAATGGAAAATATTTCCATGCATCCTTTTAATGAAAGGATCCGAAAGGTTAAACCGAATAACATTTGCGGTAATTAGAGGTAAAATTGAATTTTAATCTTAAAAGCTGCTTATTGTGGACTCTGGTGATAATTATTAGAAAATCATATTTCAAAGAGCGTCTTGTTATAATTATCTAGATCTATGGTTTCAATGAAGATGAGTTTAATAAATTAATTTATTTTATAGGTAAAATAATGTACGCATATATCTCATATGCGTTTCTTCTAAAAAAAAAAAAAAAATGTTTTATTGTTATGAACAAATAATAAAAGGATTTTAAATTATCATTAATTTTTTAATTCATGGTTCTAATTAAGAAGAAAAATAAGATGATAATTTTTCTTTAAGTTGAATTTGAATATAAGATTTTTGATAGTAAGCATATAAGTAATTTTGATGCTTTGTATTTTGGTATTTATTTGACTGTTATGAGACTTATAATTTTAATGGCTTTTGTCTCGAATGCTCCATATTACATATATTCGCAATGGCAAAACATAATTTCTTATATGCATAAGAGGACTTCACATACAGTCATGTCTTTCTCGGGATTCGAACCAGGATCCTTTTGTTCCAGAAAACAACATTCCGCCAACATACCGGGGTGAATAATAAATATTTTAAACAAGTAAATGGATAAAAGTAAGCAGTTGAATTGTTTAGCATGAGTACGTTCTTTCATTATAAAAACTTACTGGAATAAATTAAAGAAGTTTAGTATATATATGAATAGATGATTGGCTTCGGATGTAAACATATTAATAAAGCATATTGATTCCAATTTCCCCACTAATAAGCTGAAAATTTTATAAATAATGCTCTTATGTTTAACGAACAATACAGCGAGTTGATAATTAGATAATACCAGCCAGTTTTACTTACCAAATTTCTCGTACAGTGTTGGAAAATATTATTTATATTTTTGTTACGCTTAATTAACAAACTAGGAAGGCGATATAGAATCTAATTTAGCCAGTTTTGTTTATGTGCTGCATTTATGTATCTGCTCTGTATTTTGTTCTAATATTTAGATCAAAAAACTCTATTCAAAATATTTAAGCATTTTAAACCTATTTTCTCATTTTTATTGCAAGACTGGTAAAGCATTTTTGCGAAATGACTCTTGAAATTATATATATATATATATATACACGCACGTATAGTGTATACACACACACACACACACACACACACACACACATATATATGTATATATATATATATATATAGAGAGAGAGAGAGAGAGAGAGAGTAGTAAAAGTCAAACTTAATTAGTTAAAAAATAGGAACTTCCGGCTAACTCTCACAGAAAATATCCAGAATCTCAATTGGTATAAAATAAAAACATTGAATCAAACATTTTGAAACTTAACAAAAATCACATCGAAAACTTTTAAGAGGCTTCTAGATATAACAGTTGAATATAAAGACTATTTTTCCTGTCATTTATTTTAGAGTAAGACTTAGTTTGTGAAAAAAAAAAAGGAAACACATAAAACCCTACGCAAAATAAAAATACTGTCTTGAAAAAGATAAGTTTTTAGGGGATTAGCAATAAAACAATATATTAATTAGGAGCAAGCTTAAATTTTCGATAATAAAATAGTTTGTTGGGATCAATCATGCTTGATATTGTTGCGTACTTGGGGGTTCGTGAGTTGTCCGAGAATGAAAGGCCAAACGTACAAAAATTCAGTAATTTATTCACAGAAAGTTCCAGAAAAATACAGGTCTATAAACCAAGTATCAGCTTCAATTCGACCAGTAAACACAGCTTAAACAACAGCTGTCAATAGCAAATCCACAGTACAAACTGTATAGCAATAACACTTAAAGCAAGTCTCTTTCGAAGAGGCTCAATGCAAGCTGACCGACTCTGATCACAGACTAAACTGAACTGACTGCCTTGGCGAGAAAGCGCTTCCTTATATGCTGTTCCATGGAACACAGATTTTTCGAGAAAGCTCTAGAAAGTGGTCAACCAATCAACTTACAGCTTCCATATTTGGTATATCCCATATAAGGATTTTCTCGCCAAGTTCGCCAAAAAAAATCGCCACGGTGGGAAAAAGTCGCCCAATTTGGCGCCAAATCCATTACCTGCATTACTGGGGCTTTTTAATGCGTTTTTAAGGGAAATTAAGGCTATTTCAACGCTAAAACGACTAGAAATGCACAAAATTAGCACTTTATCAACTTACTAAGCCTCTTTGAAAGAATTTGTACAGAAATAAACACAATTATTTACAATTTTGTAACAATATTTTTATAGTAAAATAGGAAACGGGATAATTGAAAACTCAGTGCATAATGAACATTTTAGAACATTTTAAGGCTATTATCATTTTAAAAAATCATCCGGAATTTAACTAAAGGGATGAACGACTGACATATTAAAGAAGAAAATATATTAATGTATTAAAGGTGTTTTATCACATGTGCATAGATATATTTTCTGGCAGATAAATGTTACAGGCAGATTACTTTTCATCAATACCGATTTTTTCAGAAATCGGTATTGGTGTCATACATAAAAATTCTGTTTAAAATGAAATATTTTTATAAATCCCGATTCATCGATAAATATACAGAAATGTAGGTACTTTCTAAAAAAAAAAAAAAAAAATATCATCGAAAAACAAGCAGTGAAAATTTCTTTCATACGACTCAAAATAAAGATATTTATCATCTTGAGTTTCCTTTTGATGAAATTCTCTTTACTTTTAAAGAACAATAAAAATATTAAACAAAACAGTAATTCTTTTCCGAAAAATCATCTAGAGAATTGAAAGTTAATTATTTAGAAAATAAATTAAAAGTAAACATATCAGCAATATCAGCATAATGTTATTTTCTGTGTTTGAAGAGAGATAAACTGAACAATCAAAATTATCTGGAGATCTAAGACGTCAGCGATATATTTAAAGAGAAAAGATAGACAAATATTTTTTAAAATATTTGTTATTCGGCATTACATAAAGAAAGAATTAAAGAACTTTTAAAACTGTTAATGTTATTATGATTTTCGATACAATGTGAAAATAAGTGAAAAAGAATTGATAATAAAATTTTAATAATGATATGCTGCATTGTTGCTTAGTTGAAAGAAAATAAATAAAATTATGAAAGATTTGCATAAAAACAAATTTAATTTGATATATACATCTTTTTATTTTTATTATTTTTTTTTTTTCACATGAAGGAATACAAGAAAGAAATTTATGCAATTCGCATAGAATTATAAA
The DNA here is from genome assembly GCA_963930645.1 of Salticus scenicus. NCBI lineage: Eukaryota > Metazoa > Arthropoda > Arachnida > Araneae > Salticidae > Salticus > Salticus scenicus. The sequence continues at coordinate 83,624,926 of OZ005649.1, forward strand.
TATTTTCTGTCGGTACTGATCCGTTGCAGCGCTTAATCTATATATACACTTAAAATTGTTTGTCCTAAATGAGTGCGTGAGGGAGTGAGTAATTCATCATCGCAAAGCCCAAACCTCTGCACCTAGAAGCATGAAATTTTGTGACAATATTCCTTCTATTATGTAGACATTCACTAAGAAGCGATTTTACAAAATTCGCCCCCCAAGGGGGGAGGGAGACCAAAACTTAATTTCACGAAATCCTTCATTTCTCAAACAAACAAACAACAACAACAACAACAACAACAAAAAACAGATATCCGTAAAATTTTTTCTTTAAAATATAGCTAACATAGATATCTAAAAACCAATTTCTGGAATTTTAGAAATTCGATTCCAAAGAGGGAGGGAAGGGGGCAAAACGTGATTTCACATGCGTAAAACGTGATTTCACACAGTCCTATGTATCTTAAACAAAAAAAAACAGATATAAGTGAAATTTTTGCATACAAATACTTAAAAACCAATTTCTGGAATTTTAGAAATTCAGTCCCTAAAGGGGGGAGGGGATAAAACGTGGTTTCAAATAATCTTTTATATCGCAAACAAACGAAAAAAAAAAAGATATATGTGAGATTTTTGCTTTAAAATATAGCTCACACAAATATCTAAAAACCAATTTATGGAATTTTAGAAATTCGTCCCAAGTGTGACGGGAAGGAGGGAGATCTATGGGACAAAAGAAAAAAAAAATACAGTTAGAGCGTTCAAAATTGGTACAGATAGGTTTTAGAGACCTGCAAGTAATCGGTGTAGACAGCTCTTTTTCTTGTCCTTCTGAAACGTACATTTTTGCAGATGGTTCTAAAACAGACTCCAGTGTTGCAGCCGTCTTTTGTCTTAGCAGACACCCCAATACTAAACCTAAGGGAAGAATGTCAAACACATTGGAACAACACCCTCAAAGGTAGTTATACCTAAGGAAATTATCCCACGGGTCTCGTTTCAACTTTTGATTTTAAACACAAATAGTACGACCTTTCTTACGAGCCACAGTCTATTCAGAGCTTTACAAATTTCCCCGCTCAAGCACAGATTTATGTGAATGTGGTGAAAAATCAACTGCATAACATTATTAGTATGATTACTGCTTGACCTCGTCTTGGCACCTCAAGCGCCCAATCCTACCACTTAAAGGCTTGCTCCATAACATTGTAACACACTCACTTTTATAACAAAATCTCAAACACATTTACAACATTTCCAGCTTTTCCAACCTTACAATATAGAAGCATAACCGACTTGCATTGCGTAGATGCATTTTTCCTTATGGGCATTTACAGCAAGTTTTTTTTTTTTTTTTTCAATTTTTGGGCCAGCAGCCTCTTTTTACATAAAAATTGGACTTTTCTACCATTATCCAACCAAAGAAATAAAAATGAACCGTTTTTACGAGTGTCCAGCTTAAAAAAAGGACTGTTTCACAAGTGTTCAGTCTAAAAAAAAAAAAAAAAAAAAGGTTTTGTAGCTGTTTTTTTTCTGGTGTTACGATATGCCCATGCCCAGTGCTCGCGTGTGAGCTCTTTTCTTTGTTCTTCTCTTTCTGAAGTTTTCTCCTGCGCCTTGTCGCGCGTTTGGAAGTTCCCAGTTAGGAAAGGCGCCTACAACCAGCGCTTTCATCAACTGCCCTCTCGCAAGGGAAAATTCTTGTGGCTAATTCTACATAGCTTTTCTTTGCTCCCCTTTGAGCGATTAGTAACTCCTCGGCAGGAAAAACGCCCTCTGCTCGCGCTATAGTCCCTTGCGACTCAACGCGTAGAACATCTTCCATTTTTTGCCCTCTGCCACGTGATGAAGAGTTTTCCTAACTACTTGTCTCCACGCCCTGGAAATTCTGATGAAGGTAACAGTAATGCCCCAGACACTCTTCTGTTGCTAGCAGCTCCCCCCCCCCGGTGATAAAGTAAAATAAAAATACATTTGTACACATATTTGTTATTTTAGGATTCTACATAAAACAAATTTCTTTTAAATTTTTAAATATGAGTAATATGTCTATATTAAGTGAGATAAAGATAACTAAGTCTTTATTCATGTTTAAAAATTTAGTGGAATATTTTGAATATGAATCATTCATCTGAATATTTCTGTAGCTTCGGATTACATATTTAAGTAATATTTCAGGAGAAAAATTTCATTTGAATATTGATGCATAAACATCAAATCTGAGATAAAAACAAAATACATTCAAAAAATACATTTATTAAAAAGATATTGCGATGCATTTTATATAAATATCTTCTTATGTATTTTGTTTTATGTGATTAACAACACTCTTTTTTTAATGAAAACTTCACAATGACTCATTAGCTACATTTTCAAGAATAAAACACGTTTTTAATAATGCTTTTCCGTATTCATAAAATGAAAACATTTAAAAATGCATAAAACAATTCGCTTTCATATGCAAAAACAAAACTTTTCTCTTTTATTTCATACTAAGCATATTTTTTTAACTTCATAAATGAATAAACTGAAAAAAAGTATTTTTCGAGAAATAGTGTCAAACAAGATTTGAAATGATTTGCATAGTAACGTGTCGTGTGATGTCTTAATATAAAAGAAAGAAATATTTAACGCTTTTGTTCTTTATCCGAGGGAAAAAAAAATTGACTGCATGATTTTCTGAAAAGCAAAAGAAAAAGAACAATGAATATTTACGATGAAGCTGCTGTTTTTTATGAAAGGTATATAACCAGATAAATGCTTTCCAGAATTTACTAGCAGAAAATATTATCAGATACAAATATGAAAAGAATTTTATAAATGTCTTGAAATTACAAATAAATTTAATTATAAAAATAAGTAAAATAATCTGGTGTGTCACCCACACGACTTTCTCTAAACCAGAAATTTAATACTATAAATACAGGTTGCAGATTAAAAGGTAAGATAACGAGTACTGTTATGTAAACCTGCGTTAAACAATTCATATTAGGCTTCTGAAGAGTTTTATATGGTAATTAGTTCTGTGTGAGGGGGGCTACCGCCCCCCTCAACCCCCCGTTTCATTAATGCACCTACATTTATATAGAATTTAATCCGGTTATTAAAAAATAATTCTGTTTTTAAAAAATAATTTATTAATATTATAATTTAAAAAATTATATCTTTTATGATACTCGTAATGCAGACGATTTCCATATTAGAGAAGTAGTATAACACCAAATATCTAAAAAAAGCCCATTTTATTCTCAATAAAAAAAAAAAAAAAAAAAAAAAATGCGATTTTTTTTCTAAGTTTTTTTTTTGTTAAAAGTAAAAAAAAAAATCGATAACTTTGTTTTAAATTATCGCATATCGATGGTTCAACCATTCGTTTTAAAGGTATTAGCGAGCTCTTTTGAAAGATACCCATCATGAAAATTTACTCCCCTCGAGGGGGGACCTTCCCCCCCAGGGGGGTAGGCGAGGCTCCTACATACACAATTTTTTTTTCCCAGTTAACTATCTCTATTACAAAAAATATATATTCGTTTCATTTGGTTTAGTGCGGTCTATAGATGTTAAACTCTACTTACCTGCAATTTCCCCCATAGACGTAATGTATTAGAATTCTCTTGATTGTCCCTGTACACGAACCATTTGCTTGATCTTAACGAAAAGCTTACTGTAGCATCCCTATATGATACACATTTAGAATACCAAGTTTGAACTTTCTGCGATAATTTGTTTTTGAGATATGCTGATAACAGACACACACACACACACAGACATACAGACACACAGACCATTTGCTAAAAACATGATTTTCGTATTCAGGGGACCTCAAAACGTGTAAATATAACAAAATCTCGCATTCGAAAATTTGACCCAAAAACAATACTTTCTCTACCTTATGGGTAAGAGAAAGTAAAAATATACACGCATCATTCACCACGTGTTATTTATGGTGTTTATTTAAAGTTTTGCACTAATACTAATCATTGGCTTACATGATGTATTTAAAAAAAAAATGACATCTTTTTTGCAACATAATACACTACCTACCAATAAGCTTTTGGAAACGTTTAAATTTAGGCGTATTCTCAAATAGCTAAAAAATATTTTTAGGAATCATCTTGGAAATCTGGGAATATAAAGAACATTTTACACTTGATATATTTCAGCAAAAGTTTTTATCTGAGGAGGAAAGGGAACTAGTAAAAAATTAAAGAAAAATCAAAATGTTTTGCATCACCCTGTAAAAAGTAATGCTTGAAATGCGTTTTGGCTGTAGCATGTGATTACCAGGATCTTTCTAATTACTTTTATAAATATTTATAAGGCTACCACTTATATTCATGGATATGTAATTGTTTATTTTAAAAAGTGTAAAAAAAAAAAAAAAAAAAAAAAAAAAAAAGAAATTGCCACTTTTTTAATTATAATACATAAGGTATTAGACCTAGTGCAAAGCCATTTTTAGGAAACTTGGCATACTACATTAGACATTGCACACTGCAATCAGAATGTAAAACTGTTAAATATCTTACGAAATATGAATACTTTTACTAAATAATTTTTAACTACGCATGTTCAAGCTAAAAAAAAAAATTCATTTGTATAATTTAATAGCCTAAAGTATTGAGCTACTTATATGAAAACTCCAAACAAATATCGTGTAAATTCAAACTGTTATAAGCTATAGAATGAACAGAATTTCGATTCCTCTGAAAAAAAAAAAAAAAAAAAAAAAAGATGATAGAGTTTTTTATTAGTATTTACAACCAGCGAATACTGTATTACCATTGGGCATTGATTGAATCAAAATGTGAGTAAAACCCCTAATTGTGTAGCTTTTATTTTGAGCGAAACTGAAATTCCTTTCATTCTATAACACATAACTGTTTAAATTTACACGATATCTGTTCTGATAACATTGATAACATTGCTCTGCAAAAAAAGAAAACAAAATCTCGAGATCTGATACCATTCTTGATGATTCTTATGTAAAATGACCTCCTGAATCCGAATATGACTCTCATTTTCCCCAGTCACCCACCGTTTTCTAGATACACCCCCCCCCCCCCCTTCCCGTCCCTCAATTTCTTTGCCTGTTCGATACTTTTATGACCATGAATTTGATTTGAAGAATGAAAAATAATTAACTTAACACCTAAAAACAATATATATAAAAAGTTTAAAAAACAACATTAATAACAAATTAAAAAAAAATATATAAGATATGTAATGCATAATTTCAGCGGCAAATCCCCCCCGAAATTTTTCCCTTGTCGCAAATGTCCATGTTTTAGAATTTTCCAACTTTATAGCCACTCAGAAGATATTTAACGGTTAAAATAATCCTCCCCCTTCTAAAAATAAAGTTTATAGTCACAAAATCACCGAAAAATGATATCCTAATAAACGGTAGATTACACATACAGGGATGGAACACGGGCGCAGAATTCATACCACTATGAATGTAAGAAAATTTTCTACCTCTTAAATCAACGATATTATAGGTATGGAAATTTCTTAAACAGATTCCGGTATGAATTCTGCGCCCGTGTTCCATCCCTGCACATATTACACTGCTCTGAAAAAAAATTCGAGATCTAATACCATTCCTGACGATTCTTATGTAAAATGACCTCCTGAATCTGAATATGACTCCCATTTTGTCCAGTCACCCACAGTATTCTAGACACACCATCCCCTACCTCAATTTCTTTCCCTGTTCGATAATTTTATGACCATGAATTTGATTTGAAGAATGGAAATGAATTAATTTAACACCTAAAAACATATATATATATATATATATATATAAAGTTTAAAAAATAACACTAATAACATATAAAAAAAAAATGAGATATGTAATGCATAATTTCAGTAGCAAATCCCCCCCAAAATGTTTCCCTCGTCGCAAATGTCCATGTTTTAGAACTTTCCAACTCTGTAGCCCCTCAGAATATATTTAACGGTTAAAATAGTACTCCCCCTCCTAAAAATCAAATATATAGCCATAAAATCACCGAAAAATGATAAAAATAGGGATCCATTCCCAAAAAACTGTGGGTGATAGGAGAAATGGGCGTCATATTCGGATTCAGGAGGTCATTTTACATAAAATTATGCTGAAATGGTGTCAGAGGCAATTTCCATGTGGAACAGTGTAACAGCTCCAAAAAATTAAAAAAGACAACATAGTCTTCTAATTCAAATTTTACAACCACGTGTCTATTTATTCATTTATTTATATTATTAATTTCTCGAGACGTGGATGAATTTTATAAAATTAATTTATTATTAATATTTTCCTCTCACATATTCCGCATATCAAATTATTTTATTTTACTTACATTTTCTTTTACGGATAAATAAATTCTGAAACATTATCAGGTAATTTATGCTTTGTTTTCTGCGATTTTAACATCTGTATTTATACACTATTCAGAAATATTTAAAAAAAAAATGAGATACCTCTGTAAATGAACCAATTAATTTGTCTATGTTTAATTTATTGCTCGAACCAATGAAGAATCTTCCCAAAACATGCAAACCATATTTAAAATTGTATATTTTATTTTTTATCACAATACATTGTTGTAATTGTGATATAAGTTTTCCGTTAAATTACATCTTTTTTCATAAATTTAATTCATACGAAATGCATACATGGAAACAATGAATAAAACTTTACTTTCTCTATTCTGTTATATTGTTGTAGCTATGCCAGCAGTTTTCAGTGTTATCTCCGGAAAATTTGAGCTTCTATTAAAATGATATATATATATATATATACATATATATACAGTGGGGGAATCATGATTAAACTTCCTCTGTAAATAAAATCCTAAAGCTAAAACGAGCGAGTGGATTGCCACTAAATTTAGCATGTGGACGATTCTTAAGATGCACCCTAGAATTTTTATTTTTATTTTAATTTCATTAATTTTTCTTTTTTATTTCAAAGGAAATGTTTATCAGGTTGTGCTTTGAATGAAAAGTAACAAATTTAAGAAATGCAATAATTCACACGAAAATAAAAAGTCATAAATAAATGCATTGGAAATTTAACTCCTTTAAGAATGAGATATTTTTCATGAAGAGTAGGCTTATCACCCTCCTAAACTTTACTCAATATGGGCATACTAATACCGAAAATATGTCTCCAATACATAACGTATCCTAATTGTTTTGTTTAGCTCTCCTCACCACCTAAAACTAATTATTTATAATTCCGTTCCCTACTAGAAGTAATAAGCTAAAACTTTTATACCCATATTTTTATTTTATGATTCTATATGAAACAAATTTCTTTTAAATTTCAAATAGAGTGTCTATATTAAATGAAATAATGGTGCATAGCTTTTTATTCTTGTTTAAAAAAATAAGAGGAATATTTTAAATGTTAATGAATCATTATTCTAGAAAGCGTTTTGTACATTTTTTATAGTTTCGGATCTTATATTTAAAGTAATAGTTTAGGGAAAAAATTTCATTTGAATATTATTGCATAAACATGAGTAATTATATGAAATCAAAATAAGTTGAAACAAACAAACAAACAAAAAGAAAAAATATGTGTATGAAAAACATATCGCTATATTTTTTTTTATATAAATATCTTCTTATGTCTTTAAAAAAATTCCCTTTAATGAAATTTTTACAATGATTCATCAGCTACATTTTTGGGAATAAAACCCGTTTTTAATAATATTTTTCTTATTCATAGACTAGAAACATACAAAATTATAAGAAACAATTCGCTTTCATATGCAAAAACAAGGTTTTTTTTCTTTTCTTTTATAACATGAATATATTTTAACTCCATGAATGAAAAAAAAAAAAAAAAAAAAAAAAAAAAAATGTTTTTGGAGAAGTGGTGTCAAAAAATCTTTATTGAAGTGATTTGCATAGTATCATGTGATATTTTGATATAAAAGAAAGAATTATTTAACGTTTTTGATATTTATCTGTGAAAAGAAAAGAAAAAAAATCTTAATACTCAAGAAAACAAAAGAACAAATATTTACAACGAATAACAAATATTTACAATGAAACAGAGATTTTGCGTGGATATTTTATAGCCAGATAAATATTTTTTTAGAAACTACTAGTAGAATATATTATCAGAAGCAATTATTAAAAAGTTACTATTAAAAATCTGAAATTAGGAATAAATTTAATCATGAAAATAACTGAAGAAGAAAAAAAAAAAATGTACTGTATAATTTTTTTTTTTTTTTTTTTTTTTTTTTAAATAAAGAAAACTATACTATTATATGAAGTTTTAAAGTTTAATAAATTTTTATTTATTATTCATGGAAAAACATAGCATGTGATTTATTATTTGCTTTAGATTTCAATATTTGGGCTAATTCCCATTAGAAGAAATGCAAAATATTCGTTTGCTTATTATAAATACATAAAATCTGACCAAAATTTAAATGTACGATAGAACGATTTTTTTATGCTTACGGGTAGATATGCCAACATTTTAATTTATTCCGGAACTTTTTTAGCCACGCCTTTATTTTATATCACTTTTTTATAAAGAGTATTTTTTTCTTATTTTAGCGTTGTTATATATTTGAGAAAAATATTCTATAAATAAAGTGGTGCAGATTAAAGGCGGGGCTAAAAATGCTCCGGAATAAATTAAAATATTGGCAACTTTGTTACTGGCATAGAAATTTAATCGTATTGATGTAATTTTGCGCTGATATGCCACATTCTATAACTAAGTGAAGGAAAGCGGCATAAATATCTCATAATATGATGCAAATGTATTTTTAAAGACTTTTTTATCTAGAAATAGAAATTTTTATTTTGTTTAATCAGTGAAAACTGTTATAAAAATATATAAAAAACTAGTATGGTTATTTACTGGTAGCCAAACAGTGTAAAAAATGGCAACTATGATATTAAGAAGTATTTATAACTTCTGGCTTTCTTTATGGATTCTACTACTAGGTATATGTTCTTCATAGGTATGAAATTTATGCATTATATACGTTTTTTAATTCCGTATTGAAAAAAGGATATGAAACGGATTTAGATTAAAAACTTGGAATGGATTTGATAAATTATATATTTTCTTGATAAATTCCCTATCAATTTATGTAAATAACAATCTATAATTATCATAAAATTTTAATATGCAGTATATTTTAATTTATTCTCATTTATTTACTAAATTAAAGGACAACAGACGTCGCGAATACTACCATGATGCAAAATTTCTCTCTCAGGCGAAAAGAAATTATTTTGTAAAGTTTGCGCTAGTTAGTTCTATGTGAATGTTTTATGTAGTGAGTGTACATCGCATATATTTCATAAAATTTTATCAAGATCTTTTTGCAAAATTCTGTAATATCGATATCCGTATACACTGAGAGAAAAAAAAAATTATACCGCTTGCATCTAGAAAAAAAAAGTAGTCCTTTTTGCGAATCTTTAACACATTGAACGCCATGTCAGCCATTCTAGATTATAAACATTTTGTCATACATCTCTAAGTACTGAAGGAATCATTTTGAAACTTTAGGAGTGTGTAGAACATGTTATACTTCAAACATTTCAGTGAAAGTTTTACCCCGAAAGTGAAAGCAGTACCAATAAAAAATTAAAACGTTGAGGGCCTTGTCAGCCATCGGTGGCTGACAGTGTCAAATATGATATAAAGCAGCGTCAATCATCGGTGGCGGATATAAAATAGGATATAAAACTAAAAATATTACATTTAATGATTGAAAATTTATTAAAAATTTGCTTAATTTTTATTTATTACAGGAGAAATCATTATGGAATTTTAATGGATTTTAAGAATTTGCGAGGCACACAACGTGTTAAACTAGAAATATAGATTTTCGAGTTAAGCGTATAAGGTAAACAAATAACCTGGATAGACGGAACGATCGAGAATTTCTAGTCCACACTTTTCTAGATGGTGAAACAACATTATGAATATTACGAATACTTTGTATTGCAGTACTATTATTATTATTATTTTTGTTTAAAAATATTTCAAAAATATATACACCATAAAAAAGAAAAATATATAAAAATTATATTTAACGCAACGAATACAGATAATACTTTTTTTTTTTAATATGTAGATAACGGAAAGTTTGAACGACTAGTCGCCTACTTAAATAATTAATTAATAAATAATAATAATAATAATAATAATAAGTGCAGTTTTGTTGAAAATGTTCTTGTAAAACTTTTGTATATATTTTCAATACATGTGTGTGTTTGTACATAAATCTCTTATTATTCTTTCTTATATGAAAGTTAGGAAACAGTAGGGAAAAAAATTAAAAATCTAATTAATAAGTTCTTCTTTGACGAATAAAATTTCTTTAATTTTAAGCATATAATGTTTGATTTATAGTTCCAAACCTTCTCGATTTCTCATTAAATTCATTTGAAACTTTAATGCCGAATTTTTTAAGGTATTATTTCACAGGAAATTAGAATACCACCTTTTGAAATACGTTTACCCGCATGAAATCCCTTTTATGTGCACGTATTTGCAAAAATATTCCTAAAATGGAAAATGTTGCGATATGCTGTTTTAATGAAAATGTTGTAAAGCTTAAACGAAATTATTCTAGTGGTAATTGAAGTCAAAACTGAATTTTAATCTCAAAATATACTTTGCATGGAATTTCTAAATTAATATTTAAAAATAATTTTTCAAAAGAGTGTATACTATTAATATTGAAGTTTCCGTTTACCAGAAAGTGCAGTTTACGAAAATACTTTATAATGTACTAAAGAGAAAAAATTGTATGTTAATTTTATACTTAAATATTTAAAGTTTTGGTTAAAATTTATTGCTTTGAAATATCACAATAAATATGTTTAACATTATTTTTGTGGTATAATTGTTATTTTTTTGTTATGAGGGAAACAAAAAAAATTGTGTTGTTTTTAAGTCGAATCTATACTAGCATATTGTTCTTTATTGTATACTTTTAAAGGAAATCTGGAGAAAAAAAGAAGCTAAAATATGTAATTATAGAGTATATTTTATTTAAATATGTTATGATTTTTAAATTAATTTACAACAAGAGGTTTGGTTCCTGCGGATGATCAAAATTGTCGTAGCATGCCTTCGGACAATTCGTACGGGTGATTGCAGGACAATCGCCAATCGCTTGCTGCATATATCTAGAGAGGCATTAAACTTACTTAACCTCATCTTAAATGGGTAAATTAACAAATTATGTACTTAACTGAAATGTATTAATTGGCATGAATGTCCAATACAGTGAAAAAATTCACACTGATGACTTTGCTAAATCTAATTACTACATGCGTCGGAATGCAGTTTGTTAAAAAATACAGAAATTATTTTCTTTATGATATCTAGTTTAATGCTACTGTGTAGCCCATGATGTAGTGTATCAGTTTATAAAACATAAAGTTTAAAAACTAACGCACTCTCATACGCACTCTAAACGTCCGTTTCAAATAAATAAATAAATAAATAAATAAAATAAATAAATAAATAAACAAAAAAAGTAAAGAAAATACTGCAATATGACATTACAATATGACAAATATATTGAAAATATGATTACTTTTTTAGTGTTCCCAATTTTTCTTCCTCTTCTTCTTTTTTTTTTTTATTTTTTGAATTGAAAGGGAAAAGTTTAAATAAATTCTTTTGATTAAGTGTTAAATATTAATGTATGGGACACTTGCGCTACACTTTAATTTATTATCTACAAACAATTTTTTTTCTACTTTTTGAACTACTCTATTTATCTGACACAAAATGTAATCTACTACTACTACAATTACACACACATATATGCATATTAAAAGCGAAAAAGTTAAAACAAAATCTCTTTTATCTGCAAATTGTTATACAAAACTATATTTGCAATAAAAATATATATTAATGTTTAGTATCAATACCTTTTACATATATGGAAATAGTTTATATCCATTAAATATTTCTATATATATAATTCATTAATAATCTTTAGTATAAATACGTTTTCAATATTTTTTATTGCAATAATAAAAATATTTCAAGGTTATATATATAAATTTAAAAATCCTATTGAAAAAATATTCATATACATAAAAGACATACCTGACATCAGACCACAGTAATTTTCTACTAAGATTTGAACAACTCCCAAAAACAGATGTCAACTTTCTCCGTTGTTAAAGTGAAATCGTAGCTTCGCCACCAAACTCCACTCAACTAAATATATTTAAAAATCCTATTGAAAAATTGTTCATATACATAAAAGACATACCTGACATCAGCCCACAGTAATCTTTTACTAAGATTTGAACAACACACACACACACACACACATATATATATATATATATATATATAAAGCTACTTAAAAAAAAAAAAATGATGTGGGCACCACATGACTTCCTTATACACTTTTAGAAATATACATAATGTTAAAAAACATTGACATTGGACCCGAAACAGTTGGCTAAAAATATTAAAAAAAAAAAAAAAAAAAAAAAATGAATTATCACCGTGTTCTGAGCTTTTCTGAAAGTTAGTTAAAAACCGATGTAAGATCTGTAATGGTAACGCTGACGAAGGCAGCAGGGACCAGAAAAAATTGGCTCAAAGTATTTTTAAAAATGCATTTTCACCGTGTTCTGAACTATTCTGAAAGTTTCAAATGTCTAGCTTGTCGGGAAGTTAGTTAAATAAATTTTCTGTTGAACCATATAAACGCTGTCGAAGGCAGCAGTGACCTGAAACAATTGGCTAAAAATATTAAAAAAATGCATTGTCACAGTGTTCTGAGTTTTTCCGGAAGTTTTAAATGTCTAGCTAGTCGGGAAGTTAGTTAAAAATCGATTGCAAGATTTGTACTGGTAACGCTGCCGAAGACAGCAGGGACCCTAAACAGTTGGCTAAAAGTATTAAAAAAATGCATTTTCACCGTGTTCTGATCTACTCTGAAAGTTTAAAATGTCTAGATAGTCATGAAGTTAGTTAAATAAATTTTCTGTTGAATCACATAAACGCTGCTGAAGGCAGCAGGTATTAGAAACAGTTGGCTAAAAATATTTTAAAAAATGTATTGTCAACGTGTTCTGAACTTTTCTGAAAGTTTCAAATGTCTAGCTAGTCGGGAAGTCAGTTAAATTGCAAGATTTGTCCAAACCGTTTTTGAGTTACTACCGTTTTTTGATACATTTTGGCCATTATGAACCCAATTTTCCTAAATATCTCCAAAGTGAAAAATCATACGAAGTCCAAAAAGGGAGGTGCACAACTAGATGTTATAACAAACCTATGTACCAATTCGCAACTTTCTACGTCCAACCGTTTTTCAGTTATGCGACATACACACACACACACACACACACACATACATCCAGACGTCACGAAAAATCGTGTAAAGTCCCTTATATCTCTTAAACGAGAGCTCGTGTTAAGACGACACTTGCAGGTGTACAACTAGATATCATGACAGTCACACGTATAAATTGGCAACATTCAGCGATCATTCGTTTTCGAGCAATGTGAAATGCAAAATCCATTTCGCAAATCGGGATTACTATACTTCCTTATACTTTGTATAAGGAAGTAAAAAAGCATAAAAGTCAAAATAAGCGTGAATGTAATTTTCAACTGCCAAAAAGAAAAAAAAAAGGGGGAAGAAGATTATTGTTAAACACATTTAAAAGACTTTATTATAAATCAAAATCTTCTCTCATACGATTTTTATTTATTTAAATAATCAGCTGTTTTACTCAAATGAATTTCTTTTACCCTGCATTTTTGTACAATAACAACATATTGCTCATTAAAGGGCGAGATAAAAAGTGCTGAATATGAATATATTTTAACAACAGAAAATAGGATCAGGAGTAGTTTTTATTTGACATATAATTCAGTGTGAATGAGACTACCGCTCCACGTCTGTGAAAATTATCAATCTTGATCAAACTGTTCAAGTTGCAAGTTCATATGAACTTCAAAATACAATTTTGAATTTCCATCAATCATTTGTTTGAAAATTTATGATGATAATACACATACATACAGACCAACCTCTAAAAATATGACCTTTTTTATTCAGGGGACCTTAAAAATGAGAAATTATACAAAAAAATCTGAAAATTGAACTTTAAAACTACTTTATCGACAGTTTTGGTATGATAAATTAGTTTTTATTCACAGACATGTTAAAATATTGTAAAGCACTACTATCAATTACATTCAATAGAAAAGAATGCTTTCGTCTAATTTTAGGTAGTCTTGTATATCATCTGGAAGTCATATGAAAATTAGATTATGTACTTAAATTTAGTCCTACATGAAAAACACTTAACACAACCTGGATTGCATTTCCACCATACATAAATATAGCTTCAATATATCCATATTCTTTCGAGTAGACCTGTAAACGAACGATGGATGATTTTCATGTTATATTCTACACAAAAAATTCTTTTATTAATATAAAAGTATATGCTTATTTATTCTTGTTTAATGAAATATTTTAGATGTTAATATATACCTATCAGAACGAAACATATTGCCTACTATGTGTAATGTATATGAAATTTCTTGGATGTTCCTGTACACGAGTTATTTGCTTGATTTTAATGGAAGTTTTAGTATAGCTCCTGTATGCACTGTAAAAAAAAAAAAAAAAAAAAAAAAAGGTAGATTTGCAGCAGAATGTGCTAGCAATATGGGTGCAGGGGGAGGGGGGGGGGAAGTTAGAAAGAAGTAATTTAGAGCAGAAACAACCGTAAAAGAATCTCTCTTTACAGATGTTTCTGCTGCAAATTGTCTTATTTAACACCAGAATGTGCTGGCAACATGGGTGCCAGTACATTTTGCTATGAAAGATTTTTTTTTTTTTTTTTTTTTTTTTACAGTGTGACACTGAATTAAAATACAGCTATACATTCCCTGCTGCTGATTGTTCTTGAGATATGATGATCACAGACACACAGATATACAGACCAACCATTAAAAGCATATTTTTCGGATTCAGGGTGCTTGAAAACACGTAAATATAACAAAAAGTCAATTTCGAAAAACTGATCCAAAAAACAATAATTTCTCTAGCATACATGGGTAAGAGAAAGTAAAAATGCACGAAGAAATCAACAAATTTCTCTATTATAATGGACAAATATCTCGCTTTCCTTTTCTTCATCTAATTTACAAAAAAGACATTTTAAATTTTATAGACACCCGATGTAATACAATAGATTACAGTTACAAAATTCCCTACTGAAATTATGATTTGCAATTATTACAAATATTATAAAATTTAATGCACCCAATAGAAATTAATTATGCTCATGGCAGACAGCAGCTTTTTAAAACATTCCTACTGTGACAAAAACGATAGAAATTATTCATAATGAAAGCGAAATAAAATATCTGAAATTAATTTATAAAAAGTCTGATTGCTAGCTATAAAGAATAATTCAAACTTTTCCCTACAAATTACTTTCTAGTTTTTGTTTTTAAAAGAATCCATTAATTATTCTCAAAAGTAGTGAAATAATTATAAATTCATTATAAATTCTTTTCTATTGTATTTCTGATAGTTGCAAAGACAGTTTTATTTGTAAGATGAAAAACTAGAATAATTTTGCAGAATGATTATTTTCTGAATGGGTTTTAAAACAATCGATATTTCTTTGTAAGGGAAACACATTCTTTTAACGTAATTGTCTCAGATGTATGTGGACTTCTGAAAAAAAATATTTTAAATAACTTATAGAACTGTCTATGTATCATGTGTATCATGTTTTAAATTAATTACATTATTTATAAAGAATATTAATTCAATATTTTTAGATAAATGTACTATTCACTAAAATGTTAAAATTCAAGTTTTATTTTATTTCTTTTAACATTTTTTTTTTTTTTTTAATTATTTTTTTTTACATTTGTATGATAGATAATGTATTGATTTGGGGTAAAATACTCGAAACTGAGTTTTTTCTAAGAATGTAAGATTTGAATACTTTTAACTCTAAAAATTAGATTTTTAGCGATTGGTTTGTGTGTATGTCTGTCTGCGCGTATATGCGTATGTATGTACTTCTACGAGTATATGTTTGCTTATTATCAAAGTAACACAAAAACAGGTATTAGCCGAAAATATTAATTTTGTATTCTAAATCTGTATAATATGGTGATATTTTTCGAAACTTCTTTATTGAGATCGAACAAATCGCCCGTGTACATGTGCGCACAAAAGAATTCAGATATCCAACGATCTAACGGTGGAATTTTTCTTTGGTACATTTTAAAATCTTCAGACTGTTCTACACATAATGAAATCAAAATACGTTTCTTCCTATGCACAAAAGCAAGTTTCATATAAAATAGTGTACAAAAAACATTTATCATTCATTTACGGAGCTGCACAAAATAATTTGAATATTTAAGGGTCTATGGCTAAAATTGCTCGAAAAGTATTTCAAATTGTGTTATGTATTTTGTTTTACTTTGATTAATCCAAGTACAATATGAAGTGCGTATTCATTTCATAGAAAATATACAGAGCTATCCAATATTAGAAGATTGTATTCTTTTCTAGTGAGTATATTTGATGAAAGTGCTTTACAAAATCATAGTATAACTGGAAACGTGTTTATAGATGGTTTGGATCTTGTACAGATAGAAAGGTTGTGCTGATAGAAAGATATTGTATAGATAATTCAATCAATTATCATAAATACAAGACCTTTCCCCTTCGCAGCAAAGTTTAAATACGAATGTACGACTATTGATAAAAGTTTTTTCTGCACCCAGAGAAAAGTATTGTCGAATCAGCAAAAATTTCCTGTACACAGCAAATTCCTATTCTGTTTAAATATATTTAATTATAAATTTTGTTTCGATTGACAAAATAATTTTTGTTGCAATTCTAACAAAAAGAATTCGTTTTTCCTACATTTTTTTTTTTTTTTTTTTTTTGGTTGTTGTAACAAAAACAATTAAACATTGTAAAATAGATATTGGTTGTGATAGTTTTAAAAACTACCTAACTACCAAAATAAAACGTAACCAATAAACCATGAAACAATCGATATCTTAGTCGATGTGCGCAAGCATGTAACGGTGTGGAACCAAGAAGAAATTTAGACGCAAGGTGGCGTTTATAAAATGAGGATAAATAGTCAAGTCAAGTCATCAGAACTTTTGAGGACAGCTGGACACCCAACAGAAAACGTTAGATTTTTCAAAGAATTTTTTCATGGTAAAATTTATGTTAATATGAAAAAGTGTTTTGTTACATACGAATATACAAAAGTTATTGTAAAGTAAAATAAAATATGTTGTTATCAAAAGTAAAGTAAAAAGAATTTTTTTTGACATTTTCTGAATTTTCTAAATTTATTAATAACGTATTTTGTGTTGACATTAAAAAAAGAAAAAAAATCTTTTACTCTTAATGAAAAAGTGGTTTAAGATAACAAAATAATCTCAACAAAACATATTTTGTAGTTTTAATCGAATTCTTTTTCTAGGTGTGATAAAATTCAGAATAACCCTAAATCGTAAGTGATACAATAGTTGATTTAAACATGAACTTTTAAAAAGAACAACAACAATAAAAAGAGCATAAATTTAAATGTGGACAAATTTTTCATCAAACAAGTATTACATCAATAACAGATAATTTTAACACCAGTGATGATTAATTATTATAAGTTTAGTACATAATTCTCAAAATGTCACTGTTTTACAAATATTGACACAAATATTGGTAACTAAAGGGGCTTTAAGAAGAAATGTAACGGGTTCATATTTTTATGCATTGCCGGTATAGAATCTCATACTTTGAATTAGGTTGAAGATTGCTGAAAAAGAAAGTTGAGACCATACACTGAGCAGCTGTTATTCCAAGGCGTTTAATATCACCGGAGAATGATCCATCTGACAAAATATTCCCAAGGATTACCTAATCCATAGTGAATGTGAGTATCTCGAAGAAAACAGATGTAGTCTATGGGCCATACATAGAAACACAATAAGTTGTGTAAAAGAATCAGCTTGTAATAACTCCATTTCTGTCAGATATCTTCTTCTTTCTTAAGGAATTGTGTAAGAGCCTCTTTCCAATTATTTTTTAAAACTACATATCCTTATTAATCGGCTGAATTAAAAATGCTTTGAAATATTACAAGAAAATTTCAGGAAAAACATATTTTCATTTTCTTTGACACCTGTAAAAGAGTTTATTTATTTAAAGGTAGCTTTTCATGACCAATTTTTTCATAAGTTGTCTATGAAGGTTCGTAAAGTTAACA
Organism: Salticus scenicus; assembly: GCA_963930645.1. Lineage (NCBI taxonomy): Eukaryota > Metazoa > Arthropoda > Arachnida > Araneae > Salticidae > Salticus > Salticus scenicus. Next base: position 83,643,193 of record OZ005649.1, read on the forward strand.
TAAATTTTTACTTCGTTTTTTTTTTTTTTTTTTTTTTTTTTTTTTTGAAAAAATGCTAAAAAACTTTTATATTTACTTTCTAATATTTTATTCAGTTTGAAAAAATGACTTTAATATTTAATATATAATTTTTTTAACTTTTACATTTTAAAGTAATATCATTTTTTTAACTAATACGAAAAAAATTACTTTTTATTTGTAAATTAATTAATAGAAAATAAGAAGTCTGTGAAAAATAAATTATATTTCTGTATATTATATTTTAAAAACTTTTTGTTGCTATTTTTAAAGAACACTAATATTTAATAATTCAAATTTTGGTATAGTGAATAGTTACACAAATACTTTTTTTTTATTTTTTTATTTTGTAATTTTCCTAAGGTGAACTGTGATAAATGATCTTATAATATGTATTATTATTTCCAAGATAGTAGTTGAATATATCTCTGTAAGGAAGTATTTTTCTTTTCAAACTTAAATTATAATAGAAAGATTCATTAATGGAGATTTCTTTGTTTCATTAGCATTTTGGGAATAAATTATTCGTTCCTCATTTGTTATTTGTCAAAAAGATTCTTAAAAAAGAACAAGATTTTGAAATGATTAAGATGCGCTTAAATTACTCTTAAAATATTTCCTCTTTTACCGGTAGGTAAAAGAAAAGGGGTTCTTATGATATGTATATATTATTAAAAGAATTTTTTTCTGGCTTTCCTAATAAAATTTTTTATTCACTAATTTATTCATAGGATTATGGTCTTTGTTAAAACAGATACATATACAGAAAAAATAAAAATAAAAAATAAACATTATATGAAAGAAAAAAAAAAGTGGAGAATAGGTGAGCAGATGTTTGAATAAGGAGATAGTATGGTGTTGTTTGGCTTGGTTGCTTGGGTCAGTTCTTGAACTTAATAATAATAATAATGATAATAATAATAATAATAAAGAAGATGAAGAATCACGTTATTTCAATACAAATAATTTTTGATAATCTGTATTTCATACAGCAAAGCTATTTGAATTGAATATTACAACAATTTTAATATTAACTATTAACACTACTATATAGTAATATTTGTTGCTTTAATAAACTATCTAAGATTTAAAATAGGGGTTAATGTAATTGATTTGTAACATAAGTTTAAATTAACATCTCCTTTATTGAATTTTTTAAAAAGTAAAATTATTCAAGAAGGTGTTTAAGATAACAGTAAAATTACTGTATTTAATTCAAATTGATTTTAATGCATGTTTTTAAATAATATAAAATGCTGCCTACTCAATTGTCTATATCCCTAAAATTTCTTAATTGGTAAATATTCTTTAATCTAATTTGAAACTAAATACTAGTTTCTCTACCGTATAGTAATATTAATACAAGTTAATTTATTAAATCTTTCATAATTATCTCGTTAAAGTTTAATTTATTTTCTTTTTGCAGTCATTATTATCTTCATATAAACTCCTTACTTGGTTAAAATATGTTCTTATAGGGGGTTTGGAGAAAGTTGGCCGCCTGTTAAACTTGTTTAATCCGCTCCACCTGTCTTAAGCCGAGGTGGTATCTGCAATTTATTCTTATTCTCGTATATATGTTTCCTTGTTCATTAATTCCGATCTTTGTCGCCGGAGTTTTATCGTTGTAATCAATTAATTATATGTATATATACGTTACCCAGACGCAGAGACACACACACATATGTATATCGATATATTAAAATGGAATAATAATAATAATAATAATAAATCGTTAAAATTAATCTGTTCTGTTATTTGTAAAAAAAAAAAAAAAATGATTTCAAAAATTACTTTTATTTAGAAAATAAAAATAACAAAGGACTTTTTTCATATAATGACCTTCAGAATTAAGGAAATTATTCGATGTATTATATATTTAATGGAGAAACAAATTTATCACAAATAATTAAAGACTTATAAATTTAGTTGAATTAAAATACTAGTAACATTGGATGATTTTATGTAGCATGCTTGTTTCTTTTAGTTTTAAAAAAGAGTAAAAAATATGTTCATAAAAATATACACATGATTGATAAAAAGTTTCAGTTTTAAAGTAAAAAATATTCCTTAAATCTTTATGATTTACACATCAAAATAAGATATTTTATCGATATTCAAGAATCACTAGAGAACCACTAATTTTATTCAAAAGAGATAACGCTTTTTGTAAGGAACTACAAATACCTTTGATATAACTATAGCATCTAATGCAGACAAGTTTTTTCCTTCCTTACAAAGATACAATGTAATTGATCTTTTTTTAAAAGTGACATTTCATTGAAATGCATTTGATGCATCCTGTTAAAAAAAAAATAAAGATATTGATAATCTAAAAATGATATAAAATATAATAATAATAATAATAATAATAATAATAATAATAATAATAATAATAAATTCTGGTATATAACATCCACAAGACTTCCATTACGCATTACAACACATAATATAAACTATTTTTGAAGACAGTATGCTCAGGAATCATGAAAAACAACTTACATAACTAAACAGACGCCCATCAATTTTTTAGTAGTTACAAGCTAATATACGGATAAAAAGTCCAATGGAGAAAAGTTCAGAATTTAGTAAGGAGGATAAATTTTATTTTGCTCATAACTGCAAATGGCATAAGAGATAAAAAGTGAAATGTCTCACATGATCTAAAACTAACATTTTAATATAAAAATCACTATAAACTTATAAGTAAACATTTATATTTTATTTCTATATTTGTTGTACAGTCTATATTCTAGATAATTTAGCAATATATTCACCTAGTGCACATTTATCTTAATTTCTCTTGTTTAGTTTCTTCCCCATTTTCTAAATAAAATTTTGCAAGAGTTATTTCTATTTACATCCAGATTTACTGTGTTACCAATCTCTGAATATTTTTACTTTAATTACAGTTACCTTGGAAAATAAAATTAGCTCGCAAAAATTTATCCTATCAAATAAGATTAAAATTTTAACAAATAATTTTAGAAGCTTACTTTATTCTAAGAAATAAAACTTAGTATTTTGAAATATGTTATATGTTCATTTATTTAGTGAATTACTTGTGCACACTTTTAGAAATACTACTTAAATATACTACTTATAATGAATAATATAAAGGATAAGCTTGGTAGAACAGATTATTGCACTTGATAATTACTACCATAATTGCATTTTGAACTTAAAATTTGCTTAACCCAAATTCTCTAGATAATTATTTTAAAACGATATTTAACGAGACCGAATATTTTATTTACTGGAGTATAAACTTTCAACAAAGATCAGTTTATAAAATTAGATAATAATGCAAAATAAATAAAGGTATCTGAATTTTGCTATGTAAACTGTTTTGGAAATTTTAGTTAAATATTAGAAATTTAAATTATTATGGCTAAAAAGACAAACAAAATTTGTTCCACAGAAAAAAATAAATGCAATAAAAATATAGAAAATTTAGTACTTCAACTAAACGGAGAATATTAACTTTATTTTATTACAGCTATTTTTAAATAACTGTTATAATTGGCTGCTAATTTATAAATTTATTGAACATCTCTAAACGACGATTTTATTTTACATTTTTAAAATTAAAATATATAAATATCTCTGTAATTTTGATATATATTATATTTACTGGAGTATAAACTTTCATCAAAGATCAGTTTGTAAAATTAGATAATAATGCAAAATAAATAAAGGTATCTGAATTTTGCTATGTAAACTGTTTTGGAAATTTTAATTAAACTAGGGGGCTCTGCCACCTGCTCGCTCCGCTCACCAACCCCCGAGGGAGGCTTCGCTTTCCCCCCGACTCACTTTAATTATTAACACATGCAGAGCTCTGCCCGCCTATTCGCTGTTTTCTTTCACTGAAAAGGAATATTAATAGTGCATATTACAAGACAAAAACAGAAAATTATTATGGAAATCCTTATATTCAATGTCAAATTGAAATATATAATATATATATATTTAATAGAAAGAAATTCATAATATCTAGACCATTTTGCATTACAGCTTTAGTATATGACCCTTTTTATTTATTTTTTACAACCTTAGATCCGGACCACGGTAGCCCAGTCGGTAGAGCGTCGGGCTCGTAATTGGAAGATTGCGGGTTCGGTTCTCGAGCCGGGCAAAGACCGTCGTGTGCACTAATGGTGACTGGTGCAAGTAAGATATGTCGTGGCCGCAGTATCCTCTATGTTCACATCAAAATTATACCTCTGGGGCCACAGAAGCGGGGGACCATCCCCTTCGTATAGGGCCAAAATTGTGGTGGCACGTCTCCGGAACATCCATAGGGTTGCGTTCCAGACCGTCGCCAATTATCCGTAGCGCAGTTATGGTGCGACATTAATCACAACCTACCTAATTATGTAACTACCTACAACCATGGATCATATTTTAAATTCCCCGCGTGTAAGAAAATTAATTTTCTAAAAGTAGAAACAAAAAGTTGATATTTATTTTCTTTCTTTTTTATATCCATGGTTTCGGGCCGCGGGACCCTAGTCTGTAAAGCGCCGAGCACATAACTGGAATATTGCCGATTCGATACTTGAGCCGGCCAAAGACCGTTGTGTACACTAATCGTGGCTGGTGCACATAAAATATGTCGTGACTGCAACGTCCTCCAAGTTCCCACCCACACTATACCGCTGGGAATCACCAAAGCGGAGGGGGGGGGGATCCCTTTCGGGAAGAATCAAAATTGTGATGGCATGTGACCGGAACATCTCTAGTCCAGACTGTCGCCAATTACCCATAGCGCAGTACTGGTGCGGCGTTAAATCGAACCTACCTACCTACCTACGTACAACCATGGATCATATTTTAATTTTCCCGTATAAAATGACTTCATGACAGAAGATCAACGTCACTGGGAGAAACTTTATTCAAAATTTCAAATAGAGTACCTTCATAAACTTGTCGTTTTTAGTTAATAACTTCTTTAATTAAAATGATAGAAATTTCTAAGCAGTTGAAATGTCTTCCTTGGAGTATTCGGAACACATTGATATCTCTCATGACGCGAAGGACCCTGCCCTCTGCTAGAAGATGCTGTCGCAGACAAAAAAAAAAAATTGACTCCAGTGACAGTAACTTTTTTTTAATACATACAGATATTAGAAATTTAAATTATTTTGGCTAAAAGTCAAATAAAATTTGTTCTACCGAAAAAAATAAAAAATAAAAAAATAGAAAATTTAGTACTTTAACTAAACGAAAAATATTAATTTTATTTTATTACAGCTATTTTTAAATAACTGTTATAATTTGCTGCTAATTTATAAATTTTTTGAATATCTCTAAACGATGATTTTATTTTACATTGTTAAACTTAAAACATATAAATATTTCCGTAATTTAAATTCTACGTATTTGAATAAGCAAAAAGCCACTCTAAAACAAATATTAGTTATCGATTACAAATTTCTTAAAATCTTTAGTTAAATTTAAAACAGGCAATTTTTAATTAAATTAATAATACCGTTACAGATATTTATGTTGTTTAATTCCGTTATTTTTAAAATCCTAAATATGAAAAGTTAAGCTGACAAATTGCTTACATATTTTCGCTAAATTTTGTATACTCAATAGTTGAACATTTCAAACAATGTCTTTGTTCATTTTAATTATAAAAATATATAACTAAAAATTATAGTATGCATTAAATATTAACAGTGAAATCGCTTTTGAAACTGTTTATAAATTCAAAACTATTCAATTACGATATTTTGTTTTCGTTTTTTGAGAAATTATGGTAATTATTTTTACCAAAAACTTCGAAACTTATAAAGATTAAAATGATGATGAAAGCTTCATTAACTTATTTCTTAATTTAAACTTCCTTAAAGAAACTTCTTTAGAAGCATATAAATTATCAGTTAAAAACAAGTACGAGTAAGAAATTGGATAAAAGCTTTCAGCATTTATGTATCACAAATTTCATGAAGAAAAAATTACATAAAGAAAATATTTAAAATAATAGTTTGGTTCTTTTTCTGTAAAACAGGTTTTGAAAGAAAAATTATTGTTTTTTTTTTTTTTTTTATCTAGTACACATATGTCTTTTTTTTTTCTTCTCTTGTTTAATTCTTCCCCATTTTCTAAATAACGTATGTAGCAAAATTTATTGTAATTTGCACCCTGATTAATTAATATCGAACCAAGATCTGAAGATTTTTATTTATTTTACAGCTATCTTGAAAAATAGAATTAGCTCGTAAAAATTTATCTTTTAAAATTAATTAGGTGTTATATATATAGTTTGATGAAATATTTTACTATTTTGAAAAATGAAAACACATTTAGTTTCATTCATCATATTTTTAAATTTTGAATACAATTTTATACGCAGGCCGGTAATTTACTAAATCTTTGAAATATTTCCATTAAACATTTTTATTTAATAGCTTTGCATAATAATAATTTAACTTAGAGTTTGTATTATTTCTCTTAATACTTCAATTTTATCAATTAATAAGATTTAAATTTTAATAAACAATTTCAGGAACTCATTTTCTTCTAAGGAAGGAAATTTACTATTTTGGGATATGTTATTTATTCCTTTATTTAGTCAAACACTAGTGCATGTTTCACAATTTCATGAACTTATTTTGGTTCTAAGAAATTAAGCTTAGTATTTTGAAATATGTTATTTATTAATTTATCTATTGAATCACTGGTGTATGTTTCCTCTTAAATAAAATACTTATAACTGACATTATGAAATCATAAGCTTAGTAGGGCAGAATATTACACCTGATAATTAGATATATAATTGTAATTGTAATTTAAAATTTGCTTAGCCCGAATTCACCAGATAATTATTTTAAAACGATATTTAACAAGACTGCATATCGTATTTACTAGAGTATAATTTTCAACAAAGTTCAGCTTATAAAATTAGAGATAATGATTTAAAACGAATAAAGTTATCTGAATATTGCTGTTTCAACAATTATGGATATTTTAATTAAGTGTTATAAATTTCTGACTGTTATAGATTAGATAGGCCAATTTTTATTTTTCTATTGAAAAACAAAGATAAAATGATAAAAAAAAAAAACTATAGTATTTCATTTAAATGGAGGCTAGTTATCATTCATTTGATTTTAAATATGTATAATATTGTTGCCTTTTTACTTCCTTATACAAAGTATAGTAATCCCGATTTGCGAAATGGATTTGTATCTCGTATAGCTCAAAAACGAATGATCGTAGAATGTTGGAAATCTATAGTGTGAGTGTCATGATGTCTAGTTGTAGACCTGCAACTTTGGTCTTGACACGAACACCTGTTTTAGAGATAGTGACGATTTTACACGATTTTTCGTGACGTCTGTATGTAAGTATGTGTGTGTATCTCGCATAACTCAAAAACGGTTGGACGTAGAACGTTGCAAATTCGTATATAGGTTTGTTATAACATCTAGTTATGTACCTCTCTTTTTGGACTTTCTATGAACTTCCGTTTTGGAGATATTCACGAAAGTTGTATTAATAATGACCAAAAATACAAAGTTTTGACTATTATATATGACCTACCATCACAGAGATTTCAAAAGAAGATAATGATAGAGCCCTAAAATTTATTGCTATGAAAGTTGTCGACATATTTACATGTAGAGAGTATTTCTTAAAAACATAATCAGGTTCTAGTGTACGAATGCACTTTATTTAATGAATATTTATCCCGTTGCTGAGCCCGTAATGATAATTTTATAAAAGTAGTCGGTATTTTTACGCATAGAAAGTAATTTTTAAAGACATAAGCAGGTTCTAGTCGATGAATGCACTTTATTTAATTAATATTCAGCCCGTAGATAGAGTTCCTAATGAAATTGTTATAAAAGTTGTCGAGATTTTTTCGGGTAGACTGTAATTCTTAAAGGCATAAACATCTTCTAATCGATGAACGAATATTTAATGAATATTCAGCCCATAGATAGAGCGAGCAAAGTTACTTTTATGAAAATTGTCAACATTTTCGCGTTTAGAAAGTAATTCTTTAAGACATACGCAGGTTCTAGTCAATGAGTGCACTTTATTTAATGAATATTCAGGAAACAGGTGAACAAAACACTTTCTTGTGCCACAAAATCAATAATCAATGAATATTATCGAAATAGTATAATCAAATAGTCATTCTTATTACAGCAATCAAATAAACATCGTTAAATACACTACAGAGCAGAAATTTCGCTAATTCAGGAGAAACCGAATTTCGAAGTTTCAATGGAATTTGAATTCGTAGGGAATATTGTCTGTGGTTTATAAAATCTTCGAGGCAGTTTTGCGCTAGAAATCAATGAATCATTCCGAAAATTTCCAGAACTCCACTCCTATTGAAGTTAGAGTTTCTAAACTTTGGGAATCCTGAACTACCACTTTGCGCCACATTTGAATGCCTAATTTGACGCCAAGTCAACGTCCATCTTCGTCGAAATGAAAAAACTTCCAATCGTTTCCTTTTACTGTATTATCGTATAAAAAGTAGCACATAAAAATATAGACTTCTAGTCTACAATCATCAATAATCTCTCTTCTTTTTTTACAGTTTGGTGAGTCATTTATAGAAATTTCGAAGAATTTAGTTTTGCGCTATAAACCAATGAATCTTTCCGGAAAGTTCCAGAACTCCGTTCTTATTGAAGTTAGAGTTTCCAAAATTTGGTAACTCTAAACAACGAATTTTCGACAAATTCGGTCGCCAAGTCATAAATTCGACGGCAAATCACCAAATCGATGCCAAGACCAAAATGCAAATATTGTTTCAGGATAGCCTGAATAACACCCTTTCTTAATTTTAACTGAGTTAATTGCTGTGATAAAATATATCATTTCTCGCCACTAATTTTTGCCAAAGAGAACAAAAGTATGCTATTTATACTCGAATGATTTTCATTGCAGTGCATTGCACCATGAGAGATTCTGTAATAAGCCGTTGAGTACTATTCCTGAAAATCTAATCTTTTTATTTCGGCAATATATATAATGCTATTTTCGTGACTTTTATGGTTGGAGTAGCAGTTTTTTATTTGTTTAATTATCTTGTTTGTTTTCAGGTATGTTCGTAGACTGAAACCTGGCTGTTTATTTACGAATCAGTAACCTCACACAAAAATATCAATGTTTTCATAACAATATGTATATTCCAATGGGTGTATAAGGAAGTCATGTGATGTCCACATTAGATTTTTTTTAAATGCATTTTTCGAATAACTATTTCCTTTCTTAATATTGCATTTGTTCTGTAGTTCTTATACATAATACACATAAACATTTCTGTAAATTTGATATTTCGTATATCCATAAGTAAAATTATCTCTGTCTAATGTATATTTTTTATCGATTACAAACTTCTTAAACACTCTGGTTAAATTCAAATGAGCAAATTTTAATTTAAATAAATACTTTTTTTAAAATATGTAATACTTACTGCAGTATATTATATATATTATAACTCTTATACTAATTGTATAAGCTTCTTGTTTTTTAAATTTTAATTATTCAAAATTACATCGATAAAATTGTTTACATATTTTTGTAATTTTCTGACACTCAAATGTCAAGCATATTAATTTTTAGATTTTACTCCTTTTAATTAAAATATTTTGCATTTAAAAATAATATTGAATATGAATATTAATTATGAAACCTCTGTTCAATTGTTTATAAATTCAAAATGTTATTTTAATTAAATGTTATTTTAATTAAATGTTATTTTATTTAAATATTATTTTAATATTTCAACAAGTATTGTTATTATTTTCACCAAGAACTTTGGAACATAAGAAGGTTAAAATTATGATGAAAGCTCTATTAAATATGATATGAAATTAGTGATTTAATTATTTAAATTTCCTAAAATAAACTTCTTTAAATATGTATAAATTATCAATTAGATAATAAATAAAAAAAGGGGCAACAACTTTCAGTATTTACGTATAAGTTTTTATAAAATCACACAAAGAAAATTATTTAAAATTTTTGCCTATGTTCACACATTTTAATTTATTCCGGAGTATTTTTAGCCCCGCCCTTATTTCGCACCATTTTATTTATAGAAACATTTTCTTCAATATATAATTTCGATAAAAGGAAGAAAAATTACTTTAAAAAAATGTATGGTATGAAATAAAGGCGGGCTAAAAATACTCTGGAATAAATTAGAGTGTTGACAGCTATGAGTTTACGTTCCAAAAAACAGATTTTGACAGAAAATATTTAAAATCATTAATAACATAGAAATAATAAGTTTTTGTTGAAAGCTTGTTATTTTTGAGTTATTTTAATGATTAATACGTTTAGTTAAATACTATTAATTCTTATATAATTAAAGTTTTAACGATGGAGAATATTTTTGTTATATTGTTTATTGTTCATTTGCAGATTGTTAACAATTATTACAGTCATTTTAAATGAAAACTTCAGAATCTCAAGGGATCCTGACATGCAGAATGAAAGAGATCATTAAATAGATTAGTTTAAAATAATTTTGCTATTTTGTAGGTAATTTGCATTAATTAAACGCAAAATATAACTATAACCATTTATATTCGCAATAAAAAATTCATTGATCATTAAATTTTAATGCATAATATCTCTGTTCTTTAAAATAATTTTTTGTGGTATATGTAGTAGACAGCTTTTATACATGCAGTCATCAGTTAAAATTTTCACGAAATGCATTATTTTATTCTTCAATGTGAAATAATTAATTAGGTTGCTTGTTATGATATGGCTACAAATTCAATATGCTTTAATGAAAGCGTATAAAAATATAAAATAATTAGGTTGCTTGTTATGATATGGCTACAAATTCAATATGCTTTAATGAAAGCGTATAAAAATATAAAAAAATTATAACAAAATTCTAAAGGATTAAAAAAGAAAAAAAAAAAAAAAAAAAAAAAAAAAACACCAAAATTATTTTTATTATTAACCGACTTCAAAAAAGAAGGAAGGTTCTCAATTCAAACCGTATGTTTTAGGTTGATTTCTTTAGAAATCGACCTATTGCAATCACTTCGTTTATCTATCTATCTATCTATCTATCTATAATGAAAATTTTGTCATCACGATAACTCCCGAAATAATACTCGAAATGGAACCAAATTTGGACAGTGAACTGATCTTATAAATATCTTGGATAAGTTCGTTAACCAAGTTGCTCCGACTTTTTGTTTTTAAGTGGCAGCCACTTGAAAATTTTAAACCGACATTGTAAAAAGCATATTTAAAGCAAGATTTGCTTGAATTTTGTTGCAAATACAGGCCACATAAGGGTCTCAATGAAGTTTATTAATGAAGTTTATCCACCATTTTTAGTAAAGTGGCAGATATTTTAAGTTAAGCGGGACCACTTGAAATCAGGCTACCACTTGAAAATTTAAAATCACTATAACTTCCGAAATAATACTCCAAATCGAACCAAATTTAGACAGTGTCTTAACTTATCTTATAAATATCTTAGATGAGTTTATTAACCAAGTTGCTCCGCCATTTTGTTTTCAAGTGGAGACCACTTGAAAATTTCAAATTAAAATTGTAAAAAGCGTATTCCGAATTTGTTTGAAATTTGGTGTAAATATAGACCACATAAAGGTCTCAATGATGTTTATTAATGAAATTTATCCGTCATTTTTAATAAAGTGGAAGATATCTTAAGTTAAGCGGGGCCACTTGAAATCACGCTACCACTTGAAAATTTAAAATCACAATAACTTCTGAAATTATTCTCCAAATTGAACCAAATTTGGACAGTGTCTTAACTTATCTTATAAATAACTTAGATGAATTAGTTAACCAAGTTGCTCCGGCATTTTGTTTTCAAGTGGAGACCACTTGAAAATTTCAAATTCAAATTGTAAAAAGCATACTTCAAATTCTTTTTTTAATTTTGATGTATATATAGATTATACAAGTGCCTCAAATATCTTTATTAATGAACTATATCCGCCATTTTTAATAAAGTGGCGGATATCTTAAATTAAGCGGGACCACTTGAAATCAGGCCACCACATGAAAATTTAAAACCATGATAACTTCCGAAATAATACTCCAAATGGAACCAAATTTGAAGAGTGTCTTAACTTATCTTATAAATATCTTAGATGAATTTGTTAACCATGTTGTTCTGCCATTTTGTTTTCAAGTGGAGACCACTTGAAAATTTCAAATTTAAATTGTAAAAAGCGTATTCCGAATTTTTTTTAATTTTGATGTAAATACAGACCACGTAAGGATCTCAATGAAGTTTATTAATGAACTATATCCGCCATTTTTAACAAAGTGGCAGATATCTTAAGTTAAGTGGGGACACTTGAAATCAGGCTCCCACTTGAAAATTTAAAATCACGATAATTTCTGAAATAATACTCCAAATTGAACCAATTTTGGACAGTGATATTACCATATAATTATCTTCAATGTTTTCACTGGGATACTTGTCCCGACATCATGTTTCTAAGTTCCAGCCACTTGAAATCATACTGCCACTTGAAAGTATGCCATCACAATAAATTTTAAAATACTAAACTGATTCAAATAAAAGTTGGATAGTGAACTTATGGTTCAAATATCTAGGATAAGTTCACTTGGTGACTTCATCTGCAATTTTATTTCCAAGTGGCGGCCACTTGAAAATTTGTCATTATGGTAACTTTAGTAATACAGAATCAATTTGCATCAAATTTGGGTAGTGGATTTATCATTCAAATATCTCAGATAAGTTCGCTGGGCATCTCAATCCACTTTCTTTTACAAGTGGTGCCACCTGAAAATTTCTTATGACGATAATTTTTGAAATACTGATTTAATTTATACTAGAACTGGACAATGAACTTATCATACAAATATACTGGCTGATTTCGATGGGAAAGTTGTTTTGCCGTTTTGTTTCCAAGTTGCAGCCACTTAGACTGCCACTTGAAAATTTGCCATAATAATAACTTTTGAAGCACGGCACTGATTTAAACCACAGTTAGACAGTGAACCTATGCTTAAAATATTTTGGATGTGTTTGCTGGGCAACTTATTCCACTGTATTGTTTCCAAGTGGCGGCTACTTGAAAATTTGTTATCACGGTAACTTTAGAAATATTTAATCAATTCAAATCAAAGTTGAAAATTGGATTTATCATTCAAACAACAAAAATCTAGAAAATTCTCGTAACTCGTGAACCAATCACGTTATTGCGTCCATCTTTGGTATATCGATAATAAGTATTTTCTCGCCAAAAGTCGCCAAAAATTTCGCCATTGAGGAAAAGTCGCCAAATTTGGCGCCAAATCCATTACCTGCGTTACTGGATCTTTTTAATGCGTTTTTAAGGAGAAATTAGGGTATTTTAATGCTAAAACAAACTAGAAATGCAGAAAACTAACATTTTATCAACTTACTAAGCCTCTTTGAAAGAATTTCTACAAAAAAAAAAAAAAAAAAAAAATATTTTCAAATTTCCAACAATTTCTTAGATGAGCAACTTTCTCTGCCATTTTGATCGATGAGTTTGCCACTTAATTTTTCAACACGATGACTTTTGAGATTTTGAATTAATTCGAACTATATGTGTACAGTAGACTTATCTCACAAATACATTTCATATATTTGTCAACTTAACCCACTATTTTATACAAAGCGCAGGCCACTTGAAAACTTTAAATTCACATAAAAAGGTATTTATGAACCGATTTGCTTAAAACTCCATATGTGCATAGCCTACATATATATTTCTACTAAGTACATTAATAATTTGTAGCCGCCATTTTGAAACAAAATGACGGATATTTGATAAGGAAAAAGAAATCAACCTATCCTTCCGAATAAGCCGGAAGGACTTGTTTATGTTTGTTAGCTCATAACTTCTGAACGGAAACTCCGATTTTGATACTTTTTTTTTGTTGAAAAAGTCTTAGTCTGAAACAGGTCCCATTGTAATATCTTTACGATCTAAAGAAAATACAGGGTGCCCCAAAAAATCAGTCCCAACTCTTTTAATTGCTAAACGGCTGCAGCTATAGTGATAAAAATGGTATGCAAGTATAGCAAAGTGGCTATGCAGTATAAAGTTAAACCGCTTGCAGCGCCACCTGGTGAAAAATAGCGGAGTTAGTGTTTCTATCTTGAAAACGGTTCTAGAGAAAAAAGTGAATTACAAAGTAGAAGAGTATGATTGATTTAGTACAAAAAGATAGTTTAGACATTCATGATAGCGTTCTTATCGGAAAAGGTTCAAGACAGGGGGAAAGTGAATTACAAAATTGCAGAACATCATCGATTTAGTACGAAAAGATAGTTTAGACATTGATGCTAAAAATACAATGCTAAAAACGTGCATTTGTTTGTTCGCAATTTTTTACACTATACACACTTGAGCTATATTGCACATGTTGTAGCGTAACTGAAAACTTTAAATTCACTTGAGAACTTTAAATTCACCACTTGAAAACTTGAACCACTTGAAAACTTTAAATTCACATAAAAAGGTATTTATGAACCGATTTGCTTAAAACTCGATATGTGCATAGCCTACATATATATTTCTACTAAGTCCATTAATAATTTGTAGCCGTCATTTTGAAACAAAATGACGGATACTTAATAAGGAAAAAGAAATCAACCTACCCTTCCGAATAAACCGGAAGGACTTGTTTTTAGGTTGATTTCTTTAGAAATCGACCTATTGCAATCACTTCGTATATCTATCTATCTATCTATCTATCTATCTATAATGAAAATTTTGTCATCACGATAACTCCCGAAATAATACTCGAAATGGAACCAAATTTGGCCAGTGAACTGATCTTATAAATATCTTGGATAAGTTCATTAACCAAGTTGCTCCGACTTTTTGTTTTCAAGTGGCAGCCACTTGAAAATTTCAAACCGACATTGTAAAAAGCATATTTAAAGCAAGATTTGCTTGAATTTTGTTGCAAATACAGGCCACATAAGGGTCTCAATGAAGTTTATTAATGAAGTTTATCCCCCATTTTTAATAAAGTGGCAGATATTTTAAGTTAAGCGGGACCACTTGAAATCAGGCTACCACTTGAAAATTTAAAATCACTGTAACTTCCGAAATAATACTCCAAATCGAACCAAATTTAAACAGTGTCTTAACATATCTTATAAATATCTTAGATGAGTTTATTAACCAAGTTGCACCGCCATTTTGTTTTCAAGTGGAGACCACTTGAAAATTTCAAATTAAAATTGTAAAAAGCGTATTCCGAATTTGTTTGAAATTTGGTGTAAATATAGACCACATAAAGGTCTCAATGATGTTTATTAATGAAATTTATCCGTCATTTTTAATAAAGTGGTAGATATCTTAAGTTAAGCGGGGCCACTTGAAATCACGCTACCACTTGAAAATTTAAAATCACAATAACTTCTGAAATTATTCTCCAAATTGAACCAAATTTGGACAGTGTCTTAACTTATCTTATAAATAACTAAGATGAATTTGTTAACCAAGTTGCTCCGGCATTTTGTTTTCAAGTGGAGACCACATGAAAATTTCAAATTCAAATTGTAAAAAGCATATTTCAAATTCTTTTTTTAATTTTGATGTATATATAGATTATACAAGTGTCTCAAATATCTTTATTAATGAACTATATCTGCCATTTTTAATAAAGTGGCGGATATCTTAAATTAAGCGGAACCACTTGAAATCAGGCCACCACATGAAAATTTAAAACCATGATAACTTCCGAAATAATACTCCAAATGGAACCAAATTTGAACAGTGTCTTAACTTATCTTATAAATATCTTAGATGAATTTGTTAACCATGTTGCTCTGCCATTTTGTTTTCAAGTGGAGACCACTTGAAAATTTCAAATTTAAATTGTAAAAAGCGTATTCCGAATTTTTTTTAATTTTGATGTAAATACAGACCACGTAAGGATCTCAATGAAGTTTATTAATAAACTATATCCGCCATTTTTTATAAAGTGGCAGATATCTTAAGTTAAGTAGGGACACTTGAAATCAGGCTCCCACTTGAAAATTTAAAATCACGATAATTTCTGAAATAATACTCCAAATTGAACCAATTTTGGACAGTGATATTACCATATAATTATCTTCAATGTTTTCACTGGGATACTTGTCCCGACATCATGTTTCTAAGTTCCAGCCACTTGAAATCATACTGCCACTTGAAAATATGCCATCACGATAAATTTTAAAATACTAAACTGATTCAAATAAAAGTTGGATAGTGAACTTATGGTTCAAATATCTAGGATAAGTTCACTTGGTGACTTCTTCTGCAATTTTATTTCCAAGTGTCGGCCAGTTGAAAATTTGTCATTATGGTAACTTTAGTAATACAGAATCAATTTGCATCAAATTTGGGTAGTGGATTTATCATTCAAATATCTCAGATAAGTTCGCTGGGCATCTCAATCCACTTTCTTTTACAAGTGGTGCCACCTAAAAATTTCTTATGACGATAATTTTTGAAATACTGATTTAATTTATACTAGAACTGGACAATGAACTTATCATACAAATATACTGGCTGATTTCGATGGGAAAGTTGTTTTGCCGTTTTGTTTCCATGTTGCAGCCACTTAGACTGCCACTTGAAAATTTGCCATAATAATAACTTTTGAAGCACGGCACTGATTTAAACCACAGTTAGACAGTGAACGTATGCTTCAAATATTTTGGATGTGTTTGCTGGGCAACTTATTCCACTGTATTGTTTCCAGGTGGCGGCCACTTGAAAATTTGTTATCACGGTAACTTTAGAAATACTTAATCAATTCAAATCAAAGTTGAAAATTGGATTTATCATTCAAACAACAAAAATCTAGAAAATTCTCGTAACTCGTGAACCAATCACGTTATTGCGTCCATCTTTGGTATATCGATAATAAGTATTTTCTCGCCAAAAGTCGCCAAAAAATTCGCCATTGAGGAAAAGTCGCCAAATTTGGCGCCAAATCCATTATCTGCGTTACTGGATCTTTTTAATGCGTTTTTAAGGAGAAATTAGGGTATTTTATTGCTAAAACAAACTAGAAATGCAGAAAACTAACATTTTATCAACTTACTAAGCCTCTTTGAAAGAATTTCTACAAAAAAAAAAAAAAAAATATTTTCAAATTTCCAACAATTTCTTAGATGAGCAACTTTCTCTGCCATTTTGATCGATGAGTTTGCCACTTAATTTTTCAACACGATGACTTTTGAGATTTTGAATTAATTCGAACTATATGTGTACAGTAGACTTATCTCACAAATACATTTCATATATTTGTCAACTTAACCCACTATTTTATACAAAGCGCAGGCCACTTGAAAACTTTAAATTCACATAAAAAGGTATTTATGAACCGATTTGCTTAAAACTCCATATGTGCATAGCCTACATATATATTTCTACTAAGTCCATTAATAATTTGTAGCCGCCATTTTGAAACAAAATGACGGATATTTGATAAGGAAAAAGAAATCAACCTACCCTTCCGAATAAGCCGGAAGGACTTGTTTATGTTTGTTAGCTCATAACTTCTGAACGGATACTCCGATTTTGATACTTTTTTTTTGTTGAAAAAGTCTTAGTCTGAAACAGGTCCCATTGTAATATCTTTACGATCTAAAGAAAATACAGGGTGCCCCAAAAAATCAGTCCCAACTCTTTTAATTGCTAAACGGCTGCAGCTATAGTGATAAAAATGGTATGCAAGTATAGCAAAGTGGCTATGCAGTATAAAGTTAAACCGCTTGCAGCGCCACCTGGTGAAAAATAGCGGAGTTAGTGTTTCTATCTTGAAAACGGTTCTAGAGAAAAAAGTGAATTACAAAGTAGAAGAGTATGATTGATTTAGTACAAAAAGATAGTTTAGACATTCATGATAGCGTTCTTATCGGAAAAGGTTCAAGACAGGGGGAAAGTGAATTACAAAATTGCAGAACATCATCGATTTAGTACGAAAAGATAGTTTAGACATTGATGCTAAAAATACAATGCTAAAAACGTGCATTTGTTTGTTCGCAATTTTTTACACTATACACACTTGAGCTACATTGCACACGTTGTAGCGTAGCTGGTGAAACATACGCTATATAGTTCAAAATACGGTTACTTGATACTTTTTGTTTTGTTTTAAAGATCATGGTCTGAAGTAGGTCTCATTGTAATATTTTTACAATCTAAAGAAAATAAAGCGCCATCTGGTGAAAAACAGTGGAATTAGCGCTCCTATCTCAAAAACGGTTCAAGATGGGAGAAACGTTAATTACGAAGTTATAGAGCTTCATCGATTTATTACGAAAAGACAGTTTTTAGACATTATTGCTAAAAATTGAATGTTTAAAACGTGAAGTTGTTTGTTCGCAATTTCTTACACTGTGCACACTTGAACTACGTTGCACACTTTGCAGCGTAACGGATGACACGTATACTCTGTGGTTCAAAGTACTGTTACTGTAAGCGGCCACATCGATTAGCGAAAAGTCGTTTTCAACCAACTTCAGAAAGGAGGGTGTTCTTAAATCGAGCTATGTGTTGTTGTTGGTGTTTGTAAGCTTATAAATTCGTAAGAGATGCTCTAATTAAACGACTTCAAAAAGGAGGAGATTCTCAATACAAAGCGTATGTTTTTTTGTTTTTGTTTGTTAGCTCATAACTTCTGAACGGATGATCCGATTTTGATACTTTTTGTTTTATTGTAAAGGTCTTTGTCTAAAATAAGTCCCTTTGTAATATCTTTACAATCGAAAGAAAATACAAGGTGCCCAAAAATGTCAGTCCCAACTCTTTTAACTGCTGAACAGCTGCAGTTATAGTCATAAAAATGGTATGTAGGTACAGTAAAGTGGATATGTGCAACGCGATTCAACCGCCTACAGCGCTATCTAGCAGAAAACGGTGGAGTTAGCGTTCCTATCTCGGAAACGGTTCAAGACAGGGGAAAAAGTGAATTATAAAATTGCAGAGCATCATCGATTTAGTACAAAAAGATAGTTTATACATTAATGCTAAAAACAGAACGCTTAAAACGTGCATTTGTTTGTTCACAATTTGCCATTTTGTGCACACTTGAATGACATTGTAGCGTAGCAGGTGACATTTATGCTATGTAAAATTCCAAGTATGGTTATTGTAAGCGGTCACATCGATTATCGCATTTACGTTTTAAACCGACTTCATAAAGGACAAGGTTCTCAATGCGAGTCATGTTTCTCATTGTTGTTGTTGTTGAAATTTGTTAGCTTATAACTTCGTAAGAGATGATTTAATTTTAATAGTTATTTGTTGTCGTAATGATCTAGGCTTGAAATAGGTTTCATTATGATTTCATTAAGATATAAACAAATTACAGGATACTCACAAAAGTCTGTTCTCACTCTAACTGCTGAACGCATGCAGCTACACTGGTAAAAGCAGTATGTAACTATCGATGTTGAAACTTCTGTCCGTCAGCTGCAATGCATATTTTGCTCTTTGTTTGAACTTCACGCTACGCAATTTCCAGCGCAACGGGTGACACGTATTCACTTTAAAGTTCAATATATATGCATTTTTGGTTACGAATACAGCGTATCCGTTCTTTACATTTCTAAAGACTTTTTAATTTAACGTATGTTCATTCAATAGATAGTTTTTTGCTCATATCCGATAAAACCAAGAAAAGTGACACAACTAAAAAATGCAGCATGTGAGAAAAATCAACTTAAAAATAACTTGACTAGAATAAAACTGGCATAACTGTCTCTCGAGTGGATAACTTTGTAGATGGGGATGTAACTTTTTTGTTCACACTGGGTGCATTTCATGTACTTTTCAGTGACATAAACCATTGTTTGAGCTATGTCACTTTTCTTGGAAGTTGTGATTTGTGAAACTGCCGTCGAACGTCTTCTGATGTTCTACTATATGAATAAGTTTTCACTGAAAAGAGAAAAATAAAATCTTTTTGTAAAAAAATAGAACCGACTCCAAAAAGCAAGTACTATTCAAACAACTAAAAATAAATAAAAAAATAAAAAAAAAAAAAAAAAAAAAGTGGTACGATAACTAAAAAAAAAAAAAAAAAAAAAAAAAAAAAGTGGTACGTAGTGAAACTGTAAATTGCGCCTAAAAGTATAAAATAATTTCCTTCGCCAAACAACCTATAACACAACAATTAATCATTACTTTTGAAGTCGGCTCAAAATTAAATAAAAATTTATACCTTTATTCAATACAAAACTCAAATCCTATTCAAAATACACATCTTACATGATAGTTATCAAAGTTATACCAAATTTGCAAAGGAAACTCTAACTTCGTAGAAACATAAATACCGCATTGTGAAGAATGTTCACTGTTCTATGCTACTAATGGATCAAATGTATACAGTGATAAAATAATAAAGGAAACATGAAAATGGATCATTCGAGACAACAGCATTTGTTGCTACCGATCTAAAAACAAACCTTTAAAAACTAATTAAATTAAATTTAATTTTGCGCCGACTTCAAAAGTTATGATTAATTGTAGTGTTATAGGTTGTTTGGCGAAGGTAATTATTTTATACTTTTAGGCGAAATTTACAGTTTCATTTCGAACCACTTTTTTTAAATTTTTATTATTTTTTTTTTTTAGTTGTTTGAATAGTAGTTGTTTTTTGGAGTCGGTTCTATTTTTTTACAAAAAGATTTTATTACATGTCAGCTTACAAGTATATCAAGTTCTTGGGTTAGACAATTTTTGATTCTCTAAATTTTCCTTCTAAATTTTCTGAAGAATGTATTAAGTTATGATACAAATGTGAAATGAATAATTTTATTCTTTAACGTTAAATTTTTATTTAAGTTGTTTTTATCAAAGGAAATGTTGTAAATTCAGTTTTTTTTTTTATGAAAGAGTAAAATGTATAAAAATATATATGAAAGGTAATAAATAATAATAAAAAAAATCTTTAAAAATTGATTTTTACATGTTAGTTTAAAAGTAATAAAGTAATTCAATTAGAACATTTTTGACTCTTTCTAAAATGCCTGAACAATGTATTAAGTTCTAAAATAGAGATAGCTCGCCTCGATTTTAGTTTTTTTTTTTTTTTTTTTTTTTTTTTTATAGTTCTGTTGTACTTCCTAAAGAGACTCCCCCATTTATTTATTTATTTTATTTTATTTTTTTTTTTTTTGTGTGTGTGTGTGCAAGTTTCTCTTTTATTCGCTTGAAAGTGAATAATGATTTACATTCCTTTTCTTTTCATTGTTCGATATTTCCTTTTAATCTGTATTTCTTCTTGTTCTTGATCATGTCAGATCATGAGTTGTTTATAAAAATAATGAAGAATTGTGTATTATAAAGTCCTGCATATAGCTATATGTGAAGTTTTAATGGGAATAAATTGCAGTCAGTTTTTGTTGTTGCTATATGTCGTTTTTGCAAAGTAAGGCTCATTAGACAGCGTAGATTGCGAACCACTGTGAACATCCATGCCAAAACCAGGATTCGAAATAAGCACCTGGGAGTATTGTGGTCAGAATTCAATATTTAAGCCTCATTCTGTTTTTAAAATTAATTATTTTCTGAATTCTTTAATTCTTTTACACATTTATTTATCATCTGTGCGTTTATCATACATATCGTTTGAAGTTTAGTGAAATGATAGGGTTTCTAGTTACTTAAATATTAAACCAAATTAAAATCCCCGGCAAACAATAACGTATTCGGAAGACAGTTTTTTATGAGCCCTGTAAAATAAATATTAATGTTCTATTTTCCATATGAAACGAGATGAAAATTACATTTTATTCATACGATGCAATGTAATCTGTTATCTATACGATTCATAAGAAATCTTTTGTCCTTGTAAAACAACGATGAGTATTCTATACGATATTAAGAATGAAGTAAAAACTATAATTTAAATTAGATTTTTAAGGTGCATAATATTTTTAAATTGATAAAATAGTTTTTTTTGCGATACTGTATACGGTAAAGTTTTGCGTTTCACTAAAAACTTTTGAGAACTGCTGTAGTATCGCGTATATATATATAAAAAAATCTCCCCTGTCTTATTAATATGACATAAAAATAATACAGGGTCATAGAAAAAAGTCAGAAACATTTAATGAAATACTTAGCATAAACAAGCAATTCTTCCGTTGTAATGTACAGAATTTAATAGAATTTTATCCTAACAAGCTTCAGTATGAGTACCATTCGTTTCTCTGATTTTATGAAATCGATAATCATTTTCTATGCATACGTTTTACAAATCATGTCTGACGTCACGATGGCAACTTCATCGACAAATTCGTTGCCGTAAATGTGTCATGTCCTACAATTTTACGCTGTAAACAATATTTTTTACATAACCCGAGATAAAAAAAAAAGTCGTCAGGTGCTAAACTGAGACTTCTCGGATTCTAACCAGAACACACATTGAGCTTTCTCCTGAACACTTGCCATTTCACTGGTGAAAAGCCGAACAAAGACCACATCCAACTTGCATCGCTGCTGCACAACATTCTTAGTCAAGGTTGCGTACCAATTACATATTTAAATCTTGGACACTTTCCAAGATGTATAAAAAAATATTATTGCATTTTATCAATTCCTTTTAGAATTATGAACTATCGTAATGCATCCAACCGTTTTCTATGAACCTGTATATAGCCTTTTATTTTACCTCTATTTTATCAAATATAAGAGAAAATTATATTTGAAGTTGCCAAACAGAAAAGTTTTCTTCAAACAAACATAAGTTTTTCCAAGAACTTTAGTTTTTTTTATATGTTTTTGAAAATATAATTTAAAAATACTTCTTATGTGAAGAAATATATATAAAACGGAATTTCATTTAAAAAATAATTATAAAGTTAATTTTGTAGTTCACTTGCAAGACGTTTAAAAATAGTATAACCTTTTGTTTAAAAAATTAACATTATGTATAAAATTGGAATGGGAACGATGTTTTTACGTTTTTCGTATGAGTATTCGTCAAGCGCTTTAACAAGGAAAATTTATAAATATATATAAAATGACGTAACAAAATAAAAAGTTCTGGTTAATCTTCCACACAGTTACCACATAAACTGATACATTTGTCGTATCATGAAACCAATTAAAAAAATCTATCTTGGTAAAAATCGGTACCCAGAGATTCAAAAATGTTATTCATAGCTTTACGAACCTCTCTATTTCTCCGGAATTGACATCAATCTGCATAAATAACATGGAGGCATTGCAGAGTTTAACCGTAATTAAAAAAAATCAGTGGAAATATTATTCTTAATACGATCTAGAACGCAAAGGGTGTCATTTTAATTGACACCCTCAGTTAGAAAGTCTCAATGCCGTATGCTACTGCAAATTTTTACAAAAAATTGAATTCTATCCCAAGAGAGCAAGGATCTTGAGATGAACGATTTGGTTCTTGGAAAGAAATGTGCATAGCAAGGGACAGCACAAAAATGAAATGTTAAGGATATATTTACAATTCGAATTTTTTATGTGTAATTTAGAAATTTATACTTAAAATATTGGACGTTTAACAACTACGTACATGTATTTTTACAGGATATATTTTTTGTTCAAGGAAAATTTGATTTAATGTAGAATAACATGGAGATAAGTCAGATGACTGTAATGATGACTTCATATTATTATGAATTCTAAAAGATATCATTTATAAGTATACAAATGTTTAATATGATAGTTTTTATTTTAGGGAACACTGAAATGAAAAATTAGCTGTGATTATCTTACGCATTTCACTTTCTTTTTTTCTGTATATAAAAAGGTATATTAAAGAATTCTCTTTACTAATCTATAATTGGATTTTAGAAATACGAATAACAGAAAGAAAAAAAGTAAAAGTTTTATTCAGCGAATCAGCAGTGAAAATATTTATCATCTAGATATTTCTTAAGATAAATTTCGCTTTATGTTAAACTTGTGAATAAGTGAAATATTTTCTGTTTTAGCTTTTCTCTCAGAGGATTAGAACTGAATTCTTCACATAATGAGGAAAAATGCAAGTAATTCTTTACAGCGTTGCTAGGCGATAAACCTTATGATCTGATTCCATAAGAGAATTAGATAACTGCGGTATTTTTAGACTAAATTGAAGTAAAATATTTTTAAATGTCTGTTGTTTGGAGCTTTTTGAAAAAGTAAATTATAAATTATCACATATTGTCAAGTGTTATAGTATGTAATTGCAATGTAAATAAAATTATAAAAAACAAAGGTGAAATGTATTATTTTAATAATAATCATTTAATTTATTTGTACTATGCATTTGAAAATTCTAGAAATTTAATTTGATATTGTGTTTGGAGGAACAATACTGATATCTACAAAAAAGGGACAATAATATTTTGAAAATAGAAAACTTTGTTTAGGTAAGTTTATTTATGACATATATTTTTCAAAACATATATCATATTTTGAAAAAAATATATAAAGATGAACAGACTCATTTAAATAACATCTTATTCAAAAGACTTATATTGCTAAATGACACTGTTAGTAATTAGAGCTAGAATTGCTTTTTAATCGTAAAAGCTGTTTTACACGGTCAACCACGGTATTTATCACAAATCATTTAATAAGCTAGCTTATTATATTTTGCAAAGTGTGTAGTTTTAATGAACATTGTTTATAAAAATAACTAGTATAATATAACTTGTATTACTAAAATATTGAATCACAAGAGAAATTTTTTTTTGGCTGCAAGAAAAATATATACGGAAGTTTTCAATAAGTTTATTTTATGAAAACATAGAGAAGCGCTTCGCAAAATGCAAGATTGCACCTTGATTACAGAGTTAATTTTTGATTTTAATTTTTCCAAAATTTTTTTCCTCGACTGCATTTTTATTTGTGAACCCAGTAATCTAATAATCTGATGCATAATTTTTGTTATGGTTTCAATACATATATACATATATTGAAACCATATAAATAAAATATGTAATACAGTACTGGCCAGAATGGATGCCTCACCACAAAAAACTATGATGTTTATAAATGCACAAGAATAATTGCATTTAACTAAGTATTTATTTTATGGGAATTATTAATTTTAGTTATATAAGCACAGTATACATACATAATTGAGAAAGGGTTCAATATTTGGTGAGGAAACCTTTTTTTTCCAATACAGCTTGGATACGATCAGGCATGGAAATACATAATTTTTCGCAATAGTCTGGTATAATATCTGTAATCCACACTTGTTTTATAGTTTCTCTTAAGTCCGAAAGTGATGTGGGGTTACGCTCAGCAACTTTGCGCTTTAAAATTACCCAACAGTTCTCGATTGGGTTTAGATGCGGGGAATTTCCGGGCCATGGCCCAACGATCTGAAACCCCTGCTTTGCAATCCATGTCTTAACAAATTTAGTCTAGTGGCAAGGTGCTCCATCATGTTGGAAGTGTGTGCACTGGTTGATATTCATAAACGGTGGTAACTTCTCTTTTAGCACATCGAGATAAACAGTTCTATTAATTGATGTGCCTTCAGGCATGAACCACAATCCACATCTTCCTTTGGTACAAATGGCTCCCCATATTCTGGCAGCAATTTCCCGAGTACTATAACCTTCTTCGCTCAGAATCTTTATTTGTGCATGCATTTCGCGTGAAATTCTTTTACCAGGCATTTTTATATTATTTCACCCTTCGGCAAAATTTGTACGTCAACACACGGCGAACGCAACTAATGAGCTAACGAAATACCAAGCAAGAACACCTGCACTTTGGCAGACAGCCAAAACGAACATCTGGCGCCAATACGTCACTATAAATGGGAAAAAACAAGTGAGTCATCCATTCTGGCCAGTACTGTATATATATCTATATATCTATATGTATATATATGTATATAAATTTAAGAATTCAGTAATATAATTAAGCAATTAATAACAACATGATAATACTAACAACACAAAAATAACATTGATTGTAATACGTTTTAAAAGCTAGCACAGAAATTTTATGATTCTTTTTTAGTTTCAATTAAAAGACAAAACCAAATTAAGTTACTTCCACCAACATGAGTAAAAAGGACAATAAAACTATGACGGAGAAAGAAAAAAAATTACGAAATTGAGGAAAGTTCTCAATAACTGTTTTATTAAAAATGCATCTGGAAATGAGAATTGAATTAAAAAGTATGAAAAAGAGACCATAGGAAATAAGAACTGGATTAATAAATGCTCAAAAACATAAATATTAGCTCATCGGGAAAACAAGTACTTCCATAAGCAAAAGAAGCTGCAAGATTTCATAACTGTATAGCTAATTCTAGCCAAAAATACAGCGCATATTTCGCTTTTGCAACAAAACCATTTTGAAAGCGGAATGACATAAATTATTAAAGCAAACCTTCAAAGAATCCAGAGAGAGAGAGAAAAAAAAAAATCAAAGATTTAACCACATGTCAGGCCAACACCAAACACAGACAGTAACAAGTTGCCATCATAACAATGCTAAAAAGAATAATTTCCAGACAATCATCGATTAATCGATAAAGATTTTACAATTGATCAATTTCAATAACAATTAAATTCACCTTGTAATTGTATTTTTAATTTCGTTAAATTTATTATAATTTTAGACTTAAATCATAAAACTTAAAAACTTTAATGGATGGAAATTTAATTACAGCAAACTTAAATACATATGTGTGCTTGCGCCATCTATCGTGAAGAATGATAAACAGTTTAAGTGAATTAAAAATTTTATGATTAAACAAACAATTACTGCTTTTTTGTATTTTTTGAGAGAAGATTTATAGTTTTTAAAATTGTTTTGAAATTAAATGCATATAAGTTAAACCGGAAGTAATAAATCTTTAATCTTGATGTTTATTAATAGAAATGAATGTTAAGATGTAAAATGTCTCAATCACAAGCAATAATTCCAAAAGGCACACATGTTAGGATAAGCAAATCAAAGCAATTTTTATTTTATTTTTAATTTATTATTATTAAATTTTTAATTTATTCTATTTTTATTTTTATTCGAATTATAATTTTTTATTATGTTTTGTAAGCTTAGGAATCCACGAATAGCCAATAAACATATAATTAAATCTAACGAGTGAAGAGTTCATTATTCTCAATATCAACCAGAAAAAAAATATATATAATAGCAATAATCTCTTCCACTTTTTTTGTATTTAATTCAACAACCCTCCCAACCAACCAGTCAATCAACACCACCCTTCCTCCTTAATCAAACATCTGCCCTCCCTACCGCCACATTTTAAATTAATTTTTTTTTATGTTATACAGAGACATTTAATGATATACTATTGAATAAATAAATTTTTTAGGATAACACATTATTGTAGCAGCTTTAATAATTTGGTTTATGTTTATGTTTTTATACTTAGATGAACAAATATTATGTATTCGAAAGCGGTGATTCAGAATGATATTTCTGTAAACAGATATATGAAGACAAGAATTAAAATGTGTAAATAAATTTACTTTAAAACAAAAATCTTGTCTTTTGTCATAAAGGTCAGTATATATTTTACTTCCTTTAAGTTTAAGTTTTAAATCTAAAAAACTAATGCAGTTGTTGTTAAGAAGATTATAAGTTAAAGTAAAGTGAGGTGGATATTCTAATTTTAGTGAATTAGGTGAATAGTTATTGACATAAAAAATTATAATGTCATCAATGTACATGTAAAATATATATTTACATTTACAGTTATTTAATTTTTTAAAAGGTTTCTAGATTTTACTGATAGACTTTGATAGTTTTCATAAATATAATTTTAAATTCATTAGTAAATATTTTAATAATTTGTGAAGAATACGGTACAAGGACTAATACTTGGTGTCAAAGACTGCATTTGTAATAGTAAAATGTGCCTTTTGTAGATGATAAAGATATATACTTTTGAAACAAGTAGTGTTTTCTTAAGTTATGGTGTTTATTAACTATTTGCATACCATAAAAAATCATTTTTCTGAAAATTGTAAATATTTAAAGTTACCAAATCACAAATTATAATAAGATATATGATTTTTTTTTTTTTTTACTTTTCTCAGATAAAATATATATATATATATATATATATATATATATATATATATATATATATATATATTATTACCTATATTATTACTTATCTTAAATTATTTATCTTAATCTATATTATTATTTATCTTAAGAGAAAAAACACGTGGTAAGAACAGCTTTGAATAATGGTTTGATTAATGAGTTTACTAAACTGAAGATTTAGAAAATTTTAAAAACATGAATCTAAAAAAAAAAAAAAAAAAATTCCTCCTTCATTATTCTTAATAATTTTGATAAATACTTGAATTAACGGTTCTATTAATCTAGAAAAGACCATTAATGACTTACTGAAAAACCACTAAGAAAATTTGCTAAGAGGTGTTGCACTCAGGTGCTCAAATCATTATTTAAAAATTGAAAGCATTTATATATATATATATATATATTATTTATTTCTTTTAAAATATTAATGGATAATTAAATGTGCTAGACAAATTAAATAATATTTTAACATTTAAGTTAAGAAAAATCTTTTTGGAAACTGCATATAAAATGTAATGAAATAACATAAAATAATGAAGTATATCTCCCTTCCATTAATGCTAGATTTGATCATAAAATTGCTCTATAATAACCTTTTGAAAACTTTTATCACTAGGATGGTTGGATTGTTGGGTTTTACGTCGCACTAGTGCTGCGCAGATGGGCAATTGGCGACGGTCTGGGACACACCCCTAGAGGTGATCCGGAGACATGCCATCACAATTTTGATCCTCCACGGAAGGGATGGCTCTCCCGCTTCGGTGACCCCCAGGGTATAATTTTTGATGGGAACATAAATGACATTGCGGCTACGACAGATTTTACGTGCACCAGCCACCATTAGTGTACACGACGGTCTTTGGCCGGCTAGAGTACCGAACCCGCAATCTTCCGGCCGGCGCTCTATCGACCGGGCTACCGTGGCCCCTTTTATCATTAGGAAAATATATTTTTAAAAACTTCAGATTAATGATTTTTATTTATTTATTTATTTATTTATTTATTTATTTAAGGCGAGGTATTTTTTATTAATTTATTTGTTTTTCTCTTTCAAGTTCCCAAAGGCAAATCTATAGAATTTAATTATTGTATCCATGAAGAACTTTGGATATTAATATTTTCTGCATATTTTCATTAAAACTTATAAAAATACTTCTTTTAAATATATATAAAATATGTTTCTATACGTTAATATCGCGATCAGAGTTCCCAAGTTTTATAATTTATTCACGCGCATTTTTAGCCCAGCCTCTTTTTCATACCGGAAATTTTGAAAAAAGATTTTCTTCTTATTTAATCGTTGTCACATATTAAAGAGAAATAGTCTATAAAATATTTCTGATATGAAAAGAAGGCGAGGCTAAAAATACTCGTGAATAAATTATAAAAGTTGAGAACTCTGATCATGGCTAACATTTTTCCCCCTGGAAATTTAAAACAAATATAAAAGAGAATTTTATCAATAGTTAAAATTTGATTCTTAAATAATTTTCAGTAAATCTTTCAAACGTGGTAATTAATTAATAAGATTGAAACGCATGTTTTGCTATTTTAAGAGGTTATTATTTACTTTCAGGTTATTTAACTTAGTGATTTCTGTAGATATATATGAATTAAACACCTTTTTAGGGAATTTAACATCACGTTAAATTCAGTTATTTCTCTGAATTCAATCATGGACTGTGAAAGAAACTAATGGCTTAATTTAGTTAAATTTTGTATTTTTGAAAATACTTTATATCATGGTAATGGCTGTATATATTTTTTTTAATTAAAGGAATTTCTATGGAATTTTTCACTAGTGATTTTGTCAATATACTTTTATATTTTATGAGAAAAAATTAGTTAGTTCTGATTTAAAAGTTTTTAGTATATTAATGATCTTATAGCGTTTAATTGTAGTAATTTTCTAAAGGTTTCTATTGATATTTACCCCAAGGATTTAATTTTAAAATACACTAGTAATGAAAATATAATTCCTTTTTTAGGTTTTATAAATTAAGTTTATTAAGGAATCTTGGATTATTAGTATATATGTTAAATAGTTAAATTTCGATTTTAAGGTTATAAATTTATTTAATTGGTTATCATGCACAAATATTAATATTTTGAAAAATATTTTATTATCGCAAATTGATAGAATAAAAAAAAAAAAAAAATGCTACTATTCCGATAGTCTTGAAGTTGCGTTTCACAATTTGTTCGAAATTAAATCCGCGTAATTAAATGGATATCTGTCCTATATTATCACTGCTATCGATAACTGTTATAATATTGTAATTTTTTTTTCGAGCTTTTCACTATTTGTTTTCTATTTGTGTAATTTTATCATTTTTGGTAAGTATTTTTTACAATCTTTTTTATAAATTTTTATATTTGCATATATTATTGTATAATTATATAAATTTTCTTTTGTAGCTAAATGGTTTTTCACTTTGCATACAGGGATTGCAGTGGTCAATTATTTTTTCTCTTAGTAAGATGTAGGCAGTCAAGGTACATTTTATTTTTGCGAGTAGCGCTTGAAACACTTTAACCTTTTCTCCCCTGCATTGGAGAAGCATCCCTGATGATGAATTTAATATTTTTAGGTTAATTAATATTATATTTCTGGTTCCATTGACATTTTCCGGTTGCATTTGTTTTTAAAAAAATTTATATTTCATATTATATATATATATGTTCCAGATGAATTTTTATGAGGCTTACAGTTTTTTTTCAAGTGAATACATAGAAATATATTTGTTTTGGAAAACCAATAAAAAGAACTTTTGATGTGAATAGAAGCATACATTTAGAAAAATATGATCTTTCTTTTTCTCCTCCCCCTTTTTTTCCCCGCGCATCTTTACACTATTTAAACGTTTCATTGATTTGTAAAAGATTTATGTAAATTAAACATTTATTCTTTTGTGCTATTATTTTTTAAATACAACATTTAACTATTTGCGTCTACTGATTAGTTGGTTTGTTTAAAACGGGTCATAAATTTAATACAATCAGCTTTATATCGTAGTTATTTGCATTTTCCTTTAACTGATTAATACAGCAGGTAACGTCGTCCCTTGAACCATCTAATGGAAACTAATCTATTTCCTGCACAGTTTATCAGCACAAAAATTCCCAATATCACTTAAAAGATTCCGAAATAGAATTCTCAATATCACTTAAATCTTCCATTCATGTCCCAAAGGTAATCAAACGTTATTTAATGACGTACAGGCTCTTAATCATAAGTCTGATATCTGCTTTAAAGACGTTAAATCGATTTAGGTACAGTTGTTAAGATTACTTTATCATATTCATGACCAAACATGGTAATCCTTTTATGATTAATTTTGATGAATTAAGATGATAATAAGTTTATTTTAAAATAATGATATGCAGTTGAACTTAAACATTATTCAGTCAATACACTAAATTTCAATTATTTTTTGATAATTTATAATTTTATTAAAAAATTTGTAAATGATGAATAACGTTATTGATATTTTTACAACAGTTTAACTTTTCTTCTTGAATGATTATACTGTCAGTACGTATGAAACAGGTAAACTGAAAATAAGTATAATTTTTGAATTATAATAATCGTTTCAAAACATTGTTAAAATTATGGAACATATATTGTAAAAATTTCAAAATGCATAACAGTTCTAACAAGGGTTGATGTGTGATATATTTCATATTTAATTTTTTTCTGATATTTATAAAAATCTGCATTTTAGAAAAAAAATTATTAATTGATTTTACGTAAGCATTTTTAAGATGATATAAATTAAATATGTTTAAAAGAGTAAATATTATTTAAAAGATTTACAGAAGCGATTTATTTACTCAACTATTTCCAGGAACGAAAAAGTTTCAAGTAATTTAATTAAGGATTAACCCAAGATTTTATATATTACTAAAATTTTCTATAATATAATAAACTAAAATTATTTGACTTAATAATGTAGGGTAATGCAGAACATCCCGATTCACAAATAATTTAAGGAAAAATTCAATGAGTTTTTGAAAAATATGCCGGAATAAAGTTTTAATTCCACGAAAAATGTTCTTTGATATGCTTATGCTTTATTAGGTTTGGTAAAGCGTTTAGAATATAGAAAGAATTACACAGTTGAATTATGTAGATAAGATCATTCAACTATACTGCTTTTGTAATACATGAACAATCTTATAATAAATAAATGAGTATGATTAAAAGTAATTTGAATTTTGTACAAGTGTAATGTTCTTATTAAAGTGTAATATTCTTATATATATAAGAATATTTCTTATATATATATTAATAAGTTTAATGTTCTTATTAAACAAACCCCATGTTTATTTAGTAGCTAAATTATATGCACAATTCATGTTACGATATGATTTTATTGTATTCATGTTTTTTTGAATAACAGTACTTTTAATTGTGAAAAAAAAGTAATAGTCCAAGAGGCGGCTGCAAAAAATTGACTTGATAAGGTGTGAAGTTGATTTTTTTTCTATAGATAAAATTCATTGTAACAATGAAAATCTGATAGGGTTGCCTGGTCAAAGCCGTCAAGTTTAAGAGAAACAACCTCACTTCCGGTCACAATTTAAACGATTTTCGAACCCCACAAGTGTGAAGATGAAACCGGTGCTAAAATGTAGAGATTAATATGCTCTTTAAAATGGCATAGGGTTGCCTGGTCAAAACCGTCAAGTTTGAGAGGTTGCCTCGATAATAGGGGTCAAATTTAAACGATTTTTGAACCCCACAAGTGTGAAGATGAAACCGGTGCTAAAATGTAGGTATTAATATGCTCTTTAAAATGGCATAGGGTTGCCTGATCAAAACTGTCAGGACCCGGAGGTTGCCTCGAAAATAGGGGTCAAATTTAAACGATTTTCGAACCTCACAAGTGTAAAGATAAAACTAGTGCTAAAATGTAGAGATTAATATGCTCTTTAAAATGGCATAGGGTTGCCTGGTCAAAACCATCAAGTTTCAGAGGTTGCCTCGATAATAGGGGTCAAATTTAAGCGATTTTCGAACCCCACAAGTGTAAAGATGAAATCGGTGCTAAAATGTAGGTATTAATATGCTCTTTAAAATGGCATAGGGTTGCCTGGTCAAAGCCGTCAAGAAACAGAGGTTGCCACGTAAATAGGGGAAGTATTTTACGATTTATTTACCCAAGTAAAAAGTGATTTACCCAAGTGTAAAGATGAAATCGGTGCTAAAATATAGAGTTTAATATGCTCTTTAAAATGGCATAAGGTTGCCTAGTCAAAACCGTCAAGACCCGGAGGTTGCCACGAAAATAGGTCAAATCTGTGAAGTAAAGCAGTCAACCACAAAAAAAAAATAGTCGAGTTTTGAAGATTTCTTAACGAAGTGTAAAAAAGTACGAATAGCATTAACAAAGAAAATGAATAAGGATGAAATTATATGAATATTTGAAAGGTGTAGCTGATTCCAGAATGTACAGCGTAGGAGTTATTTTAAAATGGCATATGTTTGCCTGGTAAAATTCGTAAAGAAATAGCGGTCAGTCTCCAAAAAGCTAACGAATATTAAAGGTGTTTAACACAAAGTGAAACACACATGAAGACTATTTAAAAAAGGTTAAACACGAAATGATTAGTATTTAAAAGATGAAATTGCGAGCTAAATGTAGAACATACAACACTTTTCAGTTTGCTTACGATTGTGCTTCAAACCTGTCAAGGTATAGCGGTCAGCTTAGAAAAGGAAGCGAATTTCAATATTCGTTCATTTTATTTGTTTAATGATATAAGAGATTTTAAAGCATAAAGAAAATTAAATTATTATGCGTGACCATTCTTTTTCTAATCTGTATAAAACTAATTTCAGCTCACGAGCTCGTTTTTTCTCCATTTTTCAATACTTAAAATATTCAAATGGTGTCAAAGTATTGTGAAGATAAATTCCCTGAAGAAATGTATGCGGCTGCTTTTTAGAATTTTATACAAAAATTTTGGGTTGTGCGATTTTGTTATATTAAAAATTTGTCAATGTTAGAAAATTTTCTCAATTAATTTTTTTATATCTAATTTAAAATAATCAATAGTACCTTCTGCAAATTAATTATGGGTACAAATAAAGCGAAAAACATTTTTTAAAAATTGATAAATTTTTCGCGTTTCTTAATAACCATGAATTAATTTATGAAATTGAAATTTGTAAATCTTGCTGCAAATCTGAAATAAGAGTTTTTTTTCATTTTATTTAATTTTTTATTTTGTATTCCAACAGAATTTTTATTATGAGTTTCTTGGGCATTATTATCTTCATTTCTGTTAACTTTTGCGGGCGTATTTTCTTATCTGTATCCGCATGCTACATTTTTAATTTTTACTATTAATTCGTTGTTTTTATGAGAAATTTTAGAACAGTTTCATTACAGTTTATTTATTTATTTTTTCTTTTTTAAATACTTTTTTATATTTTTTCTTCACATTGTGTAAAAAACCCTTCAAAATGAGCTTTTATTTTTTTTTCGAGGGAACCACTATTTCTCGAGATTTTCACCTGGCAACCCTATGATACTCTAAAGAGAATATTATTCTGTATATTTTATAAACGGTTTCATTTTTAAATATGTTAGGGTAAGAAAACCGCTAAAATTCGCCCCCCTCACACACGCAAACACTTTTCGTGGCAACCTCTTTCTTTAGCGGTTTTGACCAGGCAACCCTATGCAATTTTAAACACCATATTATTCTCTACATTTTAGCACCGGTTTCATCTTTACAATTCGGTAAATCATTTTTTACTTGGATAAATAAATCGTAAAATACGTCCCCCTTTTTCGTGGTAACCGCTGTTTCTTGATTGCTTTGACCAGGCAACCCTATGCCATTTTAAAAAGTATATTATTCTCAACATTTTAGCACCGGTATCATCTTTACACTTGTGGGGTTCGAAAAGCGTTTAATTTTGACCCCTATTTTCGAGGCAACCCGCAGGTCTTGATGATGGTTTTGACCAGGCAACCTTATGCCCTTTTAAAGAGCATATTAATCTCTACATTTTAGCACCGGTTTCATCTTTACACTTGGGTAAATCACTTTTTACTTGGGTAAATAAAGCGCAAAATACGTCCCCTATTTTCGTGGCAGCCTCTGTTTCTTGACGGCTTTGACCAGGCAACCCTATGCCATTTTAAAGAGCATATTAATCTCTACATTTTAGCACCGATTTCACCTTCACACTTGTGGGGTTCGAAAATCATTTAAATCTGACCCCTATTATCGAGGCAACCTCTGAAACTTGACAGTTTTGACCAGGCAACCCTATGCCATTTTAAAGAGCATATTAATATCTACATTTTAGCATCGGTTTCCTCTTCACACTTGTAGGGTTCGAAAATCGTTTAAATTGTGTCCGGAAGTGAGGTTGTTTCTCTTAAACTTGACGGCTTTGACCAGGCAACCCTATCTGATTTTCATTGTAACAATGAATTTTATCTATAGAAAAAAAATAAGCTTCATACCTTATCAAGTCAATTTTTTGCAGCCGCCGCTTGGACTATAAGTCTTATCACGTTAATGATGGTGCTGTAACTGACCAAGTTAATTTATGCACGTTACTAAAATTACCTAATTAATTTTAACATCAGTGAAAAATAGTCTGAAATTGTTCATAACAAATCCTTGGCCTTTTCCCAGAAATGCTTAATTTACAATTTGTCAAAGTTACAAAGCCATTTTTAATTTTAATCCTGTATTATATGAATGTTACGTTAAAATTTATTCATTTGTCGGACTATTCCATTATTTGCAGAATTGATGAAAGTTTCCGCCTTTTACCTGTGCAAATTATACCGATAAGTTGCCGACGATTTAACCCTTTCGTGGGCCGTGGGAAGATTACTTCCCACCTACATGATCTTACAAAATACATCTATGGGAAGCGCAGTTCCTATTATAATATATTGGCCTTGCTGTTATAACGATGGGAACACTAATCCCCGCTTCAGTGTTGTGCTGCCATTTATTGTACAATCGACTGAATAGAATTAGCACATTTGTTTTGAACGTTTAAAATCCTTTTGTAAGATTTGTTCTGCTATGGCACCTGCTTTGAGATGACATTTGTACTACTCAACGACTCTACTGCAAATATGAGTTAAACACCGTTTTTATTGTAATAACACTTTCTTATTTCATATATTTCTGTACATTTTATGCTAGTAAATATCTAATTTGAATAATAAATAATAATTCAAAAATGATAATATCTGAATGAACAATAATTCAAATTCGGCAAAATGAAATATATTTCCTTAAATGCTATTGTTTAATTGTTAATAAAATATAAAAATTTGGGAGAAATTCAAAAGAGAAATAAATGGTCCACTAAAATGTTAATTGGATGTTCAGAGATTCGGTACATGATACGCGAAGGTCAATTATTTCCCTGATCTCTTTTTACTTTTGTTAAAATAATTTCGGCGTAAAAAAATAAAAAAGATAAACTGATATTTAATTATATTGTATGTGCAAGTTTTCGAAAATGTTTGTTTTATTTAATTGTTGTAGAGTGTGTATATTAAGAAAATATATTCACATTTTTCTATATGTGTTACATGTTTCTATATGTGTTAGATCTACTTTGATTAATCAAAATGGATACGAAAGAAAGAAAGGATATTTAAGTATTGAATGTGCATCTGAATAATTGCATTTATAGAAGTTGCCCATCTCAACGTGAAAGTCCTTTCTAGAGTAAAATCATACGAGTTGGGATGTTCCGATTCAAAAGCCAAAAGTACATTAAATTCTGATGACTGTTGTAAAAGTTTAAATAAATAATAAAATAACATTTAAAAACATTCCACATTTTTCTTCCAGAATTTCTTCTATTATTTACGTATATAAATATTTATATAATTTGTTGCAGCTCAAAACCATTTATAAGACGAAATTATAAACCATTATAAAAGACATAGTGCAAAATGATTATTTAATTTATATTCACATAAAATATTCTGGTGTTAAAGTCTCATTATACAATTAAAAATTTACATGAATTTGCATAAAGTTTAACATTTAATTGTTAATATTTATATTAAAAATGTATATAAAAATGCATTTGAATATGATATTTTAAAATAATGTAATTCTAGATTTTTCTCATACATAAAGAATTTGACATAGAGATTTTAATCGAAAGTTTAATTGTTAGAAAACTTAAATTAATGTTTAACAAATTTCTGCTTTAATCAAGAAGTTGTAATTTGAAATAGCGATAGCACACAAAGAAATCACAAAATTTATGCATTGTCAAATGACTTTTTGTAAATTAAAAAGGACGACGTTAATTTTAACAGTCATTTCAAATTACATGTCCCAGTTCAATTCCCCTAACTCTCATCACGCTATTTTAAAATTAGATGCTGACGTCCTTATCAATAATGTTTTCATTGCATGTCTAACAAAATTGCTTTTTTAATAGGTGTTTTAGAGTTTTGGTAGTTTTTTTATTTTATTTTATTCATGCTTCTTTTCATAATCGTTTTAAGATGATGCTTTTCTGACGATAAAAAGAGAGTGTTTTATTAGTGACAAATACATTTTCTGGACTTTTAAATCATTACATAAACTGTTAAACTTATATACATAATTCAAAATATTAATCGAATGTTTAATTATTAGAATGTGCAATAAATGTTTAACAACTTTCTGCTTTAAATCCGAAATAACAATTAAAAATGGAACCTTAACCCACATACATAAAAAAAAAAAAAAAAAAAAAAAAAAAATTGCAAAAGTTGTGCGTTGGGAAACAGTTTTTACAAATTAAAAAACTAGACCTCACTTTTAGCAATCGTATAAAATTACATATAATTGTTTAATAGAAATATCACATTATCCTGAATTTAGGCTTTGACGTTGCAATCAATAATGTCCCCACTGCATGCTTATTACTTTCGTAATAGGTATTTCAGATTTTTGGTTAATTTTTTTAAAACTTTTATTCATTAGATCATAAATCTTTGAGTAATCGTTTAAGATTGACTCATTTCCCGGCAATAAAAAAAATAAAAAATAAAAATAAAAATAGAAATAAAAATAATTTCTTTTAGAGAATAAATACACTTCTAACAAACATAGTTTTTTTTTTTTTTTTTTTTTTTTTTATAAACAGTAAAGTTGTGAGAAAAAAAAAAAAATTCAAATAAAGTAATATTTTAAAAATAATGAGTAATCCTTTCACATTTTTTAAAATTCATATATGAATTTTTACATTTAAAAAGATGAAACTATATAATTTAGTCTCTATAATACATATTTTACACTAATTTAGGTCAAAAAATATGCGCTATTATGTTTTAGAAATTTTGGTTTTTTAAATAGAAGTATTTACCTAACACACACACACACACACACACACACACACAAGTCCTTCTGGCTCATTCGGAAGGGTAGGTTGATTTCGTTTTTCTCATCAAGAAGCCGCCATTTTGTTTCAAAATGGCGGGTAGAAATTTTTAAGGGACTTGGTAGAAATATAGATGTGGGCTATGTACATATTGTGTTTTAAGCAAATCGATTCATAAATGTATTTTTATGTGAATTTGAAATTTCAAGTGGCCGGAACTTAGAAATAAGATGGCAGGTCACATTGGCAAACATATATATCAAAAGCATTTGTGAGATAAATCTACTGTACAAATTTAGTACGAAATAATTCAGAATTTCAAAAGTTATCGCTTTGACAAATTAAGTGGCCGCCATTTGGATCAAAATGGCGGAGAAAGTTGCTCAGTTAACTAATCCAAGATATTTGAAGATAAGTCTACTGTCCAACTTTGGTTCGAATAAATTCAGTATTTCAAAAGTTACCGCGATAACAAATATCTAAGTGACAGCTTTCAAGTGGCCGCAACTTGGATACAGAATTGCGGAAAATCTTGCCCACCGAAATCATATACATATTTGAATGATAAATTCAGTTTTCAATTTTGTTTCAAATTCAGTACTCAAAATTTATCATGATAACAAATTCTGTAATTACAAAATTACAATTTAAGTCAAAGCATTGCAGTGGGGACATTACAAAATTACAATTTATCATGATTACAAATTTTGTAATTATTTGGAAGCCACTTGAAGACAAAAGGACGGAGCAAGTTGACCAGCAAACTCATCCAAGATATTTGAAGCATAAGTTCACTGTCCAACTTTGGTTCAACTTTGGTTCAGCACTGTCCAACTTTTGCAGTATTTCAAAAGTTATTGTTATAATATATTTTCAAGTAGAAGTCTAAGTGGCTGCTACTTGGAAACAAAATGGCGGAGCAACTTGCCCAGCGAAATCATGCAAGATATTTGCATGAAAATTTCACTGTCCAACTTTGGCTCAAACTAATTCAGTATTTCAAAAATTATTGTGATAAGAAACTTTCAAGTGGCCCTGTGGTTTCATGTGTCCATCACTTGGAAACAAAAAAGCGGAGTGAGATGGCCAGCGATCTTATCTGAGATATTTGAATGATAAATCCACTACCCAAATTTGATACAAATTGATTTAGTAATACAAAAGTTATCATAATGACGAATTTTCAATTGGTCGCCACATGGAAATAAAATGGCGGAGCAAGTTACCATGCGAACTTATCCAAGATATTTGAACAGTAAGTTTTTTATCCAACTTTAATTTGAATCAGTTTAGTATTTTAAATGTTACCGTGATGGCACATTTTCAAGTGGCAGCATGATTTCATGAGGCCGCAACTTTGAAACAAAATGTCGGAATAAGTTGCCCAGGGAACTCATCCGAGATACCATCCCATACAAGTTCACTGTCCAACTTTGGTACGAATTGAATCAGAATTTAAAAAGTTATCATGATTATCAATTTTCAAGTTGTTCCTAATTTTAAGTTGTCCCACTTATTTTATAACACCTGCTCTTGGTTGAAAATGGCGGGTAAAGTTAATAATAAACTTTGTTGAGATCTAGATATGGTCTATGTATACATCAATATTCAAGCTAATCTGGTCTTAAATACGCTTTTCACAATGTGAATTTGAAATTTTCAAGTGGCCTCCACTTGAAAACAAAATAGCGGTGCAACTTTGTTGATAATCACATTCAAGATATTTATAAAATAAATTCTCTGTCCAAATTTGGTTGGATTTGGAGTATTATTTCGGAAATTATCGTGATTTAAAATTTTGTAGTGGTAACCTGATTTCATGTGGCTACACTTAGTTTAAGATATCCGCCACTTTGTTAAAAATGGTGGATAAAGTTTATTAATAAAGTTCGTTGGAACCCTTATATGGTCTATGTATACATCAAAATTCAAACAAATTCGGAACACGCTTTTTACAATGTGAATTTGAAATTTTCAAGTTGTCTCCGCTTGAAAATAAAATGACGGGGCAACTTGATTACCAAAATCTTCTAAGATATTTAAATGATAAGTTCACTTTCCAAATTTGGTTCGACTTGGAGTATTATTTCGGAAGTTATCGTGATGCTAAATTTTCAAGTGGTAGCCTGATTTCAAGTAACCCCGTTTAATTTAAGATATCCGCCATTTTTTTTAAAAAATAGCGGATAACGTTGATTAATAAATTTGGTTCAGATCTTTATTTGGTCTATATTTACATTAAAATTCAAGCAAATCCGAACTCAAATACGATTTTTACAATGTGAATTTGAAATTTTCAAATGGCCGCCACTTGAAAACAAAAAGACGGATCAACATGGTTAACGAACTCGTCTAAGATATAAGATAAGTTCGCTGTCCAAATTTGGTTCCATTTAGAACATTATTTCGGGAGTTATCATGATGACAAAATTTTCATTATATATGTGTATATATATAGATCGATAAACGAAGTGATTGCAATAGGTCGATTATAAAATAATTTCCTGAATGCATCTATCAGGAAATGAGTATAAATATTTTAGAAACATGAACTTTATTTTTCTATGAGAATAATCCTTACATATTTTTCAAAATAAATGATATTGAAATGATTTGTATACATAAAAGATAAGCAGATGTATCAATATTACTTGTTAACCCTACAGTAATGTTTTAATTTAAAGTGAAACCGGATTTTAATCTAAAGAGCTTCTGAATGAGAATGTTCGAGGTTATGATTTTAAACCGATATGTTGATGATGGGTAGATTATATTTTATAATAATTTTCATTAGTTAGCTTGTGGCGTTTGCGTTCCTGCAAACTCCATCTTAACTTAAATACTTAGATTACTAAGAAAACCAGAGACTTTAATTGAACAACAAATAAAAGTTTATTTGAAACAGATTAATGGGAGGGCGGCCTGGAAAATAGATCTTAGCTCAGCCAGCGTATTACTAAATCAAAAATATATAAATCAACAATTTAATTATCTTAAATATCTCACCACAGCAGATAGTCGAAGGCGTAGAGACGGTCGCACTCGTACTCCAATACTACGGCTTCACTATGGGACAGAGGATTCCCTTCTGACCCAGCTTGAACTTTCCGAAAACTAGTAGACACTCACCAACACTCAACACTACTTAACTTCACGCCACTAAATCTCCACTACTCTACTTTTCAATATCTGTCAAACTAAGATTCATAACATCCACTATACGATCCTCCAACATCCACACTCTCTACTAAAACCATCTCTATTTTTAAACTTCTTCCTACACCCTCCTTTCACTACATTTCAATCCGTACTTTTAAAAATCACTTCTAATTTAACTAATATTCAAAATCTAAGTCTTTTAATGCAGCACCCTGCCGACACAAAACTAGCTCGACCTCAACCTTCACCGAGTCACTGGCGACGGAGTGATTTTAACCCTCCCCACTTCCTACTTTGTTGGATCCAGCTTAATTAAAACAACTGTGGTGACGTTCTGACGTCTCAACCTCACAGTCCCCCTCCAAGAAAAAAAATTTAGTCGGGAAAATCCCCAACGGGTTTGAACGAGTAAATTTAAATAGCTTCATTCCATATCTAACTATCTCAAATCTCTGAAGTGTGAGTGCAGCCGTCACTTAAATTTTAACCGGGTGAGAAAAACTTAAAAATTTGTCAAGTCCCTGAGCGAAAACTCGGGGACGCAAAAAAAAATTAATTTAAAATTTTAAATAAAAGGCGTACTTTTACCCCGAGAACTCCGGAACTCTGACTGAGATAAAACTAGGCTTACAGTAGGATTTACACACGTCTCCCTGTTAGGCCAGGAAGGCAATTGTATGACTTTAATGATATATTGTAGAATTATAAAGAGACTCGCATGTACAAATGCGATAATTTCTTGCTGTAGAATAGTCTGTTGCACAGATTGTTCATATCCCACAATTAATCTTTTTAACATATCTAAGTGAAGAAAAAAGTCTTTAATCAAATTTAATGGTATTAAATAGGATGGGGAACTTGAAAATCTATCCTGCAGATGAAGTGGCTAGCAGTTTAATTGTCTTCAGGAAAAAGTAGACGTCGGAATGTGCAGGCTGTCCACATCCAGGAAAAAGAACTTTTTGACATCAGATTAAGAGATCTTTCACTTCAGATAAAAATACTTTTAACATCAGATTAAGAGAAATAGTTCATCAGAGTGTGTCTGAAATGGGAAAAACTTTTACAGTATGCATAGTAAAAAAATAGTTAGAATTCATCTCTAGAAGAAACTGAGACATGTTCGTCTCTATTAACATAATAGATAGGTTACATACAGAAATATTTCTCCCTCCTTAGCTAAAGCATAAGCGAAAAAACTGAGCAGTTAGTCTTTTTAATGTTATATGGTTAAACACGCTTTTTATGCTTATAGCTAAAAAAAACATTTTTTTTCCCTCTAAAAGTACATACAGATAAACTTTTAGACAAATATTCAAAAGTTTTACAAATACAAATATGCAGTTTATAAATACATCATTTATAGAAATACAAAAGAAAAAAAAAGGGGGGGAAATTAAAAAAGGGTCCAAAAAAACAGTTTATATTACCAGCTTTCTGCAGGTGATGGCTACAAGGTAAAAGAAATTAATACATACATAAAATAGATATTTAAGAGAGAACAAAAATGTTGACATTGAAGCAGAACATGAATTTTGATTTGAAAGTTCATGGCTAAATTAAATTTTGTATTTTTAGTTTGGGAAAGTCCATAACTTTCGTAAGAGTTCTTAAAATATAAAGTCCCAAAAAGGCTTCAAGGTATGTCGAACATTTTGTACAGCTCTGACAGAAATGCACTTGTAATAGAAAAAAAATAGAGAACCGTATCACCTGATGTGAATTTGCATCTGTAACTTCAGGAAGGTTAGAGGTCTTGGTGAATGTGCTCGATGTACTCGTCAGCTAGGCCACAGGGTTGCAGGCTTTCAGACCGGGGTCTAGGGCTATCCCAAAAGGCTTGTACAAAGGCTTGTTCGGCAGGTGATTCATATGGCTGAGCATGTTGTCGGAGTCTGGCTTGACGCCGAGTATTGAATCGGTGGTGTAAAGAGAACTCTTCTGTGCCGACCGAGTCAGGGGCTGCTAGGAATTTCTCCATGTGCCGTCCGCTAGCTGATGAAGAGGGTGGAGGTCTTTTTCGAACCCTTGCCTTTCTCTTAGGTCGGAAAGAGTCGGTGCGCACTGAATCTGGAACTGCTAGTACCTTCTGTGGGCGATGTGTTCCAGAGGACTTTGAGGAGGGGGCTTGTGGCCTTTTTAAATATTTATTCCAAGCTTTTTTTCTTTTTAATCTGCGGTATAAAAGAGCTATTAGTAAAAGAATAGTCGCGTTTGCGACCAGTTTGCCTAGGAAATTTCACATTAGAATGGTTTGATGACCCACTACGAGCTCGCTTTTGTGCGACGGGTCTGCTAACACTAGATCGATCAGTGGAAGTGCCCTGAACAGATTGTTCGGGTGTTGTAGGAGTAGGTAGTTTATCAGCTGTACAAGAATCAGGAGCACTAGGCTGGGGAGTGAGGTTATGCGTAAAGACGGACTGTTCGTCAGGTGGGTTTGAACCCTGCACGCTCTCACTATCAAGAGTTGCAGCATATGATTGAGTGCGCTCTTTAAAAATGCGTATCTGATCAATGTTTATGGTTGTTGGGGTGCCGTTAAAATCAATTGTCAAATTATTATTTTCTATCTTTAAAACAGAGAAAGGCCCAATGAATTTTGGCCCAAATTTAGCTACTTTAGAATCTTTTTTAGAGCTAAGAAAATGTGATTCTAGGAGTATTTTATCTCCCACTTTTACTTCTAAAATTCTACGTTTAAGGTTATAATATACAGCTTGTTGCTCTTGAGCTTTTCTCAAATTTCTCTGAACTTCTGGTAGCAATTCTTCAATATTTCGCGTAATAAATTGAGATGCGGTTTGCTGTACTAATACCAGTTTTTGAAAGGGGGTCAGAATCTTTCTGCCCAAAAACAATTCAGCGGGAGTTTTTCCTGTGGCATCACTTACCGCTGTACGAATCGCATAGCCAAAATGATAGAGAAACTGATCCCAATTTTCATGATTTTGACCAATGAACGTCGCAATCATATTAATTAAAGTTCTATTGACACGTTCGGCCTGATTAGCTTGCGGCCGATATGGAACCGTGAAGACATGTTTAATTTCGAGTGTATCGCAAAGTGCCTTAAAAACATTACTTATAAATTGAGGACCGTTACAATTTGAAGGGGGGCGCCGTAACGAGAAATATAATTATTAAAGAAGGCAGTGGCCACTGCTTGTGCCGAAGCTTTACGTAAATGCACAAATTCAACCCATTTACTAAAATAATCCACCATAACTAACACATAACGAAATCTATTTTGTTTAGAGAGGGGGTAAGGACCGATTAAGTCGAGTCCAAGAATTTGATTTGGAAAATCAACTTTAATAGGAATTAA
The DNA here is from genome assembly GCA_963930645.1 of Salticus scenicus. Classification (NCBI taxonomy): domain Eukaryota; kingdom Metazoa; phylum Arthropoda; class Arachnida; order Araneae; family Salticidae; genus Salticus; species Salticus scenicus. The sequence goes on from OZ005649.1 coordinate 83,688,137, forward strand.
TTTACCGGCCGGCTTTACATTTTTATAATTATATTGCTGGCACAAGCGACAACTCGAAACATATTCATTAACAAACTTCCTCATTTTAGGAAAGTAACAGGCATCTTTGAGCTTTTTATAAGTTTTCCTAATGCCAAAGTGCCCCGAAATTGGAGAGTCATGAAACTCAAATAGGATGGCTTGACGAAGAGATTGGGGAATTACAACTCGTAATTCGCCATAAGATGATAATAATTTTGAATAAAAAAGCAAGCCATCGATTAAAGAAAAAGATTGGGACCAGTTTAAGGCAATGGCTGATTCAATTAATGAAACTGACTCAGGATCTTCTAAATACTTATAGATTAATCCAAATTCGGGATCATTTTTTTGTTCTTGGATTAATTGATCTCTCGAATTTAACACAGATGCTGGCATAAGCGCTAAAGCTACTTTTTCCTGATCAGATACGAATTTATCGTTTAAGGTAATGACTAGATTTGTAGACGCACCTTGATTTACTTGTTCACTTTCAATTTCCTTTACACAAGTTTCAGTCACGTCTGCTAATATTTCGGATTGAACCGGTTCAACCTTTAAATGCGAATCATGAATATATGAGGCTTTAACAGTAGAATTTAACTGATCATTCTTTTCATTTAAAGCAAGGGATTGATCTAACCCATTAGATTCAATCGTATTTTCTTGAGTTTGAGTAGTACGTGAAAGAACGTCAGCTACGATATTGTCAGAACCAGGTCGGTGTTCGATGTTTATATTAAAGTTAGATAACTTAAGAGTCCATCGAATCATGCGAGGGGACAGATTCTTTCCAGTTGTTAACCGAGTTAATGCCGCATGATCTGTAACAATTGTTACTGGAAGTTGCGTAAAATATAAACGAAATTTTTGCAGTCCCCAAAGTACTGCTAAACATTCACGTTCAGTTACTGGATAATTTCTTTCTGCAGCGTTAAGCGTACGGGACGCATATGCTATTGGTCGGCCTTCTTGGCTTAAAACGGCACCAATGCCGTACGAAGAAGCATCAGTAGCTACTTGAAATTTAATATTATAATTAGGATGAGCTAGTACAGGAGGAGCGCTAAGTATACTTTTTAACTTATCAAATGCTTCTTGTGCTTCATTTGACCAGTGAAATTTAACTCTTTTCCTTTTGAATTTAAAGAGGGGCTCGCATATGTGAGCAAAATTAGGTATAAATTTCCCATACCAAGCACACATGCCTAGAAATCTCGAAACTTGTTTGGAAGTTGTAGGAGGGGGCATGTTTAAAACTGGCTGAACTTTTTCATTATCTACAGAAATACCAGCAGGCGTTATTTTGACGCCTAGGTACTTAATTTCCTGTCGTGCAAAATGGCACTTAGAGGAATTTAAAGTTAATTCTGCAGTTTGCAGTAGAGTAAAAACAGTTTTTAAATGATCTAAATGCTCATTGTAAGATGAGGACGTGATTATTATATCATCGAGATAAACATGTACAAATTTATTCAAAACAGGCTTAAGTATAGTTTCCATGGCTTTTTGGAATGTTGCCACAGCCCCTGAACATCCGAAAGGCATTCGTTTAAAACCAAACGTGCCGTTTTTAGTTATAAACGCTGTTTTTGATATATCAGCGGGTTTCATTGCAATTTGAAAATAACCTGATGTCAGATCGAGAGTAGACATAAAATTGGTCGTTGTAATATGAGCTAACAAATCATCAATTATAGGCAAGGGATACTGAGGATATTGTGTAATAGAATTTAGTTTACGATAATCGATTGCAAATCTCCATGCCTCAGGATCAGTAATAGGTTTACCATTTTTCATACGACATAAAACAACAGGAGATGCATAAGGAGAAGTTACAGGCATAATAATATCATTTTGCAACATTTTGTCAATATGCCAATTTATAATATCTTGTTTGGCTTGATCATAACGATAAGGCTTGCTAAAGACTGGTTTATTAGTTCCAGTGGCAATTTCATGGCAAACAACATGGGTTAAGCCAGGTGTCTCAGAGAATAACTGTTTAAACTGATTAAGAAAATTAACAAAATAAATTTTTTCAATATGAGTGAGGGCACTTTCCTCTAAATTAACAATTAACTCTGTCGGCTCGACAGGTTTAGAATTTGACTTAGAATCATCAATATGTAAAGATTTATTGGCAAAATTTATTTCAACATTATTTGTTTCATAAAAATCTAACCCTATAATGCAGGGATGCTGAAGATTGTCGATGACGTAAAAAGGCCAATTAACACTTAAATTATGAATTTTAACATTCAGGCTCACTTCGCCTCTATTAACACAGGACTGGCCTTGAGCCGTTGTAATATTTAAATTTGTCCGCTTTAAAGGTGTAAAGTCAAAATACTTTTTATAAGTTTCATATGCTAGAAAGGAGCGTTCAGCACCAGTGTCCCAATAAGTAGGTGTGAAAATATCATGAATTATTGCATTTAAATTAGGAAGGTCCACCGGACTGATACAAATTGTGTCTAAACATATGGAGGTGTTTGAGATATTCAGTGGCTGTTGACCCTCCTCACAAGAGCCACTTACTCGTTTAACTGACGACTCTGGTTATTACGAGAGTTACGAAAATTTCTGTTATTTCTATCAGCTCGAGAAAAGTTTTGAGACTGATTTTGATTAGGACGATCGTTCCGAGAATTTTGAAAGTTATTACGCCTTGTCTGCGGCGATTGACGTTCTTGTTGATAGCGATTGAAATTTTGAGGGGGGGGGGGTGAAATTTTCATGCCTAGAATTTTGCATATTTCCATTACCCCGTTGGCGATTAAAGGTGTTTTCTGCCCTTGGAGGGTGTCGTTCTTGATATTTAGCTAAGGTTTGAAACAAATTAATGGGAGGGCGGCCTGGAAAATAGATCTTAGCTCAGCCAGCGTATTACTAAATCAAAAATATATAAATCAACAATTTAATTATCTTAAATATCTCACCACAGCAGATAGTCGAAGGCGTAGAGACGGTCGCATTCGTACTCCAATACTACGGCTTCACTATGGGACAGAGGATTCCCTTCTGACCCAGCTTGAACTTTCCGAAAACTAGTAGACACTCACCAACACTCAACACTACTTAACTTCACGCCACTAAATCTCCACTACTCTACTTTTCAATATCTGTCAAACTAAGATTCATAACATCCACTATACGATCCTCCAACATCCACACTCTCTACTAAAACCATCTCTATTTTTATACTTCTTCCTACACCCTCCTTTCACTACATTTCAATCCGTACTTTTAAAAATCACTTCTAATTTAACTAATATTCAAAATCTAAGTCTTTTAATGCAGCACCCTGCCGACACAAAACTAGCTCGACCTCAACCTTCACCGAGTCACTGGCGACGGAGTGATTTTAACCGTCCCCACTTCCTACTTTGCTGGATCCAGCTTAATTAAAACAACTGTGGTGACGTTCTGACGCCTCAACCTCACAAGCTATTTGTGAGAACATATTACTTCATGAAATAACATACACTTGTATGTGACTATGAATTAATAATCTACGTGAAGAAGGTCACGATTTAAACGTGGCTTTAATTCACTGGATAATGAATTAACAATCTTATGCTACCTAATTTCCAACTACCTTACTCAAATTTAATCATCTACTACAAATTTTGTCAAACCCAAACTTCCCTTTTCAAACTCGAAATGACTACAGTCGGCAGCAAAATTATTGAAACACATATCCATATTTATCATTTTTTTTTTTCTTTTAGTTTGATCGCTAATTTTTATTATCAATTTATTTTTTTGTAAATAGCATAAAGACGAAGATCATGACTCGACAAATATTTACTTAACAGTATTTGGTGCACATATTTTAGATACGAATTATTTATTATTACTGCTTCAGTAATTTTGCTGCCGACTATAACTATCACTTTGAAGAGTACTTTTATAAATCAGAGTTAAGAGTGTACAAAACATAACCTCTTCGTCAGCCATAACCTATATTATACTACGGGGTAATTTGTTTCCACAATTATTCTTTGTTTAATGTGTTTTACTAAATTCCGTTTTAACATTCAGAAAAATCACAACCACTAAATTAGTACTTATTTTTTTTCAAAATTTTTTTATAAATTTTCTTTTTAATTTTTAATACATTATTTTTGAGTTAAAAAATACAAAAAATTAACAAAGGGAATTTTTCGCTTTTTTTAGATAGGAAATAAAATGTGAAAAATATGAAAAATTCATTTTTGGAAAACGAGTGCTTATGTAACGGATGTGAGCTTTTTAAATAAGAAAACGGAGTTTGAAAAAAAAAAAGAAATAAGTAACGAGTAATTGAAACAAATTTTCCCGCAGAATAATATGGGCTTTTTCTATGGGCTTCAAAACAAATCGACTTCTTCCCAACCCCATTTCAGGAATTTCCTATGAAAATTCTCTGGGGCCTCACTAAGTTTTACAATTTTAATTAGAAACATGTCTAAAACGGTGAAACGTTTCACCAAATTTATCAAATCTTTGTTTGCCTAATTTGTTTCCGGTACTAAATTAGTATGATTAATTTGGAGAAACGTCGAACTTTATTTTTTTTCACAATGTGAAAAAAAATGTGTGTCTTTAATTTTTCAGATGATAAATATTTTTAATTTAATTTCTGTTTTTTTATAAAAAAGTTTGAAACGATGTTACATACTAATATTATTTGATTATTTATATTGAGCTGCCATTAAACAAGGAGGATAAACTTGCTTTGCTGGTTACTATACATAAGTGAACCGCTTATAAATATAAAATCTCAAGAAATTCAACCTTTTAAGTGAAATTCCAAATCGGCTAAAACTTTGATGCGGAATCGCTCTTAATACATTGTTAAAATTTTTAGTTAAAATTTGAACTAAAATTTGGTAATACGGTAGCTGCAATATGCTAGATTAAACAAAAACTTGGTACTACAGTAGCTACAACCATGTGATGGTGAAACGCTCTACCATGATTTGGTACTTCTTGTTGAAAAAAGTACCAAAAGTATAGTAAAAGTTCACCCGATCTTATGGTTACGACAACTAATAGTATCAAGCTTTGGTAGAATCAAGTACCAAATCACAGTAAAAGATTTCACCATCTCATGGTTGCAGCTACTGTATTACCGTGTTCTGGTTCAACGTAGGGCAAAAAATTTTAACACTGTATAATGTGTTTATGACGTCCCTAATGTAATCCATGATGTGGTGATTTCGGGAATCAACACTCTGCAGCTGTGGCTAATCCGAACGCGCTGCACGCACGGGGGAAGGAACGAGTTCGCATAAAAAATTCGTTTGAGGATCCCTGCTGCTCTCATCACTGTCTTCTTCGTTTGAACTACTCTGGATCTAGGTCTGGGTCCTCAGTAGTACCTTGCCCAGCAAAGTCGCATACGAAACTCGATTGGTAAATCAAATAAAGGATTCGTTTCATCAATAAAGAAGAAAAGGAAACCATTGACAAAATTTCTGAGCAATAGGTTCAATAAAGTAAAAGATAGACAATGGAAGTGAAAAAAACAAATTGGTGGCTTGAAAGGTGTCATGACTATGATAAAGTGGGAAAAAGAACCATTGGATAAAATTTAAAATGACTACGCCTAAAAAAGAATGAAAAGAAATATACTCATAGGCGATGTAAAAAAACAAAATGGTAGCTTGAAAGAATTTGTATTGCAAAATTATTTAGGTGGTTAACATTCTTTTTGTGTTTAAGTAATGGATTTCAATAGCTTTAAACCTTTTCCGGACAATGCAGACCTTTTTGCAAAATAAATCAATAAATAAACATAAAATAACCCGAGTGGTTAGGTTTAACTGATTTTTAGTCTACAACGCATACACATACGAACATTACCTCATATACATACACACTCACACACAAGGGGGATTCAAGGGGGACGGTTCATAAAACAGATGTTTCAATTCATCATGGGTAATTTACTGGCATACCTGCACATGTAATAAAGATTTCAACTATAAAACAATTGAACAATTTCTGCTACTAGTTATTCCTTAAATTGCTTTCTAGATATTTTATATGAACGTGTTCATTTTTTAATTCGAAATTCAAGAATTGACAATGCTACTGATAAAACGTATTAGTAAGTATTTTGATCTAATAAATTACATTGGGAAATTTAATCATTTCTTGAAATATTTAATAATTAATTGCATGTTTAGTTTCTGCTTACGATTTTCCAAAATGTAAAGATATACTTATTTAATTATGTTAAATGAATTATTTTGACGATTTAATTTTCACATTAAATACGTTTAAAGCTTTAACAAAGAATATTTGCAACGTAGGTATAGCCTCTCAGGAAATGGGGATACGGACTTTCGAAATATGTTATATATTTATCAACGCGAATTACCTATGCATACTTTTGAAGATACTTAAAAATAGAAATTATTTCCATGCATCCGTTTAATGAAATGCTTTGAAAGGTTAAACCGAATAATATTTACGGTAATTAGAAGAGATAAAATTGAATTTTAATCTTAAAAGCTGCTTATTGTTGATTGTGGAGATAATTAGTTAAAAATCATATTTCAAGAAACTGATTATTAGTTCCCCATCATACTATAGGTATGGGGAACTTAGGTAATCGTGAAAATTTTCGACCTTGGTTTTTTGACTTTTCTACACGTTTTCAGGTGTGAGGAATCCGAAAATGACAAAATTTCTATGGTGTCTGTCTGTAGGGTGTCTGTTAGTCTGTTAGTCTGTTAGTCTGTTAGTGGGTCAGTCCGTTAGTTTGTTAGTCTGTGTACACGATATCTCAAGAACAAATTGTCGCAGAGAGGTCAGATTAGATTTAAAATATTACTTTCGACACTGGCAAGAACCCTATACATTTGCAACATTCGATTTTAAAAACTTCGTAAGTTATTCGAAATTTACGATTTTCTTAACATGGGAGAATAGGACAAAAAATCACTTAAACGTGCATTAAATGAAAACTTTTTACTGTAAAAATGTCAGACAAGTTTTAAAATATCAGTTTTGATGCCGGAATGAACATCAGTAACTATAAATATGCTACTTTGAAAATTTCGCAAGTTACTGGAAATTTACGAATTTCTTAACATGGCAGTATAGGGGAAAATTTCACATAAACGTCAATTTTGAGAGATATTTTCATCGTAAAGATGTCAGACTACTTTTGAAACATTATTTAGGACACTGGCATGAATATTAATGACTATGAATTTTCCAATATAAAGATTTCGTAAGTTATTGGAAATTTACGAATATCTTAACATGGCTGAATAGAGCAAAATTTCACATAAACGTCAATCTTGAGGGATATTTTCATCGTAAAGATGTCAAACCACTTTCGAAATAATATTTAGGATACTGGCATGAATATCATAGACTATGATTTTTCCAATTTAAAAAATTCGTAAGTTATTTGGAATTTACGATTTATTTAACATGTCAGAATAAAGCAAAATTGAGCATAAACTTCCATTTTGAGGATCCTAAATACGTTAGACAACTTCAAAATTACGTTTATGATATTTGTTTGAACATGATTGAATACAAATATTCTAATAGGAAAATTTCGTAAATTATTCGTAATTTACGATTTTATCAACATAGCGAAATTGTAAATTTTTCATATAAATATGAATTTGAGGATTATTGCATTGGAAATAGCAGCATGAAAACTAAACAACGGAATTGACCCCGATAAAATAAATTAATAGATTAGAATAAGATAAATATATCGAAGTGAACGGTGGATAGCCTATTAGGCGGGGATTTCATTCTGTCACTGTATGAAGCTTTGGTCAAATTGATTTCTTTTAACATTATTGCCGAGACGTCAGTGGAGGCCCTCTGTTGAGACTCAAAACGGTTTTGGGCTGTGTCTGTCTGTCTGTCTATCGCGCGATAGCGGCCGCTAAAAAAGCGCTATTTACTTGAAATTTGGTACACATGTTCATGAGCCCCACGAAATCAGCTGTATAGTTTTTGATATGTATTCCATTTGTAGTTCGTATACATGGACACGCCAAAGTTTTTCTTATCATTACGGCCTATGGAATAAATTTATATGTATCACGATAGCGGCCACAAAAATCAAGCTATTGACTTGCAATTTGGTACACGTGTTCATGTGCCCCGCGAAATCTGCTGTATAGTTTTGGGTGTGTATTCCATTTGTAATTTGTGTACAGGGACACCCCAAAGTTTTTCTTATCATTATGGCCTATGGGAGGAATTTGTATGTACCGCGATAGCGGCCACAAAAATCACGCTATTTACTTGCAATTTGGTACACGTGTTCATGAGCCCAACGGAATCAGCTGTATAGTTTTAGGTGTGTATTCCATTTGTAGTTCGTGTACAGGGACACGCCAGAGATTTTTTATGATTACGGCCTATGAGAAGAATCTGTATGTACCGCGATAGCCACCGCAAAAATCAAGCTATTGACTTCCAATTTTTGCCGAAATGTGAATGGAGGCCCTCTGTTGAGACTCAAAAGGATTTTGGATTCCGTCTGTCTGTCATGCGATAGCGGCCGCAAAAAACACGCTATTGACTTGAAGTTTTGTACACATGCTCATGATGCCCACGAAATTAGCTGTATAGTTTTCGGTGTGCATTCCATTTGTAAGTTCGTGTACAGGGACACGCCAAAGTTTTTTTTTACCATTACGGCCTATGGGAAGAATTTGTATGTACCGCGATAGCGGCCCCCAAAATAACGCTATTGACTTGCAATTTGGTACACATATTCATGAGCCCATTGAGCAAGCATTTGACGAAACTGATATAGATCTGAGACTGACCGCCTTGGCGAAAATAATGCTCCTTTTATACTTTTCTATCGAAAACAGACTGTTCTGGAAAATTCTCGTATCACATCAGCCAATGAGATTAGAGCTTCCATATTTGGTATATCCCTAATAAGGATTTTCTCGCCAAGATCGCCAAAAAAAATCGCCAAGGAGGGAAATAGTCGCCAAATTTGGCGCCAAATTTATTTCTTCCCTTATAGGAGCTTTTTAATGCGTTTTTAAAGGAAAATTTGGCTATTTTAACGCTAAAACGACTATAAAGGCACAAAATTAGCATTTTATCAACTTACTAAACCTCTTTGAAAGAATTTATACACAAATAAATGCAATTATTTACAATTTCGTAACACTTTATATCATATACAAATAGGTATACAAAGAGAGATACAACGGGGGGTTGAGGGGGGCTGCCGCCCCCCTCAGGAATGTATTTGATTTTGGTAATAAGTCGATCGAATCAATATATACTATTATATAATAAGGAATAAATAAAAATGACCTATTGAATAATGTCTGATGCAAATAGGACGTTGAGGCTCCTGATCTGCAGATCCACTAGTAATATGTCTCGCACTAGAAATTTCTGAGAACATAAATATGATGGGGAACTGAGCAGAGTCCACCTATGCCAACTAGTCATAATTATCTAGATGTGTGATTTCAACGAAGATCAGTTTATCAAGATAATTTATTATATAGGGAAAATAATGATATTCATTAATTTGATATTTGCTTCTTCATAAAAATTAACTCTTTACCCTAGTGTTTTAAAAATTAACAATAGATATCTTAAATGATCCTTTTTTAAAAATTAATGATAATTAATATCAAGAAAAACAAAACTATATTTGTTCTGAATTCTGATTGTATAGTCGACAAAGTTGAGGAAATAATTATAAATGACACAAGCCAATAAAAATTATTTTTCGTGGTACCTGAAATTTTTGAAATGATTTTGAGTATTTTGGTGCTGTTGATTCTGCAAGTGTAATCTATTTTGATCTAGCAGTTTTAATTTATGAGATATAATTATAATTATAATGAGCATTATTGGTATTATTATTATTATTATTATTACCAATTTTATTATTATGTGTATCATTATTGTTATTAAGATATTAGTATTAAAATATAATCAATATAAATGAATGATACTGGGCAGGTGAAGAATTGAAATGAAACATTTCTTTGGAAACTATAAAAGGTATATCCGACATAACAACTTTACAGGCAATTTTAGAGACAACCACTGATTAGTGTCGATTTTCCGAAAGAAAATGTCTCTACTCCCAGTGTGATAGCACATACTACACTTGCAAAACTTTTTCAGTGCTGTCTTGATAAAATTTTCTCTATACTCAATTTCTCCTCTGATTCACCTAATCAAGGTGTACTATTTTGATACGTCATTTTTCAAGATGGCGAAACACGGAAATAATTTAAAGTGGACATTTGAACAAGAAATATTATCGCTAAGCACAATCATTTTATTGTTAAATGATAAGAACTTTGAATTAATCATTTTTATTTTTGTATGTCAATGTGATAATAGCTGTAACAAAGCTGAAATTAGAAATGATAGAGCGATTTACTACAAAAACGTAAGCGAATTTTAACACTAATCATAGCGTATCTTATTCGCGCCAAGAAGTGATAAGCGTCAAAAGTTAACCTTCTTTCATCCAACTTTTCACCCGTCTGTTGTAACCCCTACGAAGTTTTTGTCAAGGAAAAATCGGCGCTAACATTGGCTATAAATTGGTTATTTTAAAATTTGTCGTGTTTGGTAAGCCCTTAAGACTATTAACGAGGAAAAACTAGTGCAGAATATCCTCACTACGTTTTGTGCACTTGGTTGTAAAGTGAGCATAAAATCACACTACCTGTTCAGTAATTTGACCAATTTCCACGTTTTTAAAAGTTTGGTTACATTGTCATATAATGTGGATAAGCTAAAAAACTAGAGCTGATGGGGCACATCTGAAAATTTTTTTGGAATTAGCGATCCGAATATAACCAGAAATAGGTCAAATTTGTTAGGTTCCAAAATCATTGTTGACTAGTATAATCTACATACGTAAATGAGTAAATGAGTAAATGAGAGTAAACAAACATAAATGGAAAATAAAATGTAAATATTTTTGTAGTAGTTTAATTAAGCTAAAAATTAAATATACATCTTGGTGAATTAACAAAGTTTACTGGTGGTAAGTAGACGCTATGAGCTTCAAAGATCAGTTTGCTCACAAATATGTCCATTACATTGATTACAATATATATGTTACTACACTTACAGAAAATCCACATCAACAACGCTATAAGATAATATATAGGTAAATTCAATTTATCTTACATTTTGTTTTATTTATCTGTGATATTTCTACATCGCCTATATATTCTATATTAATACATACATCAACAAATTTATCTGGAATATTTAAACATTTTATAACCGGTTTCTTGAAAAGACGAATTTGATTAAATGGAAAAACACAAATTTGTAACCAAACCATACACAAACAGAAACTTGATTGGTTAAAATAGAGAGCACATTTTTAAAAATTAATTATAAAAAATATGCCTTTATATTATTTTTTTAAGAGAAATTTCTAGGTTCCGCCCTCAACAAAATTTTTTTTCGTCTTATTTATTTATTTATTTATTTATTTATTTATTATTATTATTATTATTATTATTATTATTTTTTTTTTTTTTTTTTTGGGGGGGGGGGAGGTAAAACTTAATACTGTTTAGTCGTGTACAAAATATTCGAATAAACACAATTGACTAATGAAAATAATAATATTATCCTGGTAAAGGTAAATTAATAAGGTATTTTTATTAAAAAATAAGGTTTATTATGCCTCAGTGGGAAAAATAAAGATAATTAATTGTCATATATATAGTGACAATAAGTTTGTTACTTAAAAAAATGACTAAATTAAATTTCTTTTAATTGACATATTAATATTATTTTCATATTAAAAATTATATTTTATGCGAGATAATGATGAATGTATTTATGAATATATACTACTTAAAAGAATATATATATATACATAATTAATGGATGATTTTTAAAATAAAATTGTACGTGTTTTAGCATCAAAGCGATATTTTATTTAAAAAAAAAAGTTTAAATATAAAAGCATATACTTGAACACAAAAATAAAACTAATTAAAAAGCAACATTTGTATGAGAAAAATATTGCGACAGTTTTTATTTCTATGCATCATTTTCCATAAACTGTTTTACGCTATTAAAAGCATTTTTTTAAATAAAATTATTTCAGTGATTCATAAAGAACTTTTTTTAGGGGAGAAAAAAAAATGTTTTTGATAAATAATATTTTTTTATTCATAAGCTGTAATCATAGAAAAATATATAAAATAAAAGTTTCTTTGATATGGAAATCCACAGATTTTCTCAAAGAATATAAGAAAAAAGAATATTTTAGAGAAATAGTGTTAAACAAGTTTTATTGGAGTGATCTGCATAGTATCCTGTGTTTCATATGAAATAAAAATATATCAAGCGCTTTTGTCGCTTATCCGAAAAGAAAAGAAAAAGAAAATAAAGCTGACTATATAATACTTAAGAAAACAAAAGAAATTAATAACGAATATAGATGTAATGAATATGTAATGAATATATGACCGATATTTTTTGTCGAAATAAATGATTTATTGAATCAACTATCAGAAAACATTGTTAGAAGCTATTTTTGATAAAAAATATAATATAATGTAACTTTTAAAATTAAGACTAGACTATCTACCAATAAGTATTCGGACACTTTTGAATTTAGACGTTTTTTCAAATATCTAAAAAATTTCTTTAGGAAGTATTTTGAAACTTTGGTAGTGTAAAAAACATATTATACTTCATATATTTCAGTAGAAGTTGTGTCCTGAAGTGTGAAATGAGACCAGTAAAAAATTAAACAAAAATCAAAATGTTTCAGATCACTCTGTAAAAAATAATGCATTAAATGCGTTTTGACTATAGCATATCATTAAGAGGATTTTTCTCATTATCTGTATAAAAATGTTTGTGAGGCTAACACATATATTCATTCAGATATAACTTTTTTTTTTATTGCATATATATATATATATATATAAATGTAGAAATATATAAACATATAAACAAATGAATGAAATTAAACCTCCAAAAAAAAAAAAACACTGAGATTTTTTAAATGAATTCATGTAATTTTGTAACTTTTAAAATTTGATAATTTTATAAAATTTTTTAGTAGTTTTATACATTTTATGTATGTTTGATTTCTCTTCAGTTATTGGTGGTTTTCTGTTTGGTAAGAAGTTGGGAGCTAAGGATAGTTATTAGCTTATAACTACTGTCCTTTCAGAAACTTCTCGTTCACCCCTACACTGAGCGGCCTCCCTGATGAAGATCTCAGTGTTTTTTTGGGGTTTAATTTCATTCATTTGTTTATATGTTTATATATTTCTACATTTATATATTCCTACATCTAAGTTTTGCATTTCCTTTCGCTGCAATTTTGCGCATTGGTTTGTAACTCTCCTTTTGGTTTTTCTAATCTGTAAAACTTATATATTTATAAATTCATGTCAATAGTTTTCTATATATATATATATTCCATTTTTTTTAAATGTAACACGTAGGGTATAAGACGCAGTGCAAAGATAGTTATAGAAAATTTGACATATTGCATTAGACATGTTAAATATCTTACGAAATATGAGCATTTTTACAAAATAATTTTTAACAACGTATGCGCTAGCTTTAAAAAAATAATTCCTTTTTATAATTTAATAGCCAAAAGTATTGAGAAACTTGTATAAAAATGCCAAACAAATATCGTGTAAATTAAAAAAGTTATGAGAGATAGAATGAAAAAAATTTCAGTTCTCTCAAAATGAAAACTAAACTTTAAGGGGTTTTACTCACCTTTTGATTTTGATTCAATCAATGTCCATTGGTAATATAGTGTTTGCTGATTATAAATAAATATTGATAAAACCCCCTATCACAGTCCTTTTTTTTTTTTTTTTTTTTTGAGAAAAAGTGAAATGCTGTTCAATCTATCTCTCACAGCTTTTTGAATTTACACGATATTTGTTTGGGATTTTTATTCAGTTGCCTAATACTTTTGATCATTAAATTATGCAAATAATTTTTTTTTTAAAGCACATGAGTAGTAAAAAAAAATATTTAGTAAAAATGCTCATATTTCGCAAGATATTTAACATTTTTGCATTCTGATTGCAGTACGCTGTGTCTATAATGTAGTATGCCAAACTTCTTAAAAATGGCTTTGCAGTAGATCTAATACCCTACGTGTTATAATTAAAGAAGTGGATATTTAATTTTTTTTTTTAAACTGTTATACCTCCCTGAATATATGTGGTAGCCTCATAAAAATTTAATTTATAAAGGTAATGAGAAAAATTCTCCTAATCACATGCTAACAGCCAAAACGCATCTGAAGCATTACGTTTTACCGAGTGATACGGAATATTTTTCTTTTAATGTAATTTTTTACTGGTCCCCTTTCCCTTTTCAGTTCACAACATTTGCTGAAATGTATGTGGTATAACATGTTCTTTACCCTACCAAAGTTTCAAGATGATTCCTAAACATCTGTTCTAGATATATGATAAAACGTTTAAATTCAAAATTGTCCAAAATACGTATTGGTAGATTGTGTATATTTAATCACACACGCAAAAAATGGGGGGGGGGGTGATTTAATAGAATGATTCTTTTTTTTTTTAATTAAAAATTTAACTGTAGAATGTTCATATGAAATTTACTTAAAAAGATAAAAATTAAGTTATAATCTTAAATTTATATCTTAAATTATAAATATACTGCGTAAAAAAAAGCTCAGCTGCGGATATATCTGGTCGCGCGATCAGAAGTTACGCAAACATGTTTAATCTTTGAAGAGGCGGTTTTTAATTCGCAATTGCAAAAACTTGCCTCGGATATTTTTTCCCGCAAAATTTTACTTTTTTAACTAAAAAGGAAAACATAATTTATTTTTTCAGTTCTAAAATTGTTCGTGAATTCCGGTGGCAGTTGATATTTAAATGAGCAAAACTACATGATCCTGAATGGGTTAACTGAGAAGTTAAAAATTTTGGTGGAATAATCAATTCAATTTAGCTAGAAGGCGTTTTTGGCTTAAGATTTGAAAAGTAAACCGTCTCCCATAAAGAGAAAATTATATCTAAAATAAATAAATAAATAAATAAATAAAATAAAATAATAAATGAATAAATAAATAAAATAAATAAAAAGTACTGTAAAATATTAGAAACATTAAGTAAATATTATACATTTTGTTCCTGCCTTTATTTTACTATGTATATTCTAAATGATGTGTCTATTTTTCATCTAGTACACATACATCTTGTTTTTTTTTTCTTGTTCAATTTCTTTCCCGTTTTCTAAATAGTTTTCTTCCTGCATATAGGAAGATTTATTACGACTTACATCCTGATTAATTACGCAGCCAATTCGTAAATAATAGTATTTTAATTACAGCTATCTTGAAAAAGGAAAAGAAATAGCTTGTAAAAATTTATCTTTCAGAATGAATAAGATGTTATATGTAGTGTTTTGACGAACTATTTCACTATTTTGAAGAATGAAAACATATTTATATTCATTCATCATATGTTTAAAATTTGAATAAATTTTACACACATGCAGGTAATTTACTAAACTTAGAAATAATTTTCTTAAACAATATTTTTTTTATCGTTTTGCCTATTAATGATAATTTTTCTAATGAATTTGTTTTACGTATATTAATACTTCCATTGTTGACAATTAATAAGATTTATTAATTTTAACAGTAAGTTTAATGAATTTATTTTCTTCTACGAAAATAAGCTTAGTATTTTGGAATATGCTATTTGTTTATTTATTTATTGAATTATTAATGCATATTTTTAGAAATACTCCTTCAATAAAATACCCACTACGACCATTATAAAAAATGAGCTCGGTAGTACAGAATATTACATTTGATAATTTATAATAGAATTGAAATTTGCTCAGTCTGAGCTTTCCACATAATTATTTTAAAACGATTTTTAACAAAATTGCATAACGTATTCACTAGAGTATAAATTTTCAACAAAGATCAGTTCATGAAGTTAAATAATTCTGTAAAATGAATAAAGTTATTTGAACATTGATATTTCAACAGCTTTGGAAGTTTTAATTGAGTGTTATAAATTTTTGCAAATACAGATAAGAGGTAAAAAGTTATTTATTTTATTGAAAATAATAAATAAATAAATAAATAAATAAAATACTTTCTCAATTAAGTAGAGGATATTTAATTAGTTTTAAATAAATATAATATTAGTGGCCATTATAAATATACTTTTTCAATAACTATCTTGTCTCTGAACAATGACTTGAATAGTTTTTATACTTAAACTACATAAATATTTCTTTAATTTTGATAGTTCTTATATCAATACGTAAAATCATCACTGCAACGAATATTTTTTTTTTATATATTACAAATTTTTTAATAACCTTGGTGAGATTGAAAAAGGACAAATTTTAAATTAAATAAATGCTGTTATTGATGTTTAATACTTACTGAAATATTTCTCAGATATCAATTGTTAAAATTTAAATTTTTAAAATTACTTCGAGAAAGTTGTTTATACATTTTTGTAATTCCTGTTTCACTAAGCATTTACGAACTTAGTTAATGAAAACTCTACTACATATGATACGAGAGTTAATGATTTCTTAATTTACATTTTCTTAAAGAAACCTCTTCAGATGTATCTAAATTATGAACTAAATAACAAGTAAGAAATTAGTTACAACTTTTAGTATTTATGTATTATAAATTTATGAAAAATTACATAAAGAAAATACCTAAAATAACTGTCCATGTTCATATTCTGTAAAATAGTTTAAAAAAATTTCTATGCTGAAAAGAATTTAACAGCCTAGCAATAAGAGGTTTTTGGTGAGAGTTTGTTAACTTTGAGAATTATAGCGATAAATTAGCGGAATCAAATACTATTAATTGAAACATAATTACCGTTATAATAACGGAGAATATTTTCGTTATATTGTTTATTATTATTTTTTTATAACATTTTTACAATTATTAGAAATGAAAACTTCAGTTTCTCAATGGATCCTAGCATGCAGAATAAAAGATATCATTAAACAAACTGGTTTATAATAATTCTACCATATTATAGGTGATTTGTATTGATTGAACACAAAAAATATATCTATAATCATTTTCATTCCTAATGAGAAATTTGTTTTTCATTATATTTTAACATGCAATATCTTTGTTCCTAGTAAAACATTTTAATGATATTTTTAGTATCTCTCTTTTCTAAGTGTAGTCAGTAGATATCATTTTTATGAAAAGTATAATGTTTTTGGTACAAATATTGCAGTTTCAAATCGATTCAATAGAAAATTTATAAGAGTAAAAAGAGATAATGAAATTATAACATGTTAAAAAAATATTTGTATTGATTTTCACAAGTTATAAATATGCTAAAATTGCGTTAGAATGTATTTAAGATATATTATAAAGGTGATTAACTTTTCTTTCTTTAAAGTTTTGTTTTACCCTCAAACGTGATTTCTTTTCTATTACGGAAGATTTCTTTATGGTCAATTTGTTTTTATCTTTTTATTATTTCACATTTTTCTGTTTTACCTATTGATTTTACTAATTCATCATATCATTAAATTAGTAAAGAATTTGCTTTTTATGAAGTCCCGTTTATAAATATATATGCACAAATTTAATAAGAAATATGTTCCAATCGTAATTCAAAGTTATTGTCTGCTAAGGGTCTTTTTACTTTTAAATTTCAAGTATTTATCGAATACTTTTATTATTTTATGCATTTATTTATTTTTCGTTTGTGTGTTTGTTACGTTTAGAAAAAAATATACTGTTTTCATCTAGAATGAATATGTAGTCATGTTCTGAATCCCTAAAGTAGAAATAACGATTTACGAGCTATGCATGTAAGACAAACAAATAACTTGGATAGACGAAATGATCGAGAATTTCTACTCTATACTTTTCTAGATGGTGAAACGATATTATGGATATTATGAATCATTTGTATTGCGAAAAATTCTCGTTTGATTTCCTAGAATTGAGTCATAAACCAAGATTATAGTTACTAAAAGACGCCTCTTAAGTTCACCTTTATTTACAGAAAATTTTAAATAAATTTGACCACGAGAATACAGGAAAACGATCTAGAAATGTAGTAGGAGTTTTTAGAACTCACTAGAAAAGGAAACTAGAATTTATAAATATGACATGGAACTATTTTTATTGAAGACATAATTTAATTTCCAATGTCAGTCACAATTTTTTTCAGTGTATATAGCTTTTAAAGTATATTGAGATGATACTGTAAACAAAAAATTAAATGTTAAGTATAAATTTGCAAGTTAATTTGCTGAAGTGCATTTTAGAAATTTATGCATGAAACATCGGACACTTAACAATTTAAGAGGTCGGGGCAAGAGATACTAACAAGGAGACGGCAAGGGTGTGGAGTCCTCAAATCGAACGGAGGTTCCGCGTGTAATTAGCACTCAGTGAGTGTATTCATATACTCAAACCCTAGAGCGCACTACTTAGCCATCGCCGAGAAAAAAATTCCTGAAGTTTGAAAAAAAAAAAAGTTAATTTGTATTAAAATTTAATGAATCGTTATAAACAATTTCTTTTCAACTTTTATACATTGTTAAATCGCGAATTTAATGATTTCTAACTTTTTCACGATTAGAACTTAGAACTGTAGATAGAATAAATATGTATAGTGCAACGGTCAGGTCAAACGAATGTACGTCGAATGGAGCGTTAGTCCCACTACACACTGAAGAGACACGAGACAAAGTTTGAAGCGACATGCGACACACGCATGCTCTAAACAGTTTTCAGGAGATGAAGTTGTATTTAGAGCATGCGCGTGTCGCACGTCGCTTCAAACTTTGTCTCATGTCTCGTCAGTGTATAGCGGGTCTTACGAACAGATGAATTTATAATTTGTAAATTCTTCATATTATTTTTGATATATTGAATTTTATTTAATTCCAACCACATGCGAATAATAAATTTCCGTATGCTTAATGTTAAAAAGTTAGAAATCATTAAATTCGCGGTTTAACAATGTATAAAAGTTGAAAAGAAATTGTTTATAACGATTTATTAAATTTTAATACAAATTAAAAATTTTTTTTTTTTCAAACTTCAGGAATTTTTTTCTCGGCGATGGCTAAGTAGCGCGCTCTAGGGTTTGAGTATATGAATACACTCACTGAGTGCTAACTACACGCGGAACCTCCGTTCGATTTGAGGACCCCACACCCTTGCCGTCTCCTTGTAAGTATAGACTAATCAAGGACGATAGCACACGACAATACTCAAGTGCTTAAATCCCCCTTCTAGTGAATTGCCAGCGTTTATAATCATGCAACGCAGTTCCTTGAAGTAGGGTTTCCATCTTTGTTGCATTTATCGCAGTTTGTTGTGGGTGTTGCCTCACTGATTGATTGACAGAGAAATGAGACAATTAAAAAATTTCGCCAAATCGCAAACCAATCAGACTGCAGCATTTTTACAACCCTATACCCAGTGTTACCAGATCTGGCAGATTTTTTATTCAATAATCACCAATAATTTTAAAAAGCTATATTTAATATACATTATAGACGATTATTCTATGATATGATTAGACAAGTGTTACAATTAAAAATTATTGGTGATTATTGAATAAAAATCTGCCAGATCTGGCAATACTGCCTATACCCGGCATTCCTAGATTTTTTAAACTGAAATCAAAACACGTATGCCGCAACGCGACATCTTATTCATTATACATATATGGTACTAAGCCGCATTTGTGAACTTCTGAGATCTATTGATTTGAAATCAAAATATATAACATCAAGTTTTTTGCCAATATTTTAGTATCACTGTGAGATATTTTGAATAGCAATATGACAATACTTCGACAATATTGTTATTATAAATTTATTATTTTTTCCCGCTAAAAAAGTTCTGTAAATGACTGAGGCAAAAACGAATTCTTGTATATCTGCTGCCACCTAGTGACTTTACAAGAATATAATTTGTAGGACGTTTTAATTTACAATAATAAGCAAAATATTACAGTGTTGTATTCAATTCACCTAAAATGTGGATTGGCACTTTTTTGCCCTTACCTCCTCAGTTGTTCACGTGCATTTTTACAGTATTTATTTATTTATTTATTCTAAAAACGTAAATCTTTATAAAAAATAACACGGAGACATGTCTGTAGTCTAACATATTAATATAAGTTGTTAAATGGGACTTTTATATGTAGACAGATTTCATAGTTCTCATTTTAGGGGATATTAAAATGAAGCTTTTGCTGTGATTATTTTATACATTTTGATTGAAATCATTATTTGTATATTAATAAATATATTAAAAAAAATCTCTTTAATAATAAATGTGTTCAATTTTAGAAATGCAAATAATTGAAAGGATTTTTTTTTTTTTTTCCAACAAATCTCCAGCGAAAATATTTATTATCAGGATACTTTCTAAGATAAATTTCTCTTTATGTTAAACTAGTAAATAAGGAAAATATTTTCTGTTCTAGCTTTTCTCCCAGAGGGTTAGAAATGAGTTCAATACATAATAAGGAAAAATGCAAATAATTTTTTACGACGCTGCTGAGGCGATAAACTTCATGATCTGATTTCAGAAGAGAATTAGACTGCGGTATGTTTTAGATTAAAAACAAGTAAGATATTTTTAAAGGTCTGTTGTTTGGTGTTTTTGACCAAAATGAATTATAAATTTTCGCATAATGTGAACTGTTACATTGTTTTAAAGTGATGTAAATAAAAGTTTGAAAAACAAAAGTGATTATTTGAATAATGAACGCATATAAAAAGTGTTGTTCCACAGTTGTAAAACAAAATAAAATTTCTTAAGTTTTAGTTAAAAAATAAAATAATAAAATATATTTATAGCTTAATGGTTTTTTCTTTACACGAATAAAAGCAAATTTTGTATTCTTATATAATTATAAAATAGTAATATTTTATTTAAAAAAAAAACATTTGCACTTCGGGAGTGCCGACAGAAGTGAAAACGTGAACAATTACGTGTGTATTTCTTGAATCGTCAGGAAATATTTTATTGTGCAGGAAATACTTTTAAATGAAGTGTTTTTTATTCATTAATATAAACTACTACTACAAAAATTATATTACAATTTCATTTAATGCGTTAACGGCAGTAGAGATAGTGTCCGGAGATGAGAGAAGTCGTGTAGAGACGCACCAGATTGTAAAAACGGGAGAAAAATGGCGGTTTTGGCCTTTCTCACGGTTCTGTGAAGTCTAACTGCAACGATTCCGCTTGCAATCTTTAAGAGACAGTGTCCAGAGATAAGAAAAGTCGTGTAGAGCCGCACCAGATTGTAAAAAAGTGAGAAAAATGGCGGCTTTGGCCTTTCTCACTGTTTTGTGAGGTCTAACTGCAACGTTTCCGGCTGCAATCTTCAAGAGACAGTGTCCGGAGATGAGAGAAGTCGTGTAGAGTCGCACCAGATTGTAAAAACGTGATAAAAATGGCAGTTTTGGGCTTTCTCACGGTTTTGTGAGGTCTAACTGCAATAGAGACAGTGTCCGGATATGAGAGAAGTCGTGTAGAGCCGCACCAGATTTTAAAACAATATACAGTGTATAATTATTAACACTTCACATTCGCAAGTTAATTGTATGATACATTATTTGTATCATACAAGGATGGAAAGCGTCAGCTGACGATGACGTGAGTTCAATGATTTTTGTTCACCCGAAAGTTTTCACTTCAAATGGAAAGTGTCAGCTGACGATGACGCGAGTTCAATGATTTTTGTTCACCCAAAAGTGCTCAACGCGCTTAAAGAAGTTTTCACTTCAAAAATAGTATAATATTGAATTAATTTAATGATAAATTAATGTTCTTACATAATTAGAAAATAGTGATAATTTATTTAAAAAAATGTATAATATTAAATTAATTAATGCTAAGTGAATGCTCTTATATAATTGGAAAGGAGTGATTATTTATTTATTTTTTAAATATTAAAATGCAATAAAATAAATTAATTTAAATATACTGATATATATGTACATTTACATATTTGTATGGAAATTAACGATCACGTTTTAAAAATAAAATTGATTTTATGATTCGGTTTTCAACACTTTTAGTTGTGATTAAAAAAAAAAAAAGATTTATATGAACGAAGCATTGAAATATATGAATCTCAATAAGAGAAGATTCAATATATATAGAGAGTAATTTGATGACGTAAACTGTGAATCGTATTATATTTTCTAAAGAGTAATGTACTTTTAACTTTGAAAATGTGTTGACAGAATTTTAGATTTTTAATATACACTACTTAATTTTATTTTTATCGCATATCTTAAATTTATTATTTTCTTTTAACGTGTCAATTACGGAGAAAAAAGAAGAAATGTTAAATTTTGAGACAACTCAAGGTATTTGATAAAAATTAATAAGGATAATAATAATAATAATAATAATAATAACAAAAGACGTTTAAAAAAATATTTTAATACTTTCTAAGTATTATTGGTAATTTCATAAAACAAATTATGTTTCTTTAATAATAATAATAATAATAATACAAATGTTAGTTTTAAATTATTGATTACAAAAATAAATAATTAAATAAATAAATAAATATATAAATAAAAAATAATAATAATAATAAAAAAAAATAAACAGAATTGTGATTTTAAAATTGTTACAATCCATATTTGGATACGGAATTAGATATAATTTACTTAAAAGAATTATATCTAGGAAATTGATTAAAATAATACAAATAATATAATGGTTTTTACAATATAATGGTTGACTGTAATTTTTCTCTTCGAAAATATGCAAACTATTTTTGAACAAACGGAATAAAGATAAAAATCTATGGAATATATAGTATATGCAACAATATATATTCTAACCATCATCTAACATTATCTTCTTTCACTGAATTTATTCCATCGAAAGAAAAATAACAACACTTAATACTTTAAATAATCTGAAAATACACTTGAGTATTTATTTGATTTCTAGCAATTGATCAAGTGGACAAATTACATTGTTATGAAATTATTAGACAATTTTCTCAAAAACACTTTGAACATGAAATACGTACCAGCATTATTGTAGTAGGAAGAGGTTTCATTGAATTCAAAGTGTCAGTATTGTAACTTTTATTTTATTTTTGAATTTGTCATCACACACAATTTATACATTTTCCCCAAACTAAAATCACATTTTAACATAATTGTAGTTTAATGTTTCAGCAATTTTTAAAATGAATCCTGTCTAAACAGAAGTAGCTTAAATATGTATTCATGATAATGATGAAATAAATTTCATGAAAATTCGATACACTCTATATCGATTAATACATGCATAAATAATAGTAATGTTTTTCAAATGATAAAACTGCTGAAAGTAAATACTGATTTATTTTCCAATACCTTTTTAAAATAGTTTTTTCACGCATTTTTTTTTAATAGATATATGTATATATATAGAGAGCTGTTTATATATTTTTTAATATTATAATGTTTATAAAGTTGTTGATAATTTAATAACTAAATCACGTTCTTAAATTACTGTTCCGTTTTTTAAAAGAAAAAAAAAAATCCACAATTTTCAAAAAAGAATAAAAAGAATAAGTATAATAATACTTTAAAAATAATTTCTTTAAACTAATTACACAAAATTATGAAATTAATGAAACACATTTTAAGCTTTTTATAACAACGAAATTAGTTTAATTTTGTTTTCAAGAAAGTATTACATATTGCAACATATTTTTGAAAAATCTAACATTTCGCTAAAAAATTTTAATATTCTGAAGTGATATTATTATTCTTGTTGGTAACCTTTTGTTAACTTTTCGAATAATTTGAATGAAATTTCATTTAATAAATTTGTATCAGATATTTTAATCTTCTTATATTGTAATTTGATGTATCTAATATTTGATGAAAAATAACATGATTATGTTATTTATAAAGAATTGAAAACAGTATATTAGAAATACAATGCTTGTCTAATTAAATGAATCACAGAACGTGTTTTGAAAAATTCATGAAAAGATGCAAATATTCCTTTTCAACATCGTATTGAAAAGACTTTATTACTGTTAGTAAATAGAGCTTGAAATGCTTTTTAATCACCGAAGCTGCTGTATATGAATGATTGCTCATACGAACAATCATTTTTGGCGTATGAGCAAAGTATCTCAAAATTTTTATTTACAGAGATAGTATAGAATATTTTGCAAAGTATGCAGTTTCAACGAAGATTTGATAATGAAAATAACTAACAGATATTAGTTTAAGCTACTTGAAATAGATTATTTGCAGATTACTAAAATATTAAATTACAAGTTGAAATTTCTTCGATTGTTAAGAACGTATATCATACTACAAAATTTTCGATATATTGAATTTGTGAAAACATTGTCATGTGTTCCGAAAAAAAAAAAAAAAAAAATTCACTTTGACTCGAAAGTGAATTAGAAAATAATTTCCAATTTTACTTAAAATTTCTATTTTTTTTTTTTTTTTTTTTTTTTTTTTTTTTCATGGACTGTAATTTATTTTCGGATACAGTAATCTAATAATTTGAAGCACATTTTTTATAGTTTCAATAAATATGCTGCTATTTTATTGATACAATAGATTTTACTGCTACAAATAGATTAAAAATATGTTTATTTGAAATATAATTTCCAATTGATTGGTGAAGAATTTAATAATTTATGTAGAGTACAAAAGAAGGAATGAAGATTTTTAAAATTGCAAATAAAAGACATCCGGACTTCTGCATTTATAATAGTAAAACGTGTCATTTGCGCATGATGAGAAATAATATATTCTTTTGAAATGCTTCGTGTATTTAAATTTTTACAGTTCAGGCACTCCATAAATTCATTTTATTAAATTGTAAATATTTAATACTTGAAATAACATACTTTCAGATTATTAAAAGATTAAATTAACTCCTTAACTGCCGCAGGCGTATTTATACGCTTTTTCAAAGTACGATCTTTTGTACTGTACTGCTATCAGTGAAACTACTGACATGATTTAACAATGCAATAAAATAAATTAGAAGTAATTTTTGTAGTGTTTTCGAAAGATATACTCATTTCAGAGTTGAGAGAGAACGTTGGAAGCGGGAAGCGAATTTTCTTCGGCAGGTAAGGGGTTAAAAGATGAAAATACTTAGTTGTTAAAAGCATATATTATACTGGAAAATACGTCAATATCTTTAATTTTCTGAGAACTTTAAGAAGAGTGCTTCGCGAGTACCCCAATTAAAGAGTGAACTTTTTGTTTCTAATTTTTTAACCGACTTCAAAAAAAGAAGGAAGGTTCTCAATTCAAACCGTATGTTTTTTTTATGTTTGTTAGCTCATAACTTCTGAACGGATGCTCCGATTTTGATACTTTTTGTTTTGTTGAAAAGGTCTTGGTCTGCAATAGGTCCCATTATAATATCTTTACGATCTAACGAAAATACAGGGTGCCCAAAAAAATCAGTCCCAATTCTTTTAACTGCTAAACGGCTGCAGCTATAGTGATAAAAACGGTATGCAAGTATAGTAAAGTGACTCTGCAGTACAAGGTTAAACCGCTTGCTGCGCCACCTGGTGGAAAATAGTGGAGTTAGTGTTCCTATCTCGAAAAACGTTCTAGAGAATAAAAGTGAATTAGAAAGTTGAAGATTATCATCGATTTAGTACAAAAAGATAGTTTAGATATTCATGCTAGCGCTTCTATCTCGGAAACGGTTCAAGACAGGGGAAAAAAGTGAATTATAAAATTGCAGAGCATCATCGATTTAGTACGAAAAGATAGTTTTGACATTGATACTATAAGTACAAGGCTAAAATCGTGCCTTTTTTTTTCGCAATTTCTTACTATACACACTTGAGCTAGATTGCTCACGTAGTAGCGTAGCTGGTGAGACATACGCTATATAGTTCAAAATACGGTTACTTGATACTTTTTGCTTTGTTGTAGAGATCTTGGTCTGAAGTAGGTCCCATTATAACATCTTTACAATCTAAAGAAAATAAAATGCCATCTGGTGAAAAACAGCGGCATTAGCGCTCCTATCTCAAAAGCGGTTCAAGATGGGAGAAAAGTTAATTACGAAGTTGCAGAGTATCATCGATTTACTACAAAAAGACAGTTTTTAGACATTACTGCTAAAAATAGAACGCTTAAAACGTGCAATTGTTTATTCGCAATTTCCTACACTGTGCACACTTGAACTACGTTGCACGCTTTACAGCTTAGCGGATGACACGTATACTCTGTGGTTCAAAGTACTGTTACTGTAAGCGGTCACATCGATTAGCGCAAATTCGTTTTCAACCAACTTCAGAAAGGAGGGTGTTCTTAATTCTTGCTATGTGTTGTTGTTGGTGTTTGCAAGCTTATAACTTCGTAAGAAATGCTCTAATTAACCGACTTCAAAAAGGAGGACGTTCTCAATTCAAAGCGTATGTTTTTTTGTTTTTGTTTTTGTTTGTTAGCTCATAACTTCTGAACGGATGATCCGATTTTGATACTTTTTGTTTTATTGTAAAGGTCTTGGTCTGAAATAGGTCCCATTGTAACATCTTTACGATCAAAAGAAAATACAGCGTGTCCAAAAAAGTCAGTCCCGACTCTTTTAACTGCTGAACAGCTGCAGCTATAGTCATAAAAGTGGTATGTAGGTACATTAAAGTAGACATGTGCTACGCGATTCAAGCGTATAAAGCGACACCTGATGGAAAAGAGTGGAGTTAGCGATCCTATCTCGGAAACGTTTCAAGACAGGGGAAAAAAGTGCATTATAAAATTGCAGAGCATCATCGATGTAGTACGCAAAGATAGTTTAGACATTAATGCTAAAAACAGAACGCTTAAAACGTGCATTTATTTGTTCACAATTTCCTATTTTGTGCACACTTCAAAAACATTGCATATGTTGTAGCGTAGCGGGTGACATTCATGCTATGTAAAATTCAAAGTATGGTTATTGTAAGTGGTCACATCGATTAACGCATAGGCGTTTTAAGCCAACTTCATAAAGGAAGAGGTTCTCAATACAAACCATGTTTCTCGTTGTTGTTGTTGAAATTTGTTAGCTTATAACTTCGTAAGAGATGATTTAATTTTAATACTTTTTTTGTTGTCGTAATGATCTTGGCCTGAAATAAGTGTCATTAGGATTTCATTAAGATATAAACAAATTACAGGATACTCACAAAATTCTGTTCTCACTCTAACTGCTGAACGCAAGCAGCTACACTGGTAAAAGCAGTGTGTAAGTATCGATGTTGAAACTTCTGTCCGTCAGCTGCAATGCATATTTTGCTCTTTGTTTGAACTTTACGCTGCGCAATTTCCAGCGCAGCGGGTGACACGTATTTACTGTAAAGTTCAATATATATGCCTAACAGAATTTTCGGTTACGAATACAGCGTATCCTTTCTTTACATTTCTAAAGACTTTTTAATTTAACGTATGTTCGTTCAAGAGATAGTTTTTTGGTCATAACCGATAAAGGCAAGAAAAGTGACACAATTAAAAATGCAGCATTTGAGAAAAATCAACTTAAAAATAACTTGACTAGAATAAAACTGGCACAACTGTCTCTCGAGTGGATAACTTTCTAGATGGAGATGTAACTTTTTTGTTCACATTGGGTGCATTTAATGTATTTTTCAGTGACATAAACCATTTTTTGAGTAATGTCACTTTTCTTGGAAGTTGTGATTTGTGAAATTTCCGTCGAACGTCTTCTGATGCTCTGCTTTATAAATAAGTTTTCACTGAAAAGAGAAAAATAAAATCTTTTTGTAAAAAAATAGAACCGACTCCAAAAAGGAACTACTATTCAAACAACTAAACATGAAAGAAAATTGGCAGAAAATGGAACTGTAGATTGCGCCTAAAAGTATAAAATAATTTCCTTCGCCAAACAACCTATAACACTACAATTAATCATAACTTTTGAAGTCGGCGCAAAATTAAATAAAAATTGATACCTTTATTCAATACAAAAATCAAATCCTATTAAAAATACACGTCTCACATTGTTACATGCAAAACGCAGCCGAAAACTACTTTGATTCAAGAAAACAAATAAGATTTCGTAAGCAGATTTCGTAAGATTTCGTAACACATCGTACAATATATATTATGAAAATATACATCTTGCGTGTATATTTTTGCCTTACGTTTTTATCGCCAAATTTAAAAGCCATCAAGGATGATCTAACTTCGTAGAAACATAAATACCGCATTGTGAAGAATGTTTACTGTTCTATGTAGATTCTACTAATGGACCAATTGTATACAGTGATAAAATAATAAAGGAAACAAGAAAATGGATCATTCGAGACAACAGCATTTGTTGCTACCGATCTAAAGACAAACCTTTAAAAACTAATTAAATTTTATTTAATTTTGCGCCGACTTCAAAAGTTATGATTAATTGTAGTGTTATAGGTTGTTTGGCGAAGGAAATTATTTTATACTTTTAGGCGCAATCTACAGTTCCATTTTCTGCCAATTTTCTTTCATGTTTAGTTGTTTGAATAGTAGTTCCTTTTTGGAGTCGGTTCTATTTTTTTACAAAAAGATTTTATCTAATTTTACATTAAGATACAATTTTTTTATTGATAGTATTCTTATTTGCGGGCATAGTGATCTAATTATCTGGTGTGCAGTTGTTGTGGTTTCAGTAAAGAAATAGTTATCTATTTAATAGATTTTACTGATACAAATACATTTTAGCAGTTATTTTTTATAAATATATTTTTAAGTTTATTAGTAAAGGTTGTAATAATTTGTGCAGAGGACAAATTCTTCAGGTCAAACAGACAGCATTTGTAATAGTAATATATGCTTTTGTAGATGATGAAGAAATATACTGGTTTTCGACATGCATAATTTTTTTTTTAACTTTAAGATCTTAAAAAAAAAAAAAAAAAAAAAAAAAACAGATATTTTACAGTTTTTTTTACAGATCTTACAAACACATTCTATCTTTCAAAGATTCATTTTTCTGTAAATTGTAAATATTAATAATTATAGAACAATAAATTTTAATTACAGATACATTTTTATTACTTTCTCAGATTAAAAAATATTTTTTTTTATAACGTTTCAGATTATTATTTTTCATAACATGTGGTAACAACAACATTTAATAATGATTTGACTACTAATTTTACAAACTGAATGTTTACAGAATTTTAAATACAATAATCTAAAAATTTTTTTTTCATAATTATTCTTAATAATTTCGCTAATTACTGAAATTAAAAGTTCTATTAAGCTCTCAAAGAGTTTTAATTATTCCCTAATACATCACTAATGAAATTTCCTGAGCGATATTGTAGTCAGGTACTCAAACTATTATGTAGAAATTAGAAGCTCAAATTTTATACTGTTCACTTCTTTTATAATTTTAATAATTACTGAAAGTGAAAGAAAAAATAATATTAAAGAGTAAAAAAAAAATTGTTTTGAAGACTGGACATGAATTTTAATGAAATAAATTTAAAATAAAATATATTTCTCTTACTTAATTTTATCTTAAAAGTGTTCTATAATGATCTTTTAATAAGAAGTACTAGCAAGAAAATATACATTTATAAAATTTGGTTTGTGAAATTTTAATAATTTTAAATATAAAGTATTAAGTTAAATTAAATATTTTCTCTTTTAAGTTTAAAAGAGGCAAATTTATAGAATTTAATTATTGTATCCAATAAAAATTTCTGGTATTTACTTTTTATAAATATTTCCCATTAAAAATTGGAAAACTAATTTTCTCAAAATTCTATGAAATACACATTTATACATTAATATTGCAAGCAATATGTTTTTTCTTTTGAAAATTTGTAACAAACGTGGAAGAGGCTTATAAAATTTTGCTTGTAAGGTTTTTTACAATAGAACTTTCTAACTGTGCTAATTAATTACTTCTAAAGTAAAAACATATTTCTTATAATATTGGAAGTGTTGCTATTCAGCTTTAAATTGTTGAACTTTATATATTTTTTATACATAAATTTTTATATATTAAAGACCCTTTAAGTGAAACTTATAAAACAGATTTATTTTAACTGCGAAAAATTTCCGAAAGTTTAAACTTTTTAATTGATTTTTAATGAATGATTACAATATATATTCGTAAATATTTATATTGTTAAGGATACATTTTTTTTTTCATTTAAATTTAAAAGTAATTTAAACGTGCATGTTAATATGTTTTAATTTTTTAGGTAATTTTTGAAAGACCTCTTTTCGAAATATCATTGTAAATTATTATTATTTTTTAAGGATTAGTTATATTACATTTCATATATAAATTAATATAATTTCTGGTAAAACTGTTTTTTTATTTGAAAATACCCGTCGTCAACTGAAATTTGTTAGAGTCAAAATTAGTGTACTTAAGCCTTTCCGCCAAGTTTATTTTAATTATATCTATAAGAAAAGAATTATTATTTCTATAAAGGTTGTTATATTTATCATTAATTCTTCTTTCCGCTTTTCTAAATTTATAGTACAATGTATATATTAACATTTTAAAAATTTCCTGTCAATATGCTGTTTTTATAAGTTGCTTTTTTGTTTAAAGATTTTTTTTTTTTTTTTTTTTTGTAATTTTCACAGAACTTTATTTCTTTTTTTGAAGAATTCACGGTTTATGTCCTGTAGAATTTAAAATAAAAATCTTAACTAAAGACATTTAAAGTTTGTAAAATAACATTATAATTATTATTAAGAAAGTAGATTAGACATTTTTGCATTTAAATTTTCATGTATCCTCCCCTGAAATTTAGGAACCATATAATGAATACCTTTTCATTGTGAATAATCTCGCGAGCCCCTCACATGACTTTCTCTTACCCTGCATTTCATACTATAAACACAGTTTGCTGACTGTTAGGAGTAAGATAATAAGTACTGTTTATGTACTTACTAAAATAAATAAATAAATAAATAAATAAAAAAATAAAAAAATAAAAAATAAAAAAAAATTAGGAAGAGTTTTATTTGACAAATAATTCTGTGTGAGTGGTCTACTCCTCCCTTCCTAAACCCCGTACTTGCATTTATTAAAAAAATTCCAAGTTTATTATTAAATTTAAAAGTTTATTCCAAATAATTCAGACTAATTTTAACTGCAACATGTCTGGAGACAAATTTTTATCAAAAATTTCAAATAGCTACCTTAAATGAATTTCAAAATATCAAATTTAAAGCTCACCAGATATTTATTTTTATTTTGTTTTGACATTACATACAAGCAAAAGTAGGAAAGGAGAGTTCAAGCGCATGCGGGTGGTGCAAGGGTGCAAGGCGGAGCGAACGGAGCCGTGCGGGTGTCACACCACCCCCTGAGGGTCTAGACGAGTTGGCGTCGACTTTGAGACATCCTCTGACTTAACTGTGAAACGCGATGAGGGTATTAATTAACGTTGTTAATGAAGTAATATTAATGAGTAGTTTTTGTAAAAGATGATGGTGGTTTTAAATATAGTTTATTTTTGACTACTTTTAAAAAGAATACAATTGTTTGAAAATGATTCAGTCATTAAAATGGTATTAGTTACAGAATAATAATAATTAAAAATTATTAATTAAGGATTTTATTACAAAAGATATGAGTGGTTTTATCGTAAAAGATGACGATAGTTTTAAAAAGAGGTTATTTTTGACTAGTTTTAAAAAGAATGCAATTGTTTGAGAAGGATTAAAATGATATTAATATCATTAAAATGATATTAATTACATAATATTAATTACAAAACTATTAATTAAGGATTTTCTTGCAAAAGATTTCAAATATTTTATGAAAAATGACAATGGGAGTAAAAATTAAGTAGATGGGTATTCGAACCCGACACATTGTAATAAAAATATTTCCATATGATTGTAGTTTTCGCGTGTGTGTGTGACTGATTTTTACTTTCCGAACACTATAGTGAGGAAAGTATTATAATTATGTCAAAAATCCGAATTCGAGATTTTGATGTTTCTATACGTTTCGAGGTCCAACGAGTCCGTTTTCACTATTTTTACGATGATGTATGTATGTGTGTGTGTATGTATGTGTGTATGTATGTGTGTATGTATGTGTGTATGTCTGTGAGTGAACACGCTAGCGTCTAAACGCTTTGTTCGAATAAGCTGAAAGTTGGTACGTATATTGTAAGTCACCATAGTACGAACCCTATAGATTTTGGTGAATCTAGCACTTATAGTTTTTTTACAGGGACACAAAGAAAAATTCTTTATCATTATGGCCAAGAGACCAAAATCTTAAAAGTGCGATAGCATCTAAACGCCTTATTCAATTGAGCAAAAACTTTATACACATATTATAGGTCACAGATACTCAATCTGTATAGATTTTGGAGAATCTAGCACTTATAGTTTTTTTACAGGGACACAAAGAAAAATTCTTTGCCAAATTTTTAAAAGTGTGATAGCGTCTAAACGCCTTATTAATCTCAGCAAAGAATTTGTACACATGTTATAGGCCACATTTGAACCAACTGTATAGATTTTGGTGAATCTAGCACTTACAGTTTTTTTACAGGGACACAAAGAAAAATTCTTTATCTTTATGGCCTATGAGACCAGCGATAGCATCTAAACGCCTTATTCAATTGAGCTGAAAATTTGTATGAATATTATAAATCACTGTTGCACTAACTATAAGCATTTTGGTGAATCTAGCATTTATAGATTTTTACAGGGACACAACGAAAAATTCTTTATCCTTATGATCTAAGGGCTCAAAGTTCAGTAGCGTTAAATAAAACCTCGTGTGATATATGGAGAAAAATACTCAAACACTCTGTTATGGTTTTCTCTTTTTTGTTTGTTTAGCAACTCCTCTTTCTTTGTTTTATCTACAAAACTATTAGTTACTCAATGTTCGGAAAGTCGAGTGGAGTCACTCCAGATTTTTCTGTTATATGCTACACAGATCTTTTTTAACCTAAGAGTGCTGTTGTTTGAAAAGGATTCAGTCATTAAACTGGTATTAATTACAGAATAATAATAATTAAAAATTATTAATTAAGGATTTTATTTCAAAAATATGAGTGGTTTTATCTAGGGACCCTATATAGAGAGAGACTGGACATTGACCGAAAGTCGGCCATCTTAGTGCCAATTCGGAGCTATCCCCGTAGAACGTAATGCTTTTTTCTTAGCGATTGACGCTTTACTATACAACATAAATGAAAGGAAATTGTGCTAAATTTGTGCAGAAAGTAATGCAGAATATAAATATGTAATTTTTTTCGTCTTAGATAAAAAGAATTTGAAGAAAAACGAATTTTGTTTTAACCTTCGACATGGTTACTTTTTCAACTCCGATCGGAAAACAGAGGAATTTTTTGTTGTATATTTCTATTATAAGCAAAATACGTTGATTGTGAAAGCAATTCTATCTTAGTGAAAGTAATTCTACCTTATTTTTTCTGAGGACATACATTCTATATAAAAAAAGTTAGAAAATTTTTAACAAAAATATGGTAATCTTAGTTTTTGCAAGTAATTCATGAATAAATGTAAAACTACGGCAGAAGAACAGAAATTATTTTTTATTATTTTATAAAAATATTTACGTAATATTTTTACAAAATAAAAATACATATTTTATTTATTTCAATTACGCATTAATAATAATAATGACTTAGTTAAATATTAAAAATTAAAATTTTATTAATATTAATTAGTAAAAATATTAACTAATATATTTAGCAATTAAAAAAAAGTTTTTATTTATTTTATTTACATTTGCTTATTTCATTGATTTTTTTTTTTTTTTTTTTTTTTTTAGTTTCTTTTTTCATTTCTTTATTTTTTTTTTTTAATATTATGTAAATAGAAATAATTACTTATTTAAATATTATTTATAAAATTTATTATGGCAATTATTATTTAAAAGAAATTTGTATTTCATATGTCAGCAAATAATATACACCTTATTTTCTTTATTTTTATTATTTTATTTTAAGAAATCTGCTACATTTTGCGTACTAGCAAAAAATCAAAAAATAAATTTTTATATAGTTATTATAAATATGTATTTTAAAATATATCAGAAAAATACATTGAGATCTAACATATTAAATATATTGCACAACCGTACTTAAAAACTAATAGTTAGCAAATAAATATTGTAATTATCTCATATGTTAGGAAATAAATACGTAAAACAGCATGCAATAAGAGAATTCAAAGTATTTAAAGCATGATATAAACTAAATAATTATGCATTTTTATCTTTTAAAAGTATTCCAAAATTGAAGCAATTTATCTCCCAACAAAGTAGAAATGTAATAAATAAGTTCTTTTTCGATTATGACATAAAATAATCGAAATTTCTTCTCAGCGTAATGGTAAGCAATGGAGCAACTGGCACTAAAATGGAGAATTTCGTCAAAAAGCCGGCGCGCCAATGTCCAGTCTCTCTCTATCGAGGATCCCTAGTTTTATCGTAAAAGATGAAAATGGTTTTAAAAAGAGGTTATTTTTGACTAGTTTTAAAGAGAATACTATTGTTTACGAATGATTCAGCCCTTAAAATGATATTAATTACAGAATAATAATTAAAAAAATATTAATTAAAGATCTTCTTGTAAAATTCACTAAATGTTTTATGAGAAATGACAATGAGAGTAAAAAGATGATTGAAAATTCTTCAATATGTCTGAAATTCGATTAATTAACGAATGTCTAATGAAGAGTTTATACGAAAGCTAATATTATTCGGTCTCCCATTACTATTAATTGTCATCGAAAACGTCAAGGTCATAGCTACTCTGTTCAAACCTGTTTTATCCCCTCCTTGAATTCTTGAAGGAAGTCGTTCATTCATCTCTTCTTAATGATGAGAGAGAAAATATCAGATTTTTCGTAGATTTCAGATTTATTTAATTAGATTTCCGCTAACATTTTAAAAAATATAAATTCATTTCTTACATTTCTTTAGTGTAAACTTTACCCGCTACTACACTTAGAATTTGGCAGGATTTTAAATCAATTTTAGTAATATTTTTTGTTATATCTACAAGATTTTTAAGACATTAGACGATAAGATAATTCGGATTTGGCAAGAAACATTTAGTATTAATTTCGAGTAAAGCAAAATTTTATAACTTGCTAACTTTATTTCGCGAAGTGAGAACGCTTATTTTATAACCTGAATAGCGTTCTAACTGCTTTCTAATAGCGTTAACTGTTACATATTGGTAATTTTAATTGGTATAAGAGATGAGTCTATCAGTAGAGATACCTATTTCAAATCAACAGTTCACTCAGTCGCAAATAGATGACAAGAAAGTGGTCCAAACACCCGACATGTTCAACTTGTAATAAGACTTTTTCTAAAAAGTCTAATTTAATTCGACATTTGAGGGTTCATATGGGTGTGAAATCTTTTGTGTGATTTGTATGTCAGAAAGCATTTCAACCTTCAGACGATTTTAAAACACTTTTAAAAATTCATGAAAAGACTCTTACAGAAAATGAATATGAACAATGCAGTGAAAGTTTTAATCGCAAGTATGATTTATCGATCCATGTTAGAAAAAATCATAAAAAGACCTTATCTAAGAATGTTTATGGTGTATGTAGAAATCTTCAGTTGGAAATATGAATTATTGAAACACATAAGAAAAAATCATCGGAAGCCTTCACCCCCTTTACAGGCATCAGTCAACACCAAAAACAGTAGAAAATTCTTCTCAAGATCCACTTAAGGAGAAAACTAAGTTTTTTAAAAGACGAAGTGCTCTTATTGTACATACATCCACTATCTGACAATGAAAATAATGATATGG
The DNA here is from genome assembly GCA_963930645.1 of Salticus scenicus. Taxonomy (NCBI): domain Eukaryota; kingdom Metazoa; phylum Arthropoda; class Arachnida; order Araneae; family Salticidae; genus Salticus; species Salticus scenicus. The sequence continues at coordinate 83,723,965 of OZ005649.1, forward strand.
ATTTGTTATCATTTTTTAATAATTTAAGAACTAACATTTTAATCGAATTGAACTTTCAATTAAGCGATAAAAAAGGAATGAAATGGTTTATATTTGTTAAACTCGCCCTTAAACGTTCTATGGAAGGTAAAGAAGAATTTAACTCCCATCATTTGCAATCAAAAACCTTTTCTACATTTTTATCAAGTGATTTGAATAATGATCTTTGAAATGCTTTCAACAAAATGATAGAGAGTTTTAAAGAATTTACTGATCAGGAATTAGGCTGTACTTTAGTTGAAATTAGCAAATTACAACTTTGTATGGTAAAATTTTAACTCATGTATCACCTAACACATGTTTTTTCATTATATTCAATAAATTGAAAAACAAAAGTTCCTAAATAATTTGTTAAATTAAACCCAACATTACTTACTTTAAGATATATTTCCTAAGAATTATTCAACGATCTGTGTCAAATAAAGACTTCCGAAATACATTTTTTACTACTTTTCACTACTTTCTACCACTTTAACATAGTGAAATTTCTCACCTTATATGCTACCTTTCAATCGATTTTATTAGATTTTTTTTCTTTACAGATAGCAAGTTTGTAAATAATGAAAGCTAACTTTGAAAAAATCCAGAATAAAAAAAATATTAATATGTTCACAGATGTATATTTAGGTTTTCTAAAGTGTATTTAAACATTCTTAAAAAATATTTTAACTAAGTATTGTAGATTACAAATATATGCATACTTTAAAAATTTTACAAAGATTTTAGAAATTAAAATAACTTATTTTAGAATAAAAATATAAGAAACTTGTTTTTACAATAATAAGATTGAAAATGTATGTCAAAATCACAAAATTACCACTTTAAGAGACTGTAAGTATTTGAAAAAATCATGAAGTATGGAACTTTAGTGCTTCACACGTTTTAATAACCCATTTCATTTTACAGAGTACTAAGTTTTTATGTACTTTAGTTTAAAGATTTTCAGACATATGCTTATAAACGAAAATTTTTGTAAATTGAAAGGTGAAAGTGTACAAATTATCTGTCTAGACATGTTGATAAACTAGAATTTTCCACTTAGTGACTTAGTGAATTTAGTATTTCTTGACAAAAATTTTTAGTGTAATTCTCTTCTTTAGTGAAACACTTAGTATATTTTTACACATTTTTTCGTTTAATAACTGAAAAATATTATAATACTTAGAAAATTTTAGCAAAGTAATCTTAAAAATACTTTCACTGAGCTTTGCAACTTAGTCAAAATTTAAGATTTTCTTAACATATGATATTTTACATTGTTATGGAAATAGTTTTGGATTGCGCTTAAACTACAAACATCTCGAATAGTTTAAAGCCTTTGAGAGAAAAAAAAAATGAAGATTTTCATTAAAGACTTAGAAATGTATACAAGTTAATTTTTATAAAATGAGAATTGTTTAAATATTAGAAAATATACTTTGGTATAATGTAACTTAGTGATATTTAAAACAAATACATATTAGTTCATGTTTGTAAGATATAATTCGATGTTTCGGGAGAAAATTTTTACTTCAAAGTGTAAAAAACGTTAAAGTTTTTAACAGGTCGTCAGTTTAATACACAAAGTCAAATAATATAAGTCAAGAATATTGGGTAAACATAAGTACTTTTTGTTAAATAAAGTATTCGTGACGTGACGGGTAAGGATAAATTTGAAATTAGTAAAACATAACTTAGTGATATGTAAAATTAGTGTATATTAATTCGTGAAGATACATATATGTGCACAAGTGTTTACGTATGAACTTAAACAAATTCACACTACTATTTTTCAAGATTAAGTTTTACTTTTGAATGGTATATAGAAATTTTTAAAATTTATTTATTTGGGGTCCCACCTCCGCCCGTCACATTTGTAGAAATATGTGATGCCCCAAATCTTATTAAGCAAGTTTTGTAGGTAGGTTAATATAACTACTAGCATCTGAAGGATGATATTTTGCTATTTTGTGTTCCAGATAATGATTTTTTTTTTTTTAAATCCATCCAGATTCTCTCTGAATGAAATCATCTAATGACTTAAGGATTTTTGCATAGTCTTCGCTAATATGCTGACTGATATAATCTTCTATAAGTTCTATAAAACAGGACTATCTAAAATAAGTTTGAATTTCCTCGATGTCTTCATCAGTTCTTTTAGGTTCTAGCTAAACTTTTATAACTAAATACCACTTAAGGGCATGCTTTTCTTTTAATTCATACTTAAGTTTTTCATCCAACTCAGGCTGTATATATGATTGAAATACATCCATGTCACATTCATTATTTTCATTTGGGCAAAATTTCAATGTTTTAACACATGTGTTTGAAATATTTCTATAGGACAGTGGTTAAGTCATATCGATATTTTGATCAAGCATAATTTTTTTATACATGAGAAGTATCAACTTTCCTTTTACTGAAAAGATCTCTAAAATATATGATTTGATGTTCAGACGAAAACTTTTTACAACAAAGTGTAAAAACAACAATTATTTTTTTTACAGATTATTGGTTTAATATGCAGAGTAAAATAATACAAGTTCAGCAAAGGCGTGAAGTGTGAGCAAAATGGTTGTTTTTGTCACAACATGGGTTCGTGACGTAGTGTATTAGGAGGGAACTCATAGCCAATGATTATAATCTTCCGTCACACGCGTTATGACGTCAGCAACAGGTTTGTTGACAAGCTTGTTCAACCATCTCTAAACTTGAAAGTATATATATTTTTTGTTATTACTTCGCATATGGTTTTTCGTATCTTATAAGTTTTATCTACAAATTTTCTAACTTAATGTTTTGTGTTAGCAATCCTACTAAAAACAGTTAAATTTTTCTAAGTGATGTGACATAAAGAAAACATTTGACAAAAATGTTTAAAATTTTTTTGTAAAATTTCACAAACTTCTAAAATTAAGCTTTCACAATTCTTACAAAATATTTTCTGTATTCTAAAAATAAAAAAAGTTAAAATACAATCGTGAACGTATCTATATACAAAAGTTTAAGTTGTTACACTAAAATTATTTTTACACTCTTCAGAAGAGAGATTCTAATTTTAGTTAAAGTACAAATCACTTTGAATATACATTACTAAAGCAAGATTCAAACATGATACTTAGGAAAATACTAACACCGTAAGTATATCTAAAAATTTAAGTTAGTTTTTCAGGAAAAGTGGTTACAAGGTAAATTCATTTAAGATTTTCACAAGTACTTAATGGATGAGTTGTAAAACAATTTTACAAGTTTTTTCTTCTTCGATGAAAGTTTGTCAGTTTGTAAAACTACTATCGCGAATAAATTTCACATAGTGTTTAAATATTATACTCAAACAATACTTCTACAGTAATGAAAATGTATATCTCTAATACATTTTACGTAAGTAAACTTTTTACATGTTTTTATTTTAAAAAGATGACACTTAAGTTTATATTCTAACAAAAAATATTATATAAAAGGTGATTTTACAATAAAATTTAAAACAAGCCATTTTTTTTTTAAATCTTTTATTTGAAATTCATTTACAATAATATAAAATAACAGATTCACACAAATCTATATTGTTGGGATATCGTTCATACATTCGGCATTAAAGTTATTCAAAAAATTTAGCAAGTCTAGATTTTCATTATTAAAATTACCTGTTGCTAGCTCATTTGCTACTAACTCATTTTCATTCGCACTAAAATTATTCAAATTCATATTTTCACTGTTAACAGCGAAATCGTGAACATTATTCAAACAATTAGGATTAAAGTTATTCAAAAAATTTGACAAGTTCATACTTTCATTGTCATAGTTTACTAGAGGTAAATCAGTTTGTATCAGGTTAAAATTATTTAAGTCGTTATTTTCAACTTTGGTAGATAAATCATCAACATTATTTTCACTTTTATATTCCAAATTCGAATTGTTCAAAAAATCTTTTAAGTCTAAGTCTATATTTTCATTTTGAAAGTTGTTGGAAGATAAACCAAACACATCATTAATACATTCAATGCGGAAATTATCCAAAAAATTTAACAAGTCCAGAATCTCATTGTCATTGTTTACTGTTGATAATTCATCGTTAGTACTTCATTCATTACATTTTCTACGTACGTTAAAGTCTTTAAGAGGATTCTTTCTCTTATGTTGTAATAATTCATACTTGCACTGAAAAGTTTCGCAGCATTCATCACATGTAGTTTGCATTAAAGATTTTTTATGCATATTTCTTTTATGTTTTAAAAAATGTCGTTTGTTTGTAAAAGTATCAGTACATTCGTCACAACAGTATGTATGTAAAGTCTTTTTATGACTTTTTCGCGTATGGTTTAAAAAAGCATGTTTGGTTGGAAAGGTTATAGAACATTCATCACATATATACTCAGGTTTACGATAATGCATCCTCTGATGTTTTTCTAATTCATACTTGTGTTTAAAAGTATCTTTACAAATAATACATAGATATTCAGGTAAGACGCTTTGATGAAATAATATCTTATGTTTAAATAAATCACACTTGCGATTGAAATTTTCAATACAATATTTACATTCGTACCTTATGGGAATTTTTCTATGGGTTTCTATATGTCTTTTTAAACGATGTAAAGAAACAAATCCTTTCTCACACATGTAACAAATATTAGGTTTTATATCATTGTGAATTTTCACTTGTCTAGTAAGATAGGATTTTTTTTAAAAATGACTTATTACAAGTTGGACAAATAAAAAGTTTGGATAACTTCTCATCCTCAAAACTTGATTAGGGGGTTGTTGAACAGAAACGTGAGTCTCCTCAGACGGTAAAGTATTATCCATTTCGTACTTCAGTTTAGTAAAGTATAAAAAATCACTCTAAAAGTAAGACTTTAAAAATGTTTAAAAACTATTAAGTATGAGAACTTAGACAACACAAGGACGTGAAGAGATTGTAACTAATTCAAATTTTTTCTACATTCATCAGTTTTACTTAAGAATTAATGCCAATTCTCTTATTTTATGCTAAAGTTTTATAACTATCGCCAATATTAGTAGAAATTTAGCCAAATATTATCTCATACCTTGCTATAATACTCGAATCTTGTGGAAAATTCTAGTTTATCAACATGTCTGAACAGATAATTTTTACACTTTCACCTTTCAATTTACAAAATTTTTTGTAAATAACCATATGTCTTAAAAACTTCAAACTAAAGTACATAAAAACTTAGTACTTTGTAAAATGAGATGGATTATTAATATGTGTGAAACACTAAAATTCCATACTTCATTATTTTTTCAAATACTTACAGTCTCTTAAACTGGTAACTTTGTGATTTTATCATACATTTTCAAACTTATTATTGTAAAAATAAGTTTCTTATATTTTTATTCTAAAATAAGTTATCTTAATTTCTAAAAACTTTGTAAAATTTTTAAAGTACACATATATTTGTAATCTACAATACTTCGTTAAAAATTTTTTTAAGAATGTTTAAATACACTTTAGAAAACCTAAATATACATCTGTGAACATATTAATATTTTTTTTAATTCTGTATTTTTTCAAAGTTAGCTTTCATTATTTACGAACTTGCTATCTGTAAAAAAAAAAAAAAAAAAATCTAATAAAATCAATTGAAAGGTAGCATATGAGGTGAGATATTTCATTATGTTAAAGTGGTAGAAAGTAGTGAAAAATAAAAAATGTATTTCGGAAGTCTTTATTTGACACAGATCGTTGAATAATCTTAGGAAATATATCTTAAAGTAACTAATGTTGGGTTTAATTTAACAAATTATGTAGGAACTTTTGTTTTTCAATTTATTGAATATAATGAACAAACATGTGTTAGGTGATACATGAGTTAAAATTTTACCATACAAAGTTGTAATTTGCTAATTTCAACTAAAGTACAGCCTAATTCTTGATCAGAAAATTCTTTAAAACTCTCTAATATTTCGTTGAAAGCATTTTCAAGATCATTGTTCAAATCTCTTGATAAAAATGTAGAAAAGGTTTTTGATTGCAAATGATGGGAAATAAATTCTTCTTTACCTTCCATAGAACGTTTAAGGGCGAGTTTAACAAATATAAACCATTTCATTCCTTTTTTATCGCTTAATTGAAAGTTGAATTCGATTAAAATGTTAGTTCTTAAATTATTAAAAAATGATAACAAATCCATATCATTAATTTTATTATCAAAGATAGTGGATGTATGTACAGTAAGAGCACTTCGTGTTTAGTTTTCTCCTTAAGTGGATCTTGAGAAGAATTCTACAGTTTTTGGTGTTGACTGATGCCTGACTGAAGTACGTAAATGACAATACAAATCCATTTTACAATTGAATACTTCATTACATGATTCACATAAATGTTGGGGTGAAGGCTTCCGATGATTTTTTCTGATGTGTTTCAATAATTCATATTTCCATCTGAAGATTTCACTACATACATCACAAACATGCTTAGATAAAGCCTTTTTATGATTTTTTCGAACATGGATCGATAAATCATACTTGCGATTAAAACTTTCACTGCATTCTTCTCATTCATATTCTGTAAGAGTCTTTTCATGAATTTTTAAATGTGTTTTCAAATCGTCTGAACGCTGAAATACTTTCTGACATACAAAACACATAAAAGATTTCACACCCATATGAACTTCAAATGTCAAATTAAATTAGACTTTTTAGAAAAAGTCTTATTACAAGTTGAACATATCAGGAGTTTGGATAACTTCTTGTCATCTATTCGCGACTGAGTGAACTGTTGATTTGCAATAGGTATCTCTACGGATAGACTCATCTCTTACACCAATTAACATTACCAATATGTAACACTGGATTCAGGTTATAAAATAAGCGTTCTCACTTCGCGAAATAAAGTTAGCAAGTGATAAAATTTTCCTTCACTCGAAATTAATACTAAATGTTTCTTGCCAAATCCGAAATATCTTATCGCCAAATGTCTTAAAATATTGTACATATAACAAAAAATATTACTAAAATTGATTTAAAATCCTGCCAAATTCAAAGTGCAGTAGCGGGTAAAATTTACACTAAAGAAATATAAGGAATGAATTTATATTTTAAAAAAATTTAGCGGAAATCTAAATAAATAAATCTAAAATCTACGAAAAATCTGATATTTTATCTTTCATCATTAAAAAGACGTGAATGAACGTCTTCTTTTGAGCATGCAAGGAGGGGTGAAAAACAGGTTTGAACAGGGTAGATATGACCTTGACGTTTTTGATGACAATTAATAGTAATGGGAGACCGAATAATATTAGCTTTCACATAAACTCTTTATTAAACATTCGTTAATTGATCGAATTACAGACATGTTAAGAATTTGTAATCATCTTTTTACTCTCATCGTCATTTTTCATAAAACATTTAGTGAATTTTACAAGAAGATTTTTAATTAATATTTTTTATAATTATTATTCTGTAATTAATATCATTTTAATGGCTGAATCATTCGTAAACAATAGTATTCTTTTTTAAACTAGTCAAAAATAACCTCTTTTTAAAACCATCGCCATCTTTTACGATAAAACCACTCATATCTTTTGTAATAAATTCCTTAATTAATAAATTTTAATTATTATTATTCTGAAATTAATATCATTTTAATGACTGAATCCTTTTCAAACAATTGTATTCTTTTTAAAAGTAGTCAAAAATAACCTTTTTTTAAAATCACCATCATCTTTTACAAAAAACACTCATTAATATTACTTCATTAACAACGTTAATTAATACCCTCATTACGTTTCACAATTAAATCAGAGGATGTCTCAAGGTCGACGTTAACTCGTCAAGACCCTCAGGGGTGGTGTGACACCCGCACGGCTCCGTTCGCTCCGCCTTGCTTGCACCACCCGCATGCGCTTGAACTCTCCTTTATTACCTACTAGCAAATCCTCAACAAAATTGACCTCCATATTCAGGGGAACTCAAAACACGCAGAAAACTGATTTTTAAAAAATACTTTTTTTTGCCGTATAAGTATGAAAAATTAATTTTCATACCTGAGCAGCCTTCGACGACATGGCAAAATCTAGTAAAGCACTTCCATCAATTACATTAAGTAAAAAAAAAGTTTCGTTTAATATTGGGCAGCCCCATATACTGTCTATAAATTATATACATATCACAATATATACTCACATTAAATCCTATATGAAAAACATATAACCTTATCTGAAATGCACTTCCTGCAATTTCCATGTATAGCCTTTTAACAAATACAATTTCAATTTGGTTGCCCTGCAAACGAATGATGGATGATTTCCATACTATATTCTACATAACACATGCTTTTATACATATAAAAAATATATGCTCATTTCATATTGTTTACTGCAACCTATAGATGTTAAACTGCACCTACCAGAAATTTCGCCCAGAGACGTAATGTATTTAAATTCTGTTGGATGCCCTTGTACATAAACTATTTGCTTTATCTCACCGGAAAGTTAAGTGTTATCAACCAGATGTTAAGTTATTCTATAAATCAAATAGTTATTTTATTTATGGAGTAGATTTTACTGGTACAAATACATTTTAATAGATATTTTTTATAAATATAATTTCGAATTCATTAGTAATGGTTTTAATAATTTGTGCGGAGGACAAATACTTCAAGTCAAAGACAGCCTCTGTAATAAAAATGTATGCATTTTGTAGATGATGAAGAAAGTTATAGAATTTCAAAACGCATAGTAGTTTTTAAATTTTTTATTTTTAGATTCCTAAAAAAAAAAAAAAAAAAAAAAAAAAAAAAAACAGTTATTCTAAAGTTTTTTTTGTCACAAGTCATTGGTTAAATTCTTCAAAGATTCATTTTTCTTTTACAATTATAGACAGATGCTTATTATTTTCTCAGATTAATTTTTTTTTTTTTGTTCATTTCAGTTATTATTTTTTTAAAGAACAATAACATTCGGTAACAACATTTAATAATGATTAGACTAAAGATTTTACAAACTAAATATTTAGAAAATTTTAAGCACATTAACCTAAACAATCTTTTTCATCAATAGTCTTAATAATTTCACTAAATACTGAAGTTAAATGTTCTATTACGCTCTCAAAGAATTTAATTTTTTTCTAATATATCACACTGAGAAAAAAAGAATTTACCGTCTCCATTTAAAATGAATAAGTGGACATTTTCTAGTAAATCCCTTAACTAGAAAAAGTATTTTTAAAAGTTGCATTTTTGCAAGCGTCGTTCTTAAACCTAGCAATACTTTAAAGATATAAACAGAATATGAACTATTTTCATAAATTGATTAAAAAACACAATAATAAAAAGTATAATCAAAATATTTACTAGGTTTTAAACAAACAATTATGCTAAAATAAATAAATAAATTTATATAAAAAAGCATTGCCAGCCTGACATTAAAAATTTGAAAGTTGTCCTATATTAAAGGTATACTGCCTGGAAAAGTATGAAACTGGGTCGAGAAACATAATTTTAATTTTGAACCTATCTTTGAATGATTTTGTATTCACTATCGCATTGGTTCTGATAATAATTTCGCTTCTGATGAATTTAAATTTAAATTAGGTGGAGAAATTGGTATAAAATTTATGAGCTACAAATTTTATAGTTAAAGAAGAAAATAAATAAAGTGTGAAAATTTCGCACGGAATATAAATTTCGGTAAATTTTTAACAATCAAATTATAATTTAAATATCAGAGTAAGATTTTTAACCCCTTAACGGTAACATATTTTTCAAAAACACGCCCATAAAAATCATATTTTTGCCTAATAATAATAATAATAATAATAAAAAAAAGATTAAAAATAAATGTATGAATAATATATATATTTATTCTGTACATATTTTCAAATACATTATATATAGTTTGGTACTGGCTGGTGCTTTCTTTCATTTACCTTAAAATATTAAAGGAAAAATACACGTGGGGCGTGGTCACTGCCCGTGAATTTCCCTCCCAACTTTTATAATTTTTTCACGAGCATTTTTAGCCCCATCTTCTTTTCATACCAGAAATTTTGTAGATTATTTCTCTTCAATATGTGACAACGATTAAATAAGACGAAAATCATTTTTCAAAATTTCCGGTATGAAAAAGAGGCGGGGCTAAAAATGCTCGTGAATAATTTATAAAAGTTGGGAACTCTGATCACGGGAGCGAGAAGGAAGGGGTTAAAGAAATACTAAAGAAATGCGTAAAACTAAGATGTTTAAGTGAAGTAAAATATCTTAAAATTTAGTATACACAAATATATATATTTCCATATTTTTGAATATTGTTACATTAATTTTTATGTTTAAAAACATAAATCATGTCTTATTTGTTTTTCGTAACATCCTTTATACGGTTATTTTACCTCTAAATATAGTATAATGTTTTAGAATTTCATAGTTTTGTAAATCTAATAATTTATTTAACAATATTTGAAATATCTTTTACGATATAAATGTGATCACCATGGTGAAATTCTTCTCTTACGTGTCTGAAACAAACTGGTCGTTTACCCCATATCTTACATAATGCATTTAAAGTTTTATTACTTAAATTTCTGAATATATTAACTATCAGAAAATGATAATTCAAATTTAGAAATGCGCAGTTTATTTAACTATGGGAAATATTCTTACATACTTGCCAAAACATTTCTAAAATGCAAAATATTTAGAGGTTTTGCAGTCTGAAAGGATAGAGAGGTGTATTAGGATTACATGTTTACTGCATCGTAACGTTTTAATTTGAAATGAAACTGAATTTTAATCTCAAGAGCTGCTGAACGGGAATTTCGAGATAATTATTTTAATATTTTGATAAGGTGTATAGATCATATTTTGTATTAAATTTAGTTGTTTATTATTTAAGAGAACACATTTCTTCACTTTTACATAACTAAGGCTTGATTTATACTGAAACTCTTTTAAAATATGTATTTCCCATTAAATAGAAGAAATCTTTTGATGGAAAATTTGCACCAAACTTTTTCTATTCGCATATTCAAACATTTATTTTTAAAATATGTTCATTTTTTTTCAAAGAAGAAATACTTTGTTTTCCCTGTAAATACTTAAAGCTATATCACGTTTCTATAAAAAAATTAAAAAAAAAAAAAAAAAAAAAAAGTATATGATTTACAAAAAGAAGTATAAAAGAAGAGATGTTTTCTTTCAACGGAATCTAAGAATTATACATGAGTCAAAGTATACATGAATATGAAAGTATACATGAGTATCTATAGCAGCTGATGGGTTCAAGGTTTAGTTTTGTAAATATTTACAAGTATAAATACAAATATTTCACTCAAATTATCGATTTTTTAGCTTGATTAACACGTTAGCGTTAAGTTCAACTGAGACCAAAAATATTATTTCTATTTAATCAGAGCTCACTATGAGCATCTAGCATTTGATATTCATCATTTTGCTGAAGTGGGAATCGTCAAAATAAATAACAATATAATGCTGAAAAGAAGTAATTTTTAAAATAATTAAAATTAATTATTCTTTAGGAGATTTTAAAGGAATATATTACAATTTTTAAATTTTATACATTTCATTGCTTGCATTGCCATTAAAATTAGCTCGAACTAAACTTCTTTTGAATTTGTTCAACCAAACACACAATTGAATGATTCATTGATAAAAAAAAAAAAAAAAAAAAAAAAAAAGCCCAATATCGTTTTAGATTGTCATAGCTTTGCATAAGGAGGTTAAATAAATATAAAACAAATGTTGTATATAAACATAGAATAGTGTATGTCGTGCCTACTTAAATAAAAATGTATTTACTAAAACTATTCCATGGCCAAGTGTGTATCACTCTTTTTGAAAACAATTACCTAAATCTATATGGTGCTTTACATCATATCATTTTATACCGGTTTGAATGTTCCAAACGATTTTTTATACATAAACATTTTTATAACAGTGTATTAACCATGCTAGCGACTCTTTATTCGTCTTTGGGTTTACCAATTTTGATCAGAGAAGTTATCTGAAGTGCTAAACATAAATTTTGGTCATAAATTCAGGCGTCAGATTTATTTATAGGTACTTCCAGTAAAAGCATAAGATTATTTTGCCTTGTTCGACTATGCTTCATATCATTGAAATAACAACAACAACAACAACAATATCAACAAATTTTTGCAGCTGAAAGCGCTTTTTCTTTTTTTTCTCTCGGAAATAAAAATACCACATGCATAATAAAAAATATTTTAAATACGAAATGCAATATTTTGATTCCTTGTTTTCTTTACTGTTAAAGTAAACTTTAAAATTTAACCATGTATATCAATTAACCATATATGTCATTTAACCATGTATGTCAACCAATATATGTATTGCAATTTCAAGCAATTTAGCTTCCATTCAATATTTTTAGAAATGTCGTACAAAGTTTCACTATTTAAGAGTTTAAAACATAGCGCCAAATTTATAAAATCATTTTGCAGCGCAAAATTGCGCTGATTTCGCCCCATTATTTTAGCAAAATGACGAAATTTATTTTTCAAAATGAAGAGGTTATACAGTATATATGGTATTCAGTAACATCTTTTGTTAATTTTCTTTGAGAGGCAATTTTCAGAATGAGGTTTATTTTATTATATATATATATATATACATATATTAGGGTGGGAGAGAAGTTTTGTTCAAATGTTGTTAGTTTTAATGATAGGTAATTCACTAATTCACTGGTATACCGACATAGGTAATATTACATTTCAACAGTCAGAAAATTTGAACAGTTTATGCTATTAGTTATTTCTATATTTCTTTCTAGTTTTTATTTTTATTTGAGTACTTCTATATTTTAATCCGAATTTTAAATGCTTAGTGCTATTGATTAAACTTATTACTCAGTAATGTTGATTTGTTACATTATATTAGCAAATCGGGTAATTTATGGAAACATTTAAAGAATAATTGCAATATGTAGTCTTTGTTTATCATTTTCCAAAATGTAATGACATTGGAGGGAAGTCTTGAATTGAAAGTAACTGCTATCATTAAACAGAGATGGCAACACCAAAGAATGACATTAAACTTTCTTAGACATACGAACCTGCGCAGGACTAAACTTTTTTTGGACTGCTCTGAGCAGCCTGTTTACTAGTCGTTCACAAAATCTCAGGAGGTGCGTTGCGCCTTTGAACATTCAAATCAGAATTTAGTGTAAATAATAAAATCTTATTTGTATTAATTTAATCTTATTATATTTACATAACGTAAGTTAAATTCATGTAACAATAAATACTATTCGTCAAAGATGTATTCGATTTCAGAGTTATTTGTGTAAGCCCTTGTATTTGTCTCGTCCCGGGATGCTGGTAGAGGGTGAGTAGATTAAAATTATTCTCATTGAATCTAATGCATGTTATATTGATTTCATAATCAAGTTGAATCAAAGAAAATAAAAGCTTATTTGAAGTTCTGGATTACAGACATTCTGATTTTAATGTAAATTCAATCGAGATTCCTATAAATGCAAATTAGTCGTATATTCTTCTTTGGCTTCATAGCCAGACATCTTTATTTATTTCTCTAAAATTAATTATTTTGACTGTTTCACTTTCACCTTTTAATAATTAAAATTATTAAAAAATAATATCTAGAAAACATATCCTCTCAGGAAATGGGGATAAGGACTTTCGAAATATATTACATATTCATCTATGCGAATCACCTTCGCGTATTTTTGAAAATATTTAAATATGAAGTTATTTCCATACAACAGTTTAACGAAAGTTTTCGAAAAGTTAAAGCGAATAACATTTACAGTAATTAGAGGTAAAATTGAATTTTAATCTTAAAAGCTGCTTATTGCAGACTACTCTTGGAGATAATTATTTAAAAATCATATTTCAAGAGACTGCTTATTATGATTATCTAGATCTATGGTTTTAACAAAGGTCAGTTTATCAAGTTAATAAATTTTACAGGGGAAATAATGATATGCTTTAATTTGATATTTGGTTCTCCAAAAGAATTTGAATTTTGTTGTAGTGTTTTAAAAATCAACAACAAATATTTTAAATGACTATTTTTTTAAATCGATATGAACATTAGTATCAATAAATAGAAGAATATAATTCACCTTTACGCTGGATATATATAAATAAATATATATAGCGTAAGACAAAAAAAAAAAAAAAAAGTTCACACTGCAGATAAATTGATTTATGATACCTTTTTCATTTGTGTTACCTTCAAAAATTATGAAACAAATAAATCTTTCTTGTTTGCATAATACCAAAGAGATAAAATGATACTTATGTACATTTTTGATTTAATAATTCGCTTTATTACATTCTACGGACGATTTAAAATCTACACGAAACTTTCTTTTTAAACGTAATATAACAAGTATATATTTTGTTTTCCATTATGACTTATTATATGAAATAAACACGTTACTTTTAAATATATGAAATAAAACTACTTACTTGTTACCAAAACTAAATGCAAAACTGGTGTACAAACGATAAATAGACAAAAAGACTTCTTCACACACCACAAATTTTAAGCCAGCACAACCGGTTTCGAAAGGACGTAGCCTTCCTTCATCAGGTGCAAAAAACACGTGCTACTGCCTTGGAGGCAAAAGCAAGAGTCTGGCTTAAAATTTATGGTGTGTGAAGAAGTGTTTTTGTCTATTTACTTACATGTTAGATCTAAACAATTACTTAATAAAAATATGTATTCTGCATTGGGTAATTCCACCTATATATAAGATTACTGCTGTAATGTGCAATGACATAATATTATACAGTTTTCTTTTTAACATAAACCTCCGAAATTTCACTGTGCCAAATATCATAAATAATTTTTTCTAGTTCTTTGAAAGTTGTAGGCTACAAATTTCGAATTCCCCCCAAAATTTTATAGACTAAACATTTTCGAGTGGATTGAGGTCAGGACATTTTCCAGGCCTGGTACAGGAGAAATTCTACGATATTTTTTGTGGGATTTAATTTAAAGTGATGAAAGTTTTGATTACTTGCATAATTATTGATGCTCATAGGAATGGATAGATAATTTTAACAATTTGAGTGAAATACATGTACCAGAGACACCGTGTAGCAAGTTGCATTATCATCTTGAAATTTCGATTGGGGAAAAGTCTGAGATATCTCCAAGATAAGCGGTCAGGCACCACTTTTATTCGGTACAGGTCAGTTCGACGCCAACGTTTCGACGCCAACGGTTCGACGCCAACTTTTCGACGCGGGGTCAGTTCGACACCAGGTCGTTTCGACGCGGGGTCAGTTCGACGCCATACATTTTTTTCGTATTTTTATTTATTTTTAGAATAAGTTTGCATCATTATTCAAATAAATGCGATATGCCTGATATAATATATATATTTTATATGTTATATATATGAAGCGTGATTCAAATAAATAAGTAATATGACTGATATAATAGATATATAATAAATGCTAATGTGAAACCCAAAAAACTATAACAAAGAATTCAACAGGAATTACTTCGTTGATAAGAAAAACCTGGCGTTGTACTTTATTATTTTGACATCCTCAAAGAATGTTCTAAACTGTTAGTCTTTCAAAAGTGCAAATGACGCTTCCGAACTAATTGCAATTTTAAGAAAATTCCAAAGGTTTTGAACATATTTCAAACTTTATTGCATTTCAACTAGCTTATCCTTATCTATTCTTCTTTCTTTGAAACATATTACAGGCTTGTTAGTAACTCTATCTCTATTCTGACAAGTGCAATTTCCCCCCCCCCCCCAACCTTCGCTATCAACTGAACGAATAAAGTTCAGACATTTAGCAGAAAATTAGCAAAATAGCAGAATTCCATTTAATGGGACGATATAATACCGATGCTGATTTATTTCAAATATGCGTGCAAACAATCGCTAAATCAATAAATAAAAATCAGTCATATTACTTATTTATTTGAATCACGCTTCATATATATAATATAAAATATATATATATATATATATATATCATATCAGGCATATTGCATGTTTATTCTAAAAATAAATAAAAATACTAAAAAAAAATATGGCGTCGAACTGGCCCCGCGTCGAAACGTATGGCGTCGAACTGACCCCGCGTCGAAACGTTGGCGTCGAACCGTTGGCGTCGAACCGTCGGCGTCGAAACGACCTGCTTCGACTTTTATTATGTTGATATTTTATTTCGAGTTAACTGATACCTTGAGCAAGAAAATTTGTCCCATTTCTTGAAAAGTTATACACCTCCATACCATAATGTACGGAGGCTTGTTTCCATCTGTTCAAAATGAATTAAACTTGTCTCATCAAAGAAAATTAGTTCAGCCCAATAATTAACTTATATATATATATATATATATATTAATTTTTTGTTCAACTTAGGTCCTATTTTATTAGTTCTTTTCCTTAAAAATGGCCTTTTTTTTGCAGATCTTCTGTTTTTTTAACCTTTGCTTAATTGCTGCTGCACAAAAAAAAATAAAATAAAATAAAATACACTTTTGTATAATTTTTTTTTAAAGTTCTAAACATGATACAAATCGACTTTTTAACATTTGACTTTTAACTTTGCGGTCATCTCGCTTGGATGAGCAACGTGGGGCCACCTAAAGCCAAATTTACAGATTAAACTGCCAAAACTTTTTATATCTTGTTAACAACTTCTCACCAATGATTCTCTAACATTTAATTAATTTGACATCTTCCGCATTAAAATACATTTTACTTTTCAATCTAAAATTAACACCTTTTTGTGGTATCGTTAATTCCCAATTTTGAAATACTTTTCGAAATTACAACATTCCTAACACTTATTTTTTACATTGAATACTTGGATAAATCCTAAATTTTGCGAAGAGAACCTCTTAAAATCTATTTGAAAGTTTGCTTTTTAAATCATAAAATTGTCGGTTGCAGAAAAAGAAAAAGAAAATATCCAAGTCGTTTTGTCCCACAGTGTACTTCACATATTTGAGAGAGTGCTCATGAATAATCTACACGTGTAAATATGCATAAATAAACAGTTGTGGAAAAAAAAAAGTAAAAAAAAATATTTTGATTAAGCTAAATTTGAGTATCTAGTTGAGTAAATTAACTTAGTTTACAGGCGATCAGTTGTGAACTTCAAAAGTGAGTCTGCTTACAAGTATACTCATTAGATTGATTACAGCTGCAAAATACAGAGTGATGTTTTTAAACTGACATATTCAGAGGAGGCTGTAACTCAATCTAACAACTGAAAGCGCACCAAACATGATATGGAGACTAATGGGACATGATAATTAAGTATTCCTCGAAAAAAAAAAGTTTCCGAAAATCGCTGATAGGAGATTTCATGCCGCTGCTGTAGCTTACCAAACCGAGAATTAGACAGTTCCGAAAAGTATTTTCAACTGAAGTGAGTCAGGTCAAGTGAATATGCAACTCACATTACGAGTACGCGTTCATATTCAATGTGATCGAATTATTCGCTGGGCAAGTGAATGTTGTGAAAAGCTTAACAATTCACTGAAATTTTGCATATGCTATTATTTCTCTCTCTCTCTCTCTCTCTCTTTCTTTTTTTTGTAGCACTTTTTACATTGTACAGCGCAATAAATACTTCCATTGGCGATTTTGGAATTAATTTTTTTCTCCGTATCGCACTTCCCATGTCAACATTAGTCTCCATACCAAGTACTTGATAGAATAGTGTTAATTTAAAAGCTTATCATTCTAAAAGTATACATAAAAACATTAAAACCATTAAAAGTCAACTGGCACTAGCGCTTTCAGCCGCTATCCGCGGCATTCATCAAGTACGCTTCTCGTGAACTGATGTTCTGGCGGTCTTGCTATCTGTCTCCTCCTGCACTCCTCATCCAGCATAGCGCGCTACCTTGCGTCTATTTCAATTGGTTCAGTACTGCATGAATTCACCAAAATTTCGACGGCTTCGCGTTTTATTGCATAAAAATAATTATTAAAGTGGGCTATTTTAGTAAAGTTTTTGAAATCTATTTTTATATTTTCATTCTGATTTGCTTTGGTTAGGGCTCCCGTTATTTTATTATATTTTATATCGTTTTCGTGTTATTTTATGCATGTTTTTATTTTCCGTTTTGTGATACCTATATAGCATCCGGTTTTTACATTTTTTGTTAGTGAAATTTATTTTGTATATACCTGCAGTTTCGGAGAAGTGGATTTTGTCTTTATGATTTCTTATTTTTTGGAAAATACTATTAGGTTTTATTGAGATATTTATGTTCAATTCAGCTGCTTCCGCTTTTATTTTCTTACTTGTACCTTTGTTATACGGGATTGCGGGGGGGGGGGGATATTTTAGTTTTAGTTTTTGTGCGCTATTTATATCGTTAAACTTTTTCAATCTGTTATTATAGAGTTTATTTATTAAGTTCTTTTTATATCCTACATTTTGGCATATTTCGTTGATCTTTTGGAACTCTTGTTTTAATGAGATTTTGTAGAACATATGTTTATTGCCCGATTTATATACTATTGTATAACAGCTATTTTGTATCTATATGGGGTTTTACATTTAGCGTTTATGATTTAATTACTATTATATTGTTTCCGATAAACTGTAGTTTCAAAGGTTAAATTTGATGATTCAATTATAGTGACGCCTAACAAATTTAGTAAGTTTTCATTTTCTATTTAAAGAGTAAATTTAATGTGTGTATCAATTTCATTTAGTTTATCAAGTATATTTTCGGGGGAGGAAGTGGTACTTTTTTTATTATTGCAAATACGTCTTCAACATATCTGTACCTGTGTTTTATTTCTTTAAAGTTCTTTGGTATATTTATACTAAAGAACTAGAAATATACTAAAGGAATTTAAAGAAATAAAACACTGGTATAGATATTTAGATTAGTGTTAAATGAAAAAAAAATAATAATAACCCTGTATGTTAATGCTGCAAATTTTCCCTTAAAATGTGAAATAACAACACAATAAAATGATGTGCAGGTACCTTCAGTTAATTTCTTTTATATGTGATATACCTACATTCTATAATAATGTATAAATTAAAAATATATATATTCGAAATGTTTAAACTTTTCACAACCGGTTAATATAAAATACAAACTTGATTAAAAAAAAAAAAAAATTCGAGCCAAATTGGGAAAAATATAACCAGAAACTTGAGTAATTAAAAAAATCCCTTTTCGGCAATCTTAGGCAAATGTAGAATCCTTTATTTTATAGTTACAAAAGTAAAGAAATATTACGTATGCATTAACACATACTTAGCCAATGGCTTTGTTCCCACACATTGCATTATTTACGTCGCTATTCTGTTTTCAAGAAATTTAATTTTCAACTGCAAAAGGGTTTTTATTCATTCTACTTAAAATTTTAGGCTAGATTTATTGGTCAGTAAATGTTTCAATTTTTTAAAATCCAAGCTCATAATCATTCAACAAACAGAAGCCATAAAGATATACAATTTGGAGACAAAAATTGCGACTTAGCAATGAAATTTGTGATTTGGCGGCAAAATTTGATAGCTGACGACGAAAGTTTTGACTTGGTGACGAAATTCGTTATTTGACGACAAAATTTGGCGAGTTTGGCGATGAAGAATGGCATCTTTGGCGTCATTATATTTTCTTCCCACGCGAAAACCTCATATCTCTTCACAGATCAATATCTTGTTTCCACAAGATAAAAAGTCAAAGGAAGCTGTAACGTATTACTTTCAATTTCATTCGTAAATTTTAAACTCTTGCCTAAACCAGTGCTCTAAACTATTCACCACAAACGATATTTTTATTAAGACTAACGTATTATTTAAATTTTATATTTTTAAATGATTAATTAAAGCGGTTACCATGGTTTTTATATTTTCAGTGATCTTTTTTATTATCGTCTGCACGTGATGTATGCATCAGATTATAAATTTAAGCAATTAAAGCTATAGAAAAAGTCGACTTCATCACAACTGACGAAGAATCACTTTTTTACTTGTTACTTTTCAGCAATTGAAGCTACAGAAAAAGCTTAAATACAAAAATTGTTCTTTAGGGTAAGGCGGTAATTCGTCTGATTTGAATTTTTTTTTCTATTTTGAATATTAAAGAAATTATGGGCAAATGAAAATTTCCACCCCACCATTTTTTATCCCCTTTGAGCTGGATACCCCATCTATGAACTCGACCGAAATTTTTACTGTCCTGACAACATATACCGAGCTGGTTAAATTTAAATAAAAATGACTCCAGTTATCGCATTCACAGCTTAACATGTGAAAAAGCATTATATCTCTCTCTCTATATATATGTTTGAGCTTTGCTGCGTTACTCAAAAAACTGCCGTTTTTTATGATATAAACCTATGAACGGAGGGTGGTTTTGGATTCTAGGGGTCATGATCGGTGTAGATATGAAGAAAATTTCCAGAAGTTGTGTCAGGAGGACCATTGCAATGGGTAGATTTCTTATAAGGAATCTACCTAAAAATGAAAACTTATGAACATATTTCTTAAAATGTAACAAAAATTGAATAGAAAACTTATGAGATATTTTTAGATAGAGGCGTCAAAACAACTGTTTTTTTCTCAACATTTCTTTTAGGGTAAAATCTAGTATTGTTTAGTCATTTAGAAATTATTTGAAGAAACATAACTATCCAATGAAAATGATAATATACCTTGCAGTAAATTAATGAATTATTTTCGTAATTAGTAAATTTTACTAAGCGTCAGCGAGAATAATAAAAACAATAGTTTTTATATAAGCAGTAACAAAAAGATGTTAAATTAGAATACCATGTAATTTAAACTTCTTTTAAATTTCAAATATAAGCAAAAAAAAAAAAAAAAAATTATATTAAGTAAGATAATATAATTTTTTATTTTTATTTAGACGAATAACGTGAATTTTAAAAATGCCAATGAATAATATTTAAACATTTTTCTACTTGTTTTGCAGCAACTAAGAATATTAAGAATATATATATATATATATATATATAAGTATAAAAACACAAAAATGAACACAGAAATGAAACAAAGTAATTAAATATAACATTCGTATAAAAAAGATACTGCGACACTTTTTATATCCTTACATTAATTTATATAACTTGTTTTACGTCACTATTACCTTTCTTTTTCCTTTCTTTTTCTTTCTTTTTTTTTTTTTTTAATGATTCATCAGGATCGTTTTTAGTACGAATAAGAATTTTTTTTATTCGTAATCTGTATACGTTGAATAATATACAAAATATATCTCTTTGATATGGAAATCCACATATTTTTTCTTTTATTTTTCAATACATATGTTTTTGACTTCATCAATGAATAAATGGGAAGAAAAAAAAAATAATAAAAGCTTTTAGAGAAATAGCGTTAAATAAGTTTTATTAAAGTGATTTGCAGACTATCCTGTTTTTTTTTTTTTTTTTTTTTTTAATATATGAAAGAAATATTTAGTGCTTTTGTTAAATATCTGAAAAAGGAAAGGTAAATAAATTTAACTGAAAGATTCTTAAAACAAAAGATTCTTAAAACAACTTAAAGAAAAGAAGAAAAGAATAAGGAATATTTAAGATGAAACTGATATTTTTTGTGAGTATTTTTCAACTAGATAAATGATTTACAGGATGAACTGACGGAAAACGTAATTGGAAGCTATCATTAACAAACATATTTTACAGCTTTTAAAATTGAGGATAGATTTAATTAAAAATATATAGAAAAATTAAAGATAATTGCGTTTTTTACTATTTACAGATAAGTTAAATTTTTTTTATTTGTTTATGCCTAAATCTTTAGCTTTTCATTTTTTTTTTTTTACTTTATTCTAGACCTCTAAAAAGAAAGTAATGATTTTGTGAAAATTTTCATTATTATGAAAATATCATGGAATGCAATATAAAAAACTAGAATGTTGTGGCCACCACATGACTTTCTTCTATATTTTCCTATACAAATTTACACAGTGAAAATAATTTATTAAAATTATTATTTAAAAAAAATTATCTTCCACTATTATGGAGACGATTTCCATATTAGAGAAGTAGTATAACACTAAATATCCAAAAAGAGTCAATTTTATTGTCAATATTACATAAAATATATATATTTTTTTTTTTTGTTAAAAATAAAAAAAAAATGATAATTTTATTTAAATTATCGCAGATCAATGGTTCAACCATTCGTTTTAAAGGTATTTTGAATGATACCCATCATGAAAATTTACTCTCCTCGAGCGGGGACTGTCCCTCCAGGGGGGAGGCCAGGCTCCTACATACACAATTTTTTTTCCAGTTATCTATCTATATTACAAATAATTCTTTTAAATTTCATAATAATTATTAAAAAATAATTCTCTCTATGCATATTTATACAAAATTTTGTCTTATACCACACCATGTTAAAAATTTAGAAAAAGTGGGAGGGCAACGCAGGCTGTAGGACAATTTTTACCAAAAGTTGATAGGCACTAATTTATGTCAATGTGTAACTACAAACCAATTTGTATGAAATTCTGTGCGGTAGTACCTGAAATACAGTTGCCACAAAATTTTGTCACATACACAGACAGACAAACATTTTTAAAAAAATGGCCAAATCGTGTTCTACAGCTGTCAAAACGTGTAAATCCCTCAAAACACCAAGGTCGAAAATTTTTTACGAATCCAATACTTTCTTCTATTGAATATAGAAGAAAGCAATAATATTTTTAGTAATTTGTACTGCGTGAATTTATAAAAATGTAGAAGAAAGTTTTGGGATGGCTACATCACACTAGTTTCTAACAATTAGACAAATAATTTATTTTTGCCTATAAAATTTACAAGAAGTTGCATAAAATTAACAATCGACTTTTTGTTTAAGATTTTCATTTTTAAATATAAATTTCAAATATTTGAAGTGCTTACTGCAGTCATAATAGCTCCTGGATTAATAAAGGGTTTTCCAATAGGGATGATACAATTTTAAATGGTTAGAATGGCAACACTGCGTATTATTTTTTGACATTTCTTGTGTCATTTGTGTTTAGTATGCTATGCCATTTAATCATGCAAACATGCACTCTTGAACAACCTTCCGAAATTATTAAATTGTTTTATCAAAATGAGTCTTCATGTGTGAATACTGAAAAAAGTTTGAGAATTCATGGACGACATTATTCAGTTCATCGACTTAATCGATTGTGATTTTTTTCTTTGGGGATATGTTAAGTCAGAAGTTTATGCTGATAATCCAAAACAATTAAAAAACTACATTGAATGGGTTATTCGTGAAAACCAAATTTATGTGAAAGATTGATGGAAAATTGGGTTGACAGAGTGCGGTGGGTACAGAGAAGTCGTGGTGCTCACATGAACGATATTATTTTCATACTTAATGGCCTAATGTAAGCTTTCAAAAAAAAAAAAAAAAAAAAAAAAAATGTATCTCACTGAATATATATATATATATTGTATCACTCTTAATGGAAAACTCTTTATTACTATTCGTAACCATTATCAATAATATACGATTTAATGCAATCAATAATGATTAATTATGCCCACCAACGACAAGCACTTCATGAAGTATTTCTATTGTAGATAGAACGACGGAAATTATTCATTAGGAAGTGAAATATAATATCGGAAATTACTTTTTTTACAATCTGATTGCTGTTCAGAATATTTCATATTTTATTCTATAAATAATTTTACTTTCTCGTTTCTTTTCCTAAAAAAAAAAAAAAAAAAAAAATCCACTAAAATTTCTTGATAGAAGTGAAAAAATTATAAGTAAAAAATTTAAATAATTTTTCAAAATGTATTATTATTTTTTTAATATAATCGATACTTTTATGTAAAGAAAAACTTTATTTTAACAAATTTCTCTTAGATATGTGGAAAGTTCTAGTAAAAGTATTTTTAATAAAGCATAAAATTACCTATATATCACGTACCAAGTTAATTTTTACAATATTATTGATTATTTTATCACTTGCTAAAAGTGTATCAATTCAGCAATTTTAAAGAAATATACAAATCTCTGAAACTTTACAATATTAGCGTTATATAGTTTCTCTTACTCATATATGGTAGAAAACATATTGTCATGTGGACGAATTTTCAAAATAGATTTGCTGTTATAATTGAATATTTTAGGGTTCATTGACATAAGAATGAAATTTTTGCAGCTGTTTTGGGTGTTTTCTATTCTATTCTCTCTCTCTCTCTCTCTATATATATATATTTATATATATATGAAAATAGATGTGTATGTGTGCCCGTCTGTTATTAGCATAATCTAAAAATAGATATCAGTAAGAAGTCTAAACCTGGCATTTTCAATTTGTTCCATATGTTGACATTTCTTGAAACTTTTTTACTGAGAGCGAACAAATGGTCGGTATAAAAGGACACATAAAAGTAATCATTGACATATTTAAAATCTTTAAGCTGCTGTAAACATAATAAATCTAATAAAGTCGAACCTCATTAACGTGAATCTCAAGGTGGATAAAAAATTTTGTTCATGTTATCAGTAGTTCGTGCTATCCTAACTAATCTTCATATAACTAAAGTAATCTTCATTTTGACGGGGATTATGGAAGCAGTTCCTGTTAAAAGTAATTCACGTTAACGAGGTTCAATTGTATGTATTTTTTATAGGCACAGAAGTGTTTTATAGAACACAATTTGAAAATCATTCACCATCCATTTACCAGTCCTTAAAATGAATTCGGATATATTAAGGTTTTGTAATTTCTTGAAGTTATTATTATTATTATTATTATTATTTATTTTTTTTTTTTACTGTAGGGAATTCAACTAAAATATGTGGTGCATATACAATGAATATATAATATACAGATTTATCCAAAATGTGTGAAATATATTCTTTACTTTTGAGTGTTTATTGAAAGTGCTTTACACAATTTTACTATATCCAGAAAAAATATCACTGTACAAGAGTTGCATAATAAGGTTTAAACATGAATGTAAGTTAGTGAAGAAAAATTTACTCTATTAAAATACGAGATTAGAGAAAGCAGTATAAGTACCATATACTGTACAAAAATCTTTTAAAAAATAGACATTTTCCGTAACTTTACAACAGAAAATTTATGTTTTCTAAAACATTAAAAATTTAGTTTAAAATTACATCCCAATATGTCAAAAGAAACATTTTCTGTTGCCAAATAAAATTCGTAAATATTGATATACATTTCATCTGGTGGTTATATATTTTTTCTGTTTTGCATACGGAGAATTGGTATAGAAGTGCTAATTAGTAAGACAAATTTTGCTTCCGTGAATGAGAGGCAACATCATCGCCTGCTGTGCGGTGAACTCTGGATCGATCTTAGCTGGGAAAACTGGATTATTATTTATTTAATGTTGGAAATTTTACAGTGTGCCTAATTGAAAAAATCTGTTGTGAATAAATTTTCTCTGTTACAGAGCATTTTTTCCACATATTTTTGCATAGCATATGGATATTTTACGAGAACTTTGCTGCAATATAACAGGATTTTATTTTACAGAACACCAGTTTTTATATTTATTTTGCAAATATACTATATTTCTAATGCAAATATAATATATTTAATTGCGAATATACTATTTTTAGAACTTCATACTGTATTTTAAAGCATTTCTAACTTCAAACTGGATTTGTACAGTGCTGACAATGACTAAGAAAAGCCATTTACCCGATACTTTAAAAAAGGAAGATCGGACGCTACTTAAGGCTGAAGACAGAAATAGGCTTGTTACAAGCAGATTTGTTTAATACTGAATTTCTTTTTTAATGTAGGCCAAGACTGTATCTGTTTGAATCGAAAACCTGAAATTCGACATTGCTTGTGTGAATTTAATAGCTTCATCTTTGAAAATACTTTGTAAAACAGATTCTTCTCCCATGAACATTATTGTTGAACATTAATGATCATTAATGTTGTTGTTAATGCTGAATATTAATTTAAATTTTAATGAATTGTGCATTAAATAATTTTTTTCTGTTGATTCTAGAAAAATTTAGCATCAATCAGTATTTATAAATAAAAAACTAAACATTTTTCAAAAATTTTATATTAAAAAATTAGGAAACGGTAACTGAGAAACTTTGACTAAAAAAAACTAAATAAAAGGGTTTTAATAAGGATTGTATCTGATTGTAGTTGTAATGTATTAATTGTATAGATTTTCAAAACCTTGAATCAAGTTGTAAACCATTAAAAAAAAAAATCCATGTACTGAAAAACCGTTATTCTTATTCATTTAGAACCATGAACCATGAGAGGAGGATCTGTTTTACAAAGTATTTTCAAAAATAAAGCTATTAAATTCGCACAAGCAATGTCGAATTTGAGTTTTTCGACAGAAAAAGATCCAGTCTTGGCCTACATTAAAAAAGAAATTCAGTATTAAAGAAATCAGCATATAATAAACCGATTTCTGTCTTCCGCCTTGAGTAGCATCCGATCTTCCGTTTTTAAGGTATCGAGTAAACGGCTTTTCTTAGTCGTTGTTAGCATCGTGCTAGGCACAGTTGGAAATTAAAAATGCTTTAAAATATTGCATGAAGTTTGTAGAATAGTACAATTGCAATTTTTCCGACTCCCGAAAAAAGCTTTTAAATACAATTTTTCATAAAACTTACTTTTTAATAAGCCAATTATATTTCATGTAAACTATATATATTTTACATTTAACTTTATTATTTTGACAGTAAATGTTAAAAAATCTATATACATTACATATTTACATTTCAAAATCTCTATTTAGTAGTAGAATGAAACTTCTTTAACACTAAAACTTGTAATATCATTCTTTTAACTAATGTAAAAAGTTGTAGTTTTTATTTCTAGATTAATTTTTAGGAAATATAAAAACTTTTAAACATAAATTATAATTCTATAAAATACCATAAATATATTTTTGTAAAAATTTTTATTCTTTTGAAAGTGACGAATAACAAATTAGTCATATTTTGGTTTAATAATACTTTCTATAAATACTTTTTTTATTTCTCAATTTTCCTAAGCTGCGAAATGATATATGAGGTAAAAATATACATTATTACGTTGAAAATTGTAATTGAAGATATTTCTCTAAGAAGATGTTCTTCGCTTCATTTATAAATATTAATGGGGAGATTCATTAACGGAAACTTCTTTTGTTTCGCTAGTATTTTGTGAATAAATTATTAGTCTCCAATTTCTTTTTGAAAGGTTTTTTAAAAAGAAAGGAAACTTTTTAAAGATTGAGAAGTAGTTAAAAATTATTTTTGAAAGATATTTCCTTTTACCAGCAGTTAATGAATTCTTTTGATGTGTATATCTACTTAAAAGCATTTTATTTTATGTTGTATAATTAACTATTAAGAAAAATATTCATAAATAATTTCATATTGTGAAATTAAAAAGGGATTAATTACAGTATGGATTAATTACAGTAACGTATATTAATTATCATAAGTAAAGTATATTAAATACATTATCATAAAACTGACCTTAAAAATTTAAAACGTAGGTTAGTGACGTAGTTTATTATTTTAATACAACCAAAGAAATAATTATTGTTTCTTAAAGAGGCTAGATCCCATGTATCATTTATTTCCCGTCGTTATAAAATATTGTTTTAACATAATGTATATAATTTTTAAGAAATTTAGAAAGTTGTTTACATAAACTAACGTTATAGTAATTTGGTCGTGACCCTCTGCAGAATAACACAGCACTAGTGTGATGTGGCCACCACATGATTTTCTTCAATATAATTTTACACAAAATTTATTCAATACAAATTGTTTATTAAATTATCAAATTATTTTCCATTATAAATGCAGACGTTTTTTATCTGACAGAATTATATCACTAAATGCCGAAAGAAAGTAATTTTTTTTTGCAATTATCAGAAGAAATGTGACTTTTTCGTTAAAAGTAAAAAAAAATCGATAACTTTGTTTTAAATTATCACAGATCTGTAGTTCAATCATTCGTTTTAAAGGTATTGACGAAATCTTTTGAAAGATACCCATGTTGAAAATTTACTCCCCCAGAGATTGGGGAAGCGATGCCCCAACATGCACAAAATTTTTTTCCTAGTTAACTACTACTATTATCAATAATTCATATTAATTTTACAATCATACGATTAAAATAACTTTCATTATGTACATTTATACGAAATTTTGTCCTATACTGCCATGTTAAAAATTTAGAAAAAATGCGATCACAGCTCCACCTGTTGATCGAATAATCCCCAAATCTAATCAGCACCAGTTTATGTCAGGGTCCAATTAAGTACCAAGTTGGGTTAAATTTCGTTCATTGGTTCGTAAGATACATCGTCCACAATATTCGTGATACACATACACAGACACACAGATACACAGACAGACAGACATTTTCTAAAAGCAGTCAGATCGTGTTCAGGACATCCCAAAACTTGTAAATCCATCGAAAACTGGAGTTCAAAAATTTTCACGTATCCAATACTTTCTCTATATATACATATAGAAGAAAGTAATAAGTGAAATAAATAAATAATAATAATAATATTAAATACAGCATTACTAAGAAAGGCATTAAATTGTTATAGCAAAATATTATATTTTTTGTTTATAATGATCAAGTATTAGATAGACCGGAATGTTCTGTCGTTTTGAATTGAAAACCTAACACCAGAACTTTATCCTGGCCAACACTTATATAATTTTTAAGATGGTATTTGGAAAAATATAACATAAATATTGTTAAACAAAAATTCCCTGTGTTATGGTTCTAATATATATCGCTAGAAATTTCCGGTACACCTAATATAACATTGAATAAAAATATGCTATTTATTTAAACAGAAATAAAGTAAATTTAAACTATGGTGTAAATCTCAGGAAAAAAATATTAGCATTATTTACCAAATTATGAATTGAAATGGAAACAGACAATATGAAATATTATGGATAAAAAGGGAATTTTAAAATAAAAAAAGAAAACATCTTTGAACTAATTAGAAGCATCTTTTGTGAAAATTAACTTTAAAAAATTTACTCTGTTTTGAGAGAGAAAATATAACAATGATTTTTTGATCGATTATTTTTTAAATAAAAGAAGACATTCTCTGTATTACATAATAAACAAGAAACCCAATTTATCAGATAGAAGTTTATACCATTAAAAGAATAAAATATCTTTATAAAAAGTAGTATAAGTATTTATAATGCTTGCTTGATTTGATGAATATTAAAGTAGTAGATAATACTTTTTCGTAAAAGTATGCAAATATTTGATTTGTTTTAAAGTAAAAGAAAGAAAAGTTCAGTCTAAAATTTATACGTCATAATGAGATATTTCAAAGATTTTCAAAGTACATATTCAGTAATTTTATTAAAAAAAGAAAATGTCTAAATAATTAATAACATTCAGTTAATTAAAACCTGTAATACAGATAAAAAAAATTAACAAACATTATTAAAAGTTTTAAAATATCACGTCATTAATCCTGTTCTGTATTAAATCAAATGTTATTGCGTAATATATGTATACAGAGGCTGTTCGCACATTTTTTAGACGATTTTGATGGAGTGCACTGAAACAATTTCACTCATATTTCGTGTTTTATTTATTCCGTTTGATAGCCATTGTTCTTAACTATCATTCTATATCGTAATTTCTATGATAATAATGTTTTTTTATAATATCGGAAGAGGTAAATTTTTCCACTCCTCTTGAACGGCTTTCCAGAGTCCACGAAGCGTTGTAGGTCGGTGTTTGGATAATGCTGATTTTAAGAGTCAAAAACACAAAAATCCAACGGTGATACATCAGGAGATTTAGCAGGAAGATCAGTGAAGGGTATGGTTTTAATTCCTGTTTTTTGCTCCATTTTTTTCTTGAAAACAGTTGCGGATTGTGATGTGTAGCTGCTTGTTTGTCTTGATACAGTTCAACGGATTGATAGCATTGTGGATAAAGATCACGATTTTCATTTTAAAATATTGGAATTAAAATATATTCTTGATAGTATTTAGAGCTGATTTTGACATTTTTGTCACATTTTTGTCACACGAGGGAGGTGAAACCTCCCTCGGGTGTTGGTGAGCGGAGCGAGCAGGGGGCAGAGCCCCTAGTTTCTTAAGAAAAAAATGTTAAACATGTCTTTTTTATTTTATATTAACACAATAAACCGTATTCGGGATTGATAGAAGCTTTATATTTCTATGGAATTCGTGGAGTTATAGCACATATAAATGAATTTGCTGTGAGAAATGGTTGACAAATCAAGAGCATATATTCACGATTACCAACAGTATGATAATGTAATATCATAGAAACAAGATTGGATAATATGATACCAAAATAAATAATATTTTTTATAAACGGATATGAAAACTATCAAATATTTACAAAAAAGGATAACCTATATAAGTGCTACACAAACATTCACTAAAAGGATTTTGAAATATAACTCATTGAAAAGAATTTCTTTGGTAAAAATTCAAAATCAAATTTTTTTTATAAAGTGAAACATTTTCAGATGAATGTTTCTCAATGTTAAAATGGTAAAAACATGAGATACTTTGGTTCTGTTTTATTCTCAAAGGTTTTAAAAGAGGGTCTTCTTGAAATAAGGAAGATTATAAAAATACCATTATTTAATATCGATAAACCATATAACTTTATTTCACAGAAGAAATAAAATAATTTCAATCTTATAAAGAAAAAAAAATCAATAAAAGATTTTTTAAAAATAAGTGTTTTGGTTGTTCTATAATAATGAATTCTGAACATTCTTTTTTTTTTTTTTTTTTTTAATCAATTTCTTCTGTATTCAGAAGTAGAAAGAACTGGATTCGTCACAATTTTTATTTTCAGTGTTTGACATTTTCGTAGGTTTTAAGATTTCTTAAAAGTGTCGTGGTTATGTTTTGAATTATAAGTGACATATTTGTGTAATAAAAGTTTTATGGTATCTCTAGATCAAGAAAAAATGCATTGAAATTTTATGAGATTTTATATTTAGTTGCACTTTGGCACAGAATGGTGTTTATCAATTTTTTGTTTATATATCTGAACAGACGGCATTTATTTATAATTTGTATCATGACAGCATAGGGCAAAATGCCATATAAACATAAAAAATAGAAAACTATTTTCAAATGAATTATATATATATAGGTTAGGTGCTCCAGTGATTGGCATGCTCCAGTAATTGACATCTATCCCGAAATAATTAATAAATAATAAAAATAATAAAATCGTATATTTTATATATAAGAGTTTTAACATTTTATGTGAAACACTGGAGCATAGGGTGCTAATAACCGATAAAATGAATAACTAGCAGTGTCAAACACTAGAATATAGGGTGCCAATTACTGATAAAATGAAAAACTGGCAGTGTCAATTACTGGAACATTGAGTGGGTGTCAAATAAAAATTCATTAAAAAAAATAATTGTTATCAAATGCATATATTTTAACATATATGTGGTTCTGAATGTCTTTCATACCATATGTACTAATTTAAGGTTTCAAAAAAAATATTTTCTGATGACTAGAACCATAAAAACATGAGAGATTGCTCTGAAAGTGTCAATCTTTGGTGCACTTACCCTATATATATACACACACACACACATATATATATATATATATAAATGATAGTCAACCATGATTAAAGCTTTGTAGATGCAGCAGTATCATTCTTTCTCGTAAATGGAACTACACCTTCGGTAGTGTAAATATTCATTATGACTATTTTTCGAACTCGTTAATATCTTCAAAACGAATGGTTAAAGTAAATATCTGCAATAATTTAAACCAAAGTTAACCTTTTTTTTTTTTTTTTTTTATTTTTAATAAAAGAAATGAAAAAGAATTTGGCGGGAAGGAGGGCAATGGAAGACATGATGTGCAGAACTGAACTCTTTTGTGAAGGCGCTGAGGAGATTTTTGCTAGTGGCTCTCTAGAATCGGAAGAGGTGCGATACCTTTGAACTATAAAACCAGAACTATTCAAATTAATAATCTTATTCACACGAAATCAATTTATCATACTTACATCTATAATAATAAATCTTAAATAAGTCTTGAATCAAATAAATTCTATTCTTCAAAGATGAAATCACTATTCGAATTATTTGAGTGCCATTGTCGTTTAATATTCCCGGGATGCTGGCAGAGGGTGAGTAAAGTTAAACTTATTCTCATTTATTCTAATGGATATTATTTTGATTTCATAATTGAGTAAAATTGGCATCTAAAGTAAAATCGTAAGGAAATCTTATTCTCAGATATTCTAGGTTTAATGTAAATTAAAACGAAATTGTTATAAATGAAAATTAGTCGTATATTCTTCTGTTGGCTTCAAAGCAATTAGTAAAGCCAGCATTTATTAAGATGTTGCCTGCAAATTTCTTTGTTTACGATAAAACTATGCGACAACTTCTGTGGTACAAATGCACGAAACTCGATATGTGAGAAGGATTTCCTGAAGAATTATGCTGATTCAATTTAGATGTATATCGGCAGACGGGACATGTTGTAACTCATTTTCTGATACTTTTCAAACATATGTAACTCAGCATGTATTGGTTAAATTATATACACTAAATAAACATGCACTAAATTACATAGGTAAAATATTTGCTGCAAGAAACAGTGTTTATTGAAGTTTTGACCGGATATTCAGTAGGTGGAGCTGTTAAATAGAATGATATAGAAGAAAGTCTTGTGATGGCTGAAACGCAATAGTTTCTTTTGTACTATGATAAAAAACAGCAAAGAAAAATAATTAAAATAAATAAAATACACGATATGAATAATAAGCAGAAAGTAATAACAATTGATTCCCAGTTAAGAAGTATCCGGTAAGTATTTTTAAACTAGTATTCTGTTTATATCTTCCGTTTTGTTAATATCCGTATCGTTATATAACGAATGATTTTCTTAAATTCATTTTGCATTATTAATGTATGAGTAACGTGCATTAGATATCTGCTTATTTAATTATTATTAAGCGAATATAACCTCATTTACAGAAAATTAACTGTATAATAAATAATAACGATAAATGAAATTGACAACAATAAATTCAACAATAAATGAAATTATAATGTATATTTTATTTTAAAAGGTAAGGATCACAGCAGCCTGTTAAATTGAGCACCGAGCTTGTGATTGGGAAATTCGAATGTTATTTTAAATACACTAATTTCACAGTATTAAAATAAAGTGCAATACATGGGAAGAATTTCAAAAAGTAGAAGCATTTATGATTTATCCTTAAAGCTAAGAGCAAATAAACTTGTTGTAAAGAATGTTTATTTAACTCTAACACACTTAACTAAAACAAAATCTAAAATTTTCATTTTTATGGAAAAATGGAGTATTAATTTAAATTTGCCTAAGAAAAATAAAGTGGTAAAATAAATAAAAAAATGAAATGTTTCCTTGGTCAAAAAATAGTTTAAAGTTAATAAAAAAAATTATGTCAGAATAGAAGTTTCTATAAAACATTAAGAATTTATAAAACATTATTATATTTTATTTCAATGCCTTTTGTAGTGCCTACATTGATAATGAGGCTTTCTCTCTCTCTTTTAATCAAGCTCTGAAGATATTTACTTTACTTAGATATACCCACGATGATACCTTGAAAAATTAAGTTAGCTACAGAAATTTTTTGCATTGGAATTAATAATATGTTTTATAAAGAATGACTACAATACTTTAACATAAAAAGGAAAAATAAACGTAAAATTTTACAAATAAGCGTACGTCGATTTCTAAATGTCGGGTAATTATTTAATTATTATTATTTTTTTTTTTTAAGATTTTGTTATATTTACTTTACCAACATAAATATGTAACGTAAGTATTCTAATCATGTCAAAAATTCGAATTTGAGATTTTGGTGTTTCTATACGTTTTCAGGTTCCCTGAGTTAATTTTTACTATTTTTACGATGATGTATGTGTGTGTGTATGTGCGTATGTACGTGTGTAAGCGAACACGATAGCACCTAAACATTTTGTTCGAATGAACTGAAAGTTGGCACGAATATTATAGGTCACGGTAGCATGAACCCTATTTATTTTGGTGAATCTAGACTTATAGTTTTTTTACAGGGACATAAAGAAAAATTGTTTATGATTACGGTCTGTGGGCCCAAATTTTTTAATATGCAATAGCGTCTGGACGCTTTATTCGTCTGAGCTGAAAATTAATACAAATTTTATAAGTTACCATCGCACGAACTGTATAGATTTTGGTGAATCTAGCACTTATAGTTTCTTAACAGGGACAAAAAGAAATATTCTTTATCATTATGGTGTATGGGCTGAAAATTTTTAAAGTGTGATAGCGTCTAAACGCCTTATTCGATTGAGTTGAAAATTTATACACATATTACAGTGCACGGCACAGTTGCACGAATTGTTTAGATTTTGATGTATCTAGCACTTATAGAATTTTACAGGGATACAGTGAAATATTCTTTATCATTATAATCTATAGGCCGAAATTATTTGGAGTGCAATAACGTAGAATTGAACAATGGAGAAAAATACTTAAACACCATAATTTTTAATTTTGTTTAATTGATTTCTCTTACTTTAATTTATTTATACAATCGTTAACTACTTTATTTTCGGAAATTCGAGTGAAGTCACTCCAGATTTTTTTTGTATAACAATAATTTTCTGAATGAATTTGCATTAGATATTTTAGAGCTTCCACTCTATCAATTAATAAGATTAAAATTTTAGCAAATGTATTCATACATTTTGTTTAAAGAAATGAATCGTAGTATTTAAATATTTTACTTATTAATTTATCTAGTGAATAACTAGAGCATGTTTTCAAAAATACATCTTATAGATAGAATATATTTAGAGTGAGCACTGTAAAAAATTTCAGTAAAATTTGGAGAGTTGACCGTTTAATTATACGGCCAGCTCCCTTCTTTGAGGAAAAAGTACAGTGCACTCTAAGCAAATTTCAGTAAAATTCAGAGAGTTGACCGTTAAATTATACGTCCAGGACCCCTCTTCAAGAAAAAAAGTCCAGTTCTCGTATTTGTGAGAAAGTGTTGCAAAATCGAAAATTTTGACCATTTAAAAAAGACCACTTCTCTTCTCCGAGGAAAAACAAAAAAAAAAAAAAATCATTAACGATATACGGACGTGACATTAAATTACGGTCACTGACTGGCAAAAAGTGTTCCTGTCACTGACCGTAAAATTAGTGTGGGAATATTTTTACAGTGTACAAATATTTAAAGTAAAGTGCTGTAAAATTCAGAGCGTTGACCGTTTATTCAAAGTCAATTACCATTTACGTGAAAAAGTCATGACGAATTTATGAGCATGACTTTATTTGTACAGTCAGTGACTGTAAAATCTTTAACGGTCACTTACCGGCAAAATGTGTTCATATTTTTTACAGTGAGTATTTTAAATAACAGCTTAATATTTCTGATTATTGCATTTGATAATTAGAACTAGAATTGCATTTTAAATATGAAACTTGCTTAACTTGAACTCTCGAGATAATTATTTTAAAATGATATTTAACGAGATTGAATATTATATTTACTAGAGTATAAAATTTCAACAAAGATCAGTTCATGAAACTAGATAATTATGGGAAATAGAAGTTTCTGAATTTGCTATTTCAACTGTTTTGGAAATTTTAACTAAGCATTTGGAAATTTTAGTTGTTACTTACAATGTTATTTATTCTACTGAAAATAATAAATATTAAAAAAAAAATAATACCCGAATTAAATTAAGAAAGTTCATTTTGATTTAAAAGAATGCAACGATTGGTGGTTATTTTAAAATTTTTTAATAGCAATCTTGTTTCTCAACGACGAATTTGTTTCATGGTTTTATTGCATAAATATTTCTGTAATTTTAATCTTTAGAATATTGAAAGGTGATTTAGTCAATGAAATAAAAATTGCTTATCTTTCAAAAATGTCTTAAAAATTTTAATTCAAATAGTCAGTTTTAAAGTTACATAAATGTCTATATTGATCATATCTGAAATTTAATTCGTTCTTTTTAAAATCTGAAGTATTATAAAAAGTACTTCGATAAATTTATTGATATATTTTTGTAATTTACGGATAATTAGATACTGAATATAAAGTTTTTAGCTCTTGTTTATTTTCATTGCAAAAGTGTGCTATTAAAAGTATTTGCGAATATTGATTTTTAACTGTAAAGCTTCTTTTAAAATTGTTCACAAATTCAAAAATACAGGTTGATCATAAGGTATTTGAGTAATCAATATGCTGTGTGGACTGGCGAGAATACGTGTCAAGAATTGGAAAACCGACTTCACATTCTTGGAGCTGCTAAAGATGCTTACGTTAGAATTTGTTAGAGTAAAAGACTTTCTAAGAAAAATAAATGGACATTAAATTTAGCGGAACAACCATGCGCTAAATTATAATAGTTTTTTTTTACAATAATTTTTTTGTTATCAGGGAAGGACTTCTTAATTACACTATTTATAGCTTAATAGTTGTTCAGAAATTTTGCTCGGTAATTTTACGAAACATAATATTTTTTGCAATCAGGAAAATATTACTCGATTACCTTATATTAGTGTAATATTTGTTCAGTAATTATGGTCAATAATTTTACCAAACACTTCAAATAATAATAATAATAATAATAATAATAATAACAATAAAACCATAAAATAAATAAATAAAAATAAAAATAAAATAAAATAAAATAACATAAATAAATAAAATAAAATAAATAAATAAAAATAAAGATTAAAAGGAAAACGAAAGTTTTATCAAACATCACACACGACTTAAAGATTTCTTAATGGAAATTTCTTTAAAGAACATTTCTAGAGATATATAAATTATTAGCAAGTAAGAAATTGAACAGCACTTTCCAGTATTTATTCTTATTTAATTGATAAGATTAAAATTTTAACAAAGAATTTCATGGAAATACTTTCTTCTATGAAATGAAGCATATCATTTTGGTATATCCTGTTTATTGACTTATCTGATGAATAAGTAAAACGTGTTTTTATCTTTATCTTTTTCTTGTCTTTAATTTTTTTAGTTAGAATATATTTAGAGCAAACATTATAAAGAAAAGCTTAATAATACTGAATAATTTAATAGAATGGAGTAGAAAGCTGATTTTTTTACCAACTATGTGAAAAATACCAGAGCCAGAAGTCGAACCCGGGCTATTCCGCTTAACGCGCGGATGCTCTAACCATTGAGCTACCCTGACTGATAACCAGGTCGGCACTTCTCACATATTTGCGTTGGAAAGGTCACCGAGTCTGCATTAGAGCAGCTATATTAAGTGACAAATTTGAACATGAAACAACTCCAACAGACCATAAAATTTCAATTTCGATTTTTTTTTTCTCAGCCTGGGTATCTCAGTGGTTAGAGCATCCGCGCGTTAAGCGGAATGGTCCGGCAGTGGTGATTCCCGGCAGTGGTATTTTTCGCATAGTTGGTAATAAAATCAGCCTTCTACTCCATTCTATTAAATTGAATTTTCAAGGTTGTTAAAAAATTTCTAAATACTGAATAATGCATTTAATAATTAGAACTAAAACTGCATTTTAAAATTAAAGCTTCATTAATCTGAACTCGCGAGATAAATATTTTAAAAGGATATTTAACGGGACTGAATATTGTATTTACTGGAAAATAAAGTTTCAACAAAGATCAGTTTAAGAAATTAGATAATTATGTGAAATATGTTATCGGAACTTGCTTTTAAACTGTTTTGAAAATTTCAATTAAGCATTGGAAATTTTTTGTTGTAGCATATCAGGCTATAAATTTGCTTTGTAATTTTTTTAAAAATAAAGATCATATTCAAAATAATTCTCTGTATTTAAAACGAATTTTTAAAGAAATACTATTGAAATAACATTAATAAGTTTAAAGTAGTAAGTGTTTGATAAAGCATGATACATTTGAACTGTTCTAATAATAAATATGTGGAAATAAATACTATTTATTAGGATATAAGGGAAGTTTCAATGCTTCAAAAAATTTTATTTATATTATTTATTATTCATTTATAGATTGTTTATGATTATTAAAAACATCAGATCTCAGAATGTTTAGTTTCACAGAGAATCGTGACATGCTAAATCATAAAGCTTATTATTAAAGAGATTGGTTGACTATTTTATGAGTGATTTCTATAGGTTAATTGCAAAACGTCTTGAAACCTTTTATTTTGAAAAGAAAATTTCACTGGTTGTTAAATTTTAACATGGAAAATATCTGTTAAAAATGTAATTTTATGAAATGTTTTAATTTCATATCAGCTATTTAAGATTAAAAAGGAAAAAAAGGATAAGGATCTCATAACACGTAAAAAAAAAAAAAAAAACAATTTTCATTTGTTAACGACATCAAATTCTACAATAACGGTAATTTCTTATACTGTACATATTATTTCTAAAATTTACGGATGATGTATTTAAGGTTTGGTGCACTAATGAATTATTTTGTGTTATTTTTAATTTTGTTCTGTCATCTAAAATTATTTCCTTAAATAAATCACTGAAATGGTACTGAATAACAAAAATGTTTTGTTAAACCTGTAATTAATTTTTTTATTAGTATTTTAGTTAACGCATGTTTTTTTTTTTTTTTTTTTTTTAAGTACGGAAGACTATTAGTCTCAATCTACATATTTTTACGATACCAGTTTTACGATAGTTAGACATTCCTCGAAATCGAAAATTTATCGAAACTATAATTGAAAGTACGAAGGACGATTAGCCTCAATCTACGGATTTTTATGATACCAGTTTTACGATAGTTGGACATTTATCGTAATCGAAAAATTATCAAAAATGTAATTGAATAATTTGAAAGCAACGTTATAATTTGAAAAAAAAAAAAAAAAAAAAAACTAATAGTCCTCTATACTAAGCTAAATTCTGCTTTTGGCAGATTTTTTTTTTTTTTTTTTTTTTTTTTTTTTTTTTTTTTAATTTACTTTTAATGTTATATTTTTTATAATTTCCTTTTTTAAGTTTATGGTGAAATAAAATTAACTTCTTAGGGAATATTCATTGAAAAAATAATCGTCATTCAAAAAGGTATTTTATACCTTATACACAAGATTTGAAGGGGAAAAAAATACAGGATGCTTTCATAAAATTAATGCTTTTATGAAATTTCCATATTATATGAATATTGGGAAGGGTACAGAATGACTCAAAATTTTTATATTTAAATGAATAGCTTAACATTTTCCAGTACACATAAAAAAAAATCTATCATTACATTTTTATGAAATAGTTATTATTGTTAATAATCACAAATTTAGAGAGATAGAGTTTTAACAACACATTATTAAAAATTTCGTGCAATGTTGAACAAATCTTTTCTACTAGTGGTAAAAAAAATTATATCTTTATTGTCTGTGAGATTTTATTTGTTCAAACATTTTACAAGTATTTTGTGCTACGGATCATGTTAAAATATAATAATACTAATAACCTTATAGTTATAGCTAATGCAGTACAGAAATTTTGTTCATTCTTGCATTAAATTTAATAATTATTAGTCTGTCTTTTACATTTTAGATAACGACGTTTTAAATACACCATATACTACCTACCCTCAAAGCATATATGAAGCAAGCAGCGCAACCAGTGTTATTAGTGAAATTTATTTTTCCGACTGAGGGAAAATAATGCCTGGACCGGGAGTCGAACCCCAGATCTTTGACTTACAAGTTCAAGGCTCTACCAGTTGAGCTATCCAGGCCGACAACCGGTGGACATTCCTCACTCAGACAACCTTTAGGCAGAAACATCTGGTCTATCATGTAGATAGCTCAACAGAAATAAGCCGCAGGTAAAGGGAAACACCATTAAACAATGGGAGAAAGAAATACAATACAGTATATTAAAATCACACAATCAACTGGTTGGGAAGAAAATCATATTTATTATTGAAATATTTATTATATGATTTTCTTCCTAATCAGTTGATTGTGTGATTTTAATATACTGTATTTTTTTCTCCCATTGTTTAATGGTGTTTTCCTTTACCTGTGGCTTATTTTTGTTGAGCTATCTACATGATAGACCAGATGTTTCTGCCTAAAGGTTGTCTGAGTGAGTAATGTCCACCGGTTGTCGGCCTGGATAGCTCAATTGGTAGAGCCTTGAAATTGTAAGTCAAAGATCTGGGGTTCGACTCCCGGTCCAGGCATTATTTTCACTCAGTTGGAAAAATAAATTTCAATAATAAATATGATTTTCTTCCCAATCAGTTGATTGTGTGATTTTAATATACAGTGTTATTAGATTTTGCTACTTTTTATTCAATAGTCACCAGTAATTTTGAGAAGTGATATTTGATATACATAATAGAAGATTAATCTTCAAAGTGATTAGGCAATCATTGCAATTAAAATTTAGTGGTGGATTTAGAATAAAAAATTGCAAAATTTGACAACACGGAGAGCAACATCTATGGGGAATATGTCTGTTAGATTTTCGGCCATTTATAGCAGCACGCATCATATCTAATATTTATTTCATACCAGGATATATTATACACGAAATACGCTACAAAACATGTACAAATCTAGCAACACAAAGTTTATGGGGGAATGTGTCCGCCTGATAACCGGCTATTTCGGACGCATTAGATTTTCTATAGAATCTTCTTTGGGTTTTCTTAAGGTAACATGGGTAGAGCTGCCAACATCCTAATGAATAATCCGGCCTCTTTTCCCCACCAGTCTTTCTTTAGAGTACTTGTCTTCTTATTTCATTGTAAATACATTTAAAGAGAAATACTATAATAATTATAAAATAAAAAACTTTTTATAAACCATGTTTTTAAATTTTTTGTTGAATCATAGTTATAGAACTACATTAGCACTTTATCAATGCGTATAATTTTTTTAAAGTGATAATGACGTTAATTTTTGTTAGATGCATAATTTAACTTTTTACAATTTTTTAACGTTCACGTTTAATTAAATGCATTTATTTTTATGTCTAAAAAAATGAACTCGTATTATTATTATTATTTTTTTTTTTTGGCAACAATTAAATTATAGTTAATATTTTAATGGCTATTTTTAAAGCTATTAGGAGGTTACTATTTTCATATTTTAATTAATTAAAAGAGAACTAATCAAAAATTCGAAAATAGGGCTTTGAAGTACTGTGTTGTCATCGGGCTCTGAGCTATTCTGAAAGTTTCAAATGTCTAGCTAGTAGGGAAATTAGTTGAAAATCGATTGCAAGATTTGTACTGGACAAAAAAACAAACAAGAATCGCAGTTAATAAAAACATGGTAAAAATTAAGTGGTATGGAAAAAAAGGGACGGGTACTAACAATACTCAGGATTAGGCTGGCAGCTATGCATAGGTAAAACGCTGGAAATTTATTGTTGCGTTTATATTTTAAATCATGCCCATTAAAAAGTATTGATATATGTAATATGTTCTTACTAAAAGTGAAATCTTATTGATTGGAATACATTAATACATATTTTCAATTTTTTAATTAATAAAATTTACAAAAACATTTCAGATATTTACTACTTTCAAAAACGGCAAATATTATACAAAAACAAAAGCATTTATTAGTAACTAATGATTTTCTGGAATGAAAGTTACAAAGAAAAAAATATTTCATCATTATTCTCAGTAGTTTTGTAAAATATTGCATATAAAGGTTCTATTGAGCAGGAAAATAGAATTAATGATTTGCTGAAAAATCATTAATGAAATTTTCTGTTGGGTAATTTAACCATGTACACAAATTAGTATGTAGAGTTTTTAACTTTAAATTTTAAACTTTAAATTTTAGGTTGTTCATTTTTTTCTAATTTTAACAGATAATTCAAATACATAAGATTGATTAAAACAATCTTTTAATATCAAAGGTTACAAAAATTCTTTTTCACACAGAATTTAAAAATTAATGAAATTATTTAAAATTGAATATTTTCTTAACTTATTAGTGTAAAATTTTATCTTTAAACTATTCTAAAGTATAATAAAGAAGCATCACAAAACTGGCGTTGTAAAATTATTACTTACAAACTTTGAATAAACACCATAAAATGCAATAACTCGCAACAATTGTTTCGGGTCGAAAAACACACGACCCTTCATCAGGCGAACAAAGTAAGCACGAGTGCTGCAGTCAGAGCGGCAACGCACAAAATCGTTTAAAATGAACTTTATAAACTTTATGAACTTTCTACTTTATAAACTTTTTCTTTTCATTTTAAACGATTTTGTGCGTTGCCGCTCTGACTGCAGCACTCGTGCTTACTTTGTTCGCCTGATGAAGGGTCGTGTGTTTTTCGACCCGAAACAATTGTTGCGAGTTTATTGCATTTTATGGTGTTTATTCAAAGTTTGTAAGTAATAATTATTCTAAAGTAATCTTTTAATAATATTAACCTACAACGAAAAAAAAAATTTTTTTTCAACGGTTGTCTTAAAATATTGTTTGACTTAAATAAAAAATTATATAAAATTAAGGCTTAAATAAAGTTTGGCTTAAATTATTTTTGTTCATTTATTTAGCTATCTGCTTTTATAATAAAAAGCTTCCTAAAGGATTTTAAGATAATTTATTTATCTCTATATATTAAAAAGAAGTAACTGTCGCTGGCGTCAATTTTTTTTGTCTGCGACAGCAACTTCTCGCGGAGGGCAGGGTTCTCCGTGTCATGAGATATATCAGTGTATTCCGACTGCTTCAAGGAAGGCATTTCAGCTGCTTAGAAAATTCTATCATCTTAATTATTGAAGTTATTAACTAAAAACATCGGGTTTATAAAGATACTCTATTTGCCACCGTACAAAAAGTTTGTATTATTACGTATTTTTTTTCTGTCTCTGACGTCACTTTCCTCGGGAAAATTAAAATGTGATCAATGGTGCAAATTAGAAAAATAGTCATCTTTGAGATGCTCCAGAGAAGAAAAAAATTGTTTAGAATAGTGAAACATGTGAAAATAACCGATATTCTCAAAATATTAAGTAAGAATTTAATAAAGATGAAATGAAAATTACTTTATATTTTTGTTTTAATTTATATTATTAGTTAAGTTTATACTATTAGTTTAGTTATTATTATTAGTTTTTATTCTAACGGTAGGCGAAAAAGATTTAGTAATGAATATCACGATTAGGTTAAATAACTATTGATATAGAGTTAGAGAGGTTAAGCCCAGAAACTTTTAAAATGAAATTTACGGGACAAAAATTTGTATTAGTTTATATTTTAAGACTTAGTTTTTTTAACTCAAAACATATTTAAAAAGATAGATCTTTACTATGACCAATTTAGCGAATTTTAAAATTTAGAAATGAAGAAGCTCGTAAGTTTCCTAAACTAACAAACTATATTATTCGAAGGGACATACAATAGAGTGTTTATATAGCAACTCTGAAGAAAATTGTTAGAGCCATTTTTGAGATATAAACTTACGGTTTCCGATGACCCACTTCCAGCTTTTTAATTTTCACCAAAATTTGAAAAATTCATCTCCACACCAGACCTGTATCAATTCTGAAGTTTTGTCGTTATGTCTTTTTTAGTTTCGGAGATATGATAGCCAGATGATTCTCCACATGCACACATACATACACACACACACTGACCACCAAAAAGAACTTTTTCTTTGGGCTCAAGATACCTTAAAAAGGGTAATTCAGGTGAAAACTCGATATCGAATTTTTGGACCGAATACAATACTTCCATTAACTACGGTAATAATGGAAGTAATATGTATTTTATTAAATGTTTTTTTAAATATCTCTTGAATGCATACATAATATAACTATAAATGTTGATTTTTGTTGATAAATGTACATTTTGTTTTTTAATTAAGAGCAAACATGAAAGAAATTTATAATGTGTATTGCAAAAAAATAGGCAGTTCTCAGTATATATTTTTTAAATGTATTAATTAATCAATGCTACACATAACACATAATGCATAGACACACACACACACGCATATATATATATATATATATATATATATATTAAATATTCTAATGAAATATAAACTTTAAATTGGAAACCGCAAAGCAATGTTGCCAAATTTAGGGTTTTTATTCAATTATCACCAATAATTTTGAGGAGAAAGTTTGATATACAGGGTGATTATAATTAAAGTTACGATTTCAAAACATAATTTTAAAACTACCCATCAGAGCTATTTGATATTTTACCAGAACAATCATGAGGCAATGAAATTTTGTTCGGGGGAGAAAAAATGTAGTTCCAACCTGCTCCTATAGATGGCGCTGTCAGGATAATGTCAGGGGAAACGCCTAAATGGACTCATTAAACACAGGAATGCTTTTAGCAACACAATGGAATAGCAGGAAACAGTAGACTTCAAGGGTTTACTACAATGTTTTAGCAAAAGGACAAGAATATGTGTTTACAGCGGAAACAGTC
This sequence comes from Salticus scenicus, assembly GCA_963930645.1. Taxonomy (NCBI): domain Eukaryota; kingdom Metazoa; phylum Arthropoda; class Arachnida; order Araneae; family Salticidae; genus Salticus; species Salticus scenicus. The sequence goes on from OZ005649.1 coordinate 83,768,406, forward strand.
ATAGCGAAAAGAGAAAAAGAGGAGCTTCATAAAACATACACTTTACGGATAATTAACGGCACATTTTGGAACTATTTTTTTTTTTCTTTTGCCAAACAAAATTTCATTGTCTCACGATTGATCTGGTAAAATATCCAATCGCTCTGATGGGTAGTTTTAAAATCGTAACTTTAATTACAATCACCCTGTACATCTTAGACGATTAGTCTTCGATGTGATTAAAGAAATATTACAATTAAAAATTAGAGCAAGATATTGAATAAAAAGGCCCTAAAATTAGTAATATTGCCGCGGAGGTATACCTAAACACAAGAACTGCGCGCTTCTTAATGAGAACTTCACTTACCTTTTTCATTCCTAATGAACAGATGCTGTCGTAAGTTTGTTCCGTATCGGCATTGCTAATTCTTTAGACTGTACTCGGTGTGACTCTCGTCAATCCATCAAAGCCGAAGAACAGCTGAATGTGTGTTTTGCCCTAAGTGCATTTGGTTGTTGAAAAATATTGCAGAGGTCGTGCACTGATACAAAGGTGTAAAATAAATGCACAGTGTACATTTAAAAAATAATTATTTTAAGATAATCGTAGTGAAAGGGTGCTTATAAATATACGTGCTGTAGAAACCCTGAAAAATGACAGATGATATTGATTATGAGGTTATTTTAATGGAGTTTGCATGAGATAAAAAATTATAATTATCTACAGTTTTCAATAATTAAAACTTATTGATAATTTTTATTAAATAATTACAAAATATCTTTGCACATTATTAAAGTTAAGCTTAAAACGATTTAAAATGTCATAAATGAGGTTTGAAATGTTGAATTTTAAAGATAATTATAAACAAAAAAATTTTTTTTCTGAAAATGCTAGTCAAATACTATTTTCGTACGGTGTCGTTTATTAATATAAAACATTTTATAAAATATCTGGTGCAAGAATTTTTGTTTAGTGAAAATATACTAGTCATTTTAAAATCTTTTAGATTTAAAACTAATGTATTGCCATCTATAAAATGTTTAAAAATGTAAATCTTAAACTAAAAAACCATACCATATATTCTCGTAATATCTATTATAAGGCAAATCAACCTATATTGCATATTCTTTACTACAGTCCCTTTGTAAACTCTATTTAAACTTTATACAGAAGATGGATTTTCTCTTTTACTAAAGTTTGTTCTATTTATCAGTATTTTCCTTTGTAAGCATTTCTAAGTTTAAAGTGCTATAGATTTTTTTCTTTAAGTTTTTTTTTTTTATTGGATTTCACTATTCATTCTATATGTCACTCTCCCGTAGAAAAGTTTTCTACTTGCAAAGAATTTTATTTCTCTTTTTGAATTGTTTGTTGTTTAAATTTTTAAAATTTTTTTTTTAAAGCATTTTTAGTCAGTGGTGGAAAAAACGTTTTCCAAAAACTTTCCTTTCCTTTTTCAATTTATTTAATTCTTTTCGGCGGCATAGAACTTGAAAGTTCTTTCAAAGTGTATTTTAAGATGCTTTTCCAACTGCTTTCAATGGCCATTTTAAATTAATGTTTGTTGTTGTAAGTTTTATCATTTCCATCAGCGTCACACACCAAAATACCCCATATATTTTCAGATGAATCACGCCAGAACTTCTTAATAGCCACTCAAACATTTGGAAATATTTAGCTTAGAGCTGGGATTTTGTAGAACTTGAAATGTGAAAAGGCGCAGAGACCGGCTGAAATATGTATTTGATAGATGTTACCAAAGGTATTTTTGCAATACATGTTCTGCAAAGATATCTTGATAGGTTTCCGAATTTGTCTTTGATTTCAAATAACTATTTGTAGGGCTGCAACAGGCGATTTATATTATTTATTTATTTATTTTCTATTCTTTTCGTACCACTATTTCCAAAATATCAAACTTATAATATATTTACGTATGTTAACCTGCATTTTGCTTGTATAAATTTATTATAGATTTTAAGTTATGGAAATAGTAGTATGAAAAGAATAATGGAAAAAAAAAAAGTCGCCTGTGATAGCCCTGTAATTGGTGATATCCTGTTAGTAGCAAAACTCGTCACGGAGCTCCAAACTGACGTTTTTAGGCCCTAAAACTGACACTTTGAGAAAAATGATGGCTCACTTAATGATTATGCCACTAGTATTTAAAACTATCGGGCAAATATAGATTTTTTTTTTTTTTCACGCTTTTATTAGCTTCACCTGTATGTATGTTTGTATATATCAATGTATGTTTGTAACCGCTCTGGGAACAAACAAAAAATCTATATTGCAAAAAAATACTTTCCCTACGTGAACGCTGTGGCTGTGAGGTAAAGCTCCGCGCTAGAAACCTAATGGTGTAGCGTTCGAGCCTAGTCGGGGAAATTTTTTAAAAATGGTTTTTGTTTAATTCTAAATTATTTTAATTAAGGATTTAAATGTATGTAAATATTAGGATGTGTCACTCACACGATTTTCTCTTACCCTGCATTTTAACCCCTTAACGCGCGCTGTCCTCGCTATGAGGACGCTAAATTAAAGATCCAGGTGCAAAAATTCATCCCGGAAATTTTTTTGCAAAAATTCACGTTTATAACATATCAGAAAAGGCCGGTTTTTTAAACCTTGAAATTAAATTTTTTTTTAATTTTAATTTAGTTCATGAATTCCAGTGGCAGTATAATTTAAATGTTTCAAATTGTCTTGCGCCGCAAAGGGTTAATACTAAGATAGATATTTTGTGCTTTTTAGTTCACATTTCTATAAAAGCGTGTACTTTAATTTTCTAAAACTATAATATTATTTGTAAGTAAAAACAACTTTCTCCATTTATCCTCCAAAGCAGCATGTTTCTTCTAAACTCTCGGTGCGCCATTTCCTGTTTCTTATTTAGAGGTAGTTGATGTTTTATTTTACTATGTTTTACAATCGGATTTTTTGATAACATATTGCGTACAGTTCGTACTTGTGAAAAAGATCTTTAAATCGTTCACAATTTGAGGAGAAAGCTTTTTTTTCCCCTAAAGCTCCTCCCCTAAAATCAGATCTCAATTGTCGATGAATTAATGTAGAAGGACGTCATGTGGCTTTGCACACAGCGTAATTATCACTATTTCTTCAAAATTTATTAGCTACAGTTTTAGATCTGTGTAATCATTTAGCTATTCCCTGAGAATTTAAACCGCATTGTTTAAAACTCAGAATCTTACCTTGTTCAATGGAGGCTAATATTGCACTGCTTCATTATATCAAAAATACTGAAATTTCCATCTCCCGTAATCTGCGTGATTTGTTATGCTAGTTTAGCAGAGAAAGTGAAATACCGCAGAAAATAAATAAAATTAGGAAATCTATAAAAATGAACTTCACTATAATATGTTTACTAAATTTTAGCATATTATAAGAACAAAAAAAAAAAAATAAAATAAAATAAAATAAAATAAAATAATAATTAAAAAGTAACTGCATTTGTCGTAATAATTTTGTATGTATATCTAAAACTGTTATTTTCTGCATTATATTTTAATTTGTATAAAATTTTAATGATACGTGGTGCATATAATGACGTTTTCGCTTGGCCTCAATATTGTTTTCAGCATTGTATAAGGCAAGACATTGTTATTGAGAATTCATAATCCTAGATTTTTTAAAATGAATTTTCAAAGCTCTATTAAAAATTTGAGATCAAGATTATATAAACAGTTTTGGGAAAATAATCTTAGTTGTTAATGATAGGACATTTATTACTTTTTTTTTAAACTCACTTTTCAATTAATTCAGAGAAATGAATATGTAATTCACTATTAAAGGTATGCTACTTTCATATAAAATTTGTTTTCTTTGGGGTAGGTATATTTTTGACACGCTGCAAACACACGTTTTTTATTCTTTTGTACCTTTTGACTAAAGTACATCTGATATTATTCGATTCATTTGCTTTTATTTATCAGTTATAGATGTACAATTTACAAAACTAAAGCCAATTAAAAAGATTTATTGCCAAGACTACAAAATTAAAATGTCAAAAGTAGATACATTAACGACACGCACTGAATTTTTACTTTCTCTTACTCATTTGTGGCAGAGAAAGTATTGTTTTCGGGTCAAAATTTCGAAATTCAATTTTTGCTATATTACTTTATTTTTTATTTATACATTTTGCACAAATAATTTGAAAATCAGGTTTTTAGGGGTAACTCTGTGTATTTGTGTGTCAGTCTGCTATGAAATTTATTCAAGAACGAATATTATTCAGAAATCCAAACTAGGTACTTTTAATCTGTGTTACACGGTGATGTGTCTTGAAACTTTTTATTGAAGACAGACAAATGGTTCAGTAGAGGGACATACAAAAGTATTCAAATATACTGGACAAAATTTCTCGTAGCTACAGTCTAACATATTTAGATTGCACTAAAGAATAAGAAATCAGCATGTTATTTTTATATACGTAAAAGCATGTTTCGTAAAGAATATGTTTCAAAAAGATTATAAAAATCATTGAGCATCCGTTTTCGGGGCCACCCAAAAGAATTTGGATATATTTTAGTTATATACTTGGGCATTGCTAGAATTGTATTCCATGCTGTGATATGTGCATATCATACAAGGCTAAATCTATGTGTACACTATGTGGTGTGTGTAATTGTGAACAATATACATATTAAACTACTTATTACCTATTATACTACAGTAAACATACACTTATAGGTTATACTTATGACGATATTGGTTTGTAATTTTCACGTAATATACAGACTAATCTACAATGAAACGAAACGTTCTTTTGTATTACATATAATTGGTAGAAATGGTTCACTAAACTTTACTATATCTAGGAAAACTGCTGAGAACTGTTAGTTATCTTCTCATACACACACGATAGCCAAAATGTTGTTTAAAGTCCAATTTTAAATGATATTTTTTTTTTTTTTTAACTTTGCATATTAAGATTCCCTGAATATAAAGGACAAATTTTTAACAGTTGATTTGTGTACATGTCTGGTATCAGCATAACTTAAAAAATAATATTTTCAGGAAATTAAAAAATGGAAATTTAGTATTTTAAAGACCAAATGTGGTTATCAATTGAAAAATTTAATCAAGATTGATAAATTTCAAGGACTGAGTCTGGGGAAAGTTATAAAGTTTATATATATATATATATAAACTTAGGTACTATATACAAACAGAAAATTGAAAGGGAAGCAGCTTCCTACAGGGAGAAGTACATGTCAAATAAATGTGTTTCTAAATTCATTTTTGATATTTGTAAAGTACGTTTATATACAGTACGTGAGTGCCACAACAGATTACTTGAAAACTCGCAGCACCACATTATGTGTGTAAAATATGTATAGCATTTAAATATACTATGTATACTACCCATACTTTAATACAGAAGTTAGTTCATCATTTTTAGGTATTTCTATTTACAAACTGAGGTATAAATTTGTGTTTTAGCTGAAAAAAAAAATTGGTTTTTCATAAACGCATCGTATTAATTTACATTATCAGCATTAATAAAGCGATAAAATTGATTTGAATGTTAGCAATGAAATAAATATTATTTAGTTTTATTAAAGCAACTGTACATTAAAAATTTAACTAAAAGAAATCCACAATAAGAAAATATATTATGATCAGTAAGATACATCCAGAAAAGGAATTATATTTGCTTTTCTTTTCATCGCGATTTCGTAAATACTTAATTTAGTCTTATCGTAATTTAGTCTTATCAGATATTTGGAAAGCTAATGCTATGACTGTTTTTGCATTCAGTAATAATTAGTTATATTTTCAAAGTAAAAAAAAATATTGTCATTAAAAGATAAAAATCAAGAATACATTTGTAAGAACATTCTAAGAAAGGAAAGATTGAGAATTTGTACAACACTTTTAAAGCATGCCTTCAAAAAATATTTTAAAAGCCATTGATAAGGTATAAGTGGGTCATTCTATAGAAAACATGTAATGTGATTTCATAAATTTTCAAATTAAGAATTTCAAGATATTTAAAATAAATGAAATACAGTTTATAGTATAAATTTATCCATGATATATGTCCCATAGATCATTTCAGATATACATACATATACATATGCATGCACACACATACACATACATACTTATATTTTCAGCGCTTGTGGGTTAGTAATTTTGTACATCATCTGTAGTCATCATCTACAGAGATGATGTCCGCAGATGTGATAAAAAAATATCTGTTTTATTTAATAATTATGATTAACTGTTTATGTTTGTGACATTTGTAACACTTATATAATCATAACTTATTCAATGCGACATTTTGAATAAAAGGCAAAAAAATATTCTGTTGCTTTAAAAATGAGTAACAGAGGGGACACCATCGGAATAAATAACGAAAGAACATATGTAGTGATTATTTACCTAAAAAAATTGATTTTATTTAAATCATGTTGCTTATATTTCAAAATAACTGCTTTTCTCGTTCTCCTTGTTACTTAGAAAATACTTATATTTTTAAGTTTTAATTTGTCGACAGAAGTGATGCAAAATTTTGTGATAAGCTTTCTGTTCAAAAAATTTCCTTGCGGCAAAAAGTATAGAAAAATAATTCATTCAATGTCAAACTCATGAATTTTCTAAGAAAATATGCTTACTTACTGCTTATATAGTAAAACGCGGCAGTTGTAACTATTTAAATAATACAACTGTGGCTTTGCGTCTGTCAATAATATGACGTAATATGTCACCTTCTGTAGATACATGATTTATTATTTATATATTTAATTTTAAGAATTTTTAAATAAATAACCAAAACGTAAATTGTACGTTTACGTGTGGGAAAAAAAACAACAACAACAACAACAAAAAAAAAACAAAAAACGCATATTTATTCATTAATTTGCTTTGTTGCATATCGCAGGTATTTTACTATAGTATAATAAAATAAATCTTGAATGTATGTATTTATGCTTTCGCTTTATTATTTCCTTAATATAATATTTAACTACCTTTATCTCAATATTACTTATTTCCTTTAAAATATTTCATTAATTCACTTTAATCAGTTTTATATCCAAGTTATTTCCATTTCTCTAAAACCGATTAATACAGCAGGGACACACCATTCGATGAACTATCTGAAGGAAAGTAATTTGTCTCATGTCCATTTTTATCAGTGGAAAAATTCCCAATATCACTTAAATGATGAGATTCTTCCTTTCATGTCCCAAAGCTATTCATGAGTATTTAATGACGTGAAAACTCTTAATCATTCGTCTGAAAACTCCTTTAAAGATGTTAAATTGATTTAGCTATCGTTGTTAAAATCAATCGTTGTTATATTCATGGCAAAACATAGTATTCCTTTTATGATAAATTTTGATGAATTATTATGAGGATAACTTTATTTGCGAAGGCATGATCTAAAATCGATCCGATAGAATTGCTTAACCTATATTTTAAATTTAAATTATTTCTTGATAGTTTAGTGTAATAGGTTGATGTAAATTATCATTAATGTTATTGATTTGCGTTAATTTAATATTTACTATAAATATTAAGCAGTAAATATGTACGCAATAGATGAATTAAAGATAATTATATATATATATATATATATATATATATATATTTGTAATACAGGAAAGTGATTTCCATGGCAATAATTTTCATACCACTGTTTCCAAACAGAAATATTTTCCGTATTTTTACAGTAAATTTTTGTGTTTGAATAGCGTTGTGATTATTGTTAGAAAATACATGTATGAAACACTCTCAGAAATCAAATCCCTGATAACAGTTACAGAAATATTGATTGTATTATTGAACATAGGTTGCAAAAAATTCGTCAAGCAATATAATTTCTGATATATTGCATATTTCGAGAACTTTTTTTACATTGAATTATTGAAAATAGCATTTTTCTTCTTCAATAAATTTGATAATTACTTTTAGGTAAAAATTTTTAAATATGTGATAAGGCAGTGTGATAAATAACAATACTAAAAAGAAAATGTTATTTACAAGACTTAAAGAAACCTATTAGAGTATATTTACACAAAAGAAAACCTTAAAAGTAATTTAATTAGAGTTTCGCTTTAGGTTTTATGATTATTAAAGCTTTTCTTAACGGAATAAATGGATTAAATGTAAGAACGTAGGATAATATCATAATATCTCGGTTCTGATATGTATCACAGAAAAAGAAAATCTTTAAAACTAACCTTTAAAATTAATCTGCATTGTATAAAAGAAAGTTTGAATTTTATTTAAAAAAAAAAAGTTTTTTGAAATGCTAATACAATAACAAATTTAACAATTTTTACTTTCTCTTACACAGATATATAGTACAGAAAGCATTGTTTTTGATTCAAATTTTCAAAATTGATTTTTTGTTATATTTGCACGTTTTCAGGTACTTGAATTTAAAAAAACATGTTTTTAGCTGTCGGTATCTGTGTGCGCGTGTGTGTCTTTGCGTTTCTGTCAGTATATCTCAAGAACAAACGGCAGCAGGAAATCCAAATTCGGAATTCTAAATCAGTACTGTGCAGTGATGCTACACTAAAATTTTCGTTGAGATCAAGCAAATGTTTCGTGTACAGAGATATCCAACAGAATTAAATTATATTACGTATATGGTGAAAATTTCTAGTAAGTACAGTGTAACATCCATAGGCTGTCTTAAACAAAATGGAACGAAAATTTTTTTTAATATGTATAAAAGTATGTTTTGTGTAGATTGTACATAGTATGGAAATTATTCATCATTCGTTTACAGGGCTACACGAAATATTTGGATAGATTGGGCTGTACTTCGAAATTGCTGGAAGCGTAATTCATTTTGTAGAAAAAATATATCTCATATAGAGACACTTTTAAAAACACGTGTAACGTTTTAAATTAATAAATAAAACACTTTAATACACGTGTTTAAGTTTTAAAAACATATATTTAATTAAAAACCGCATATTTTAAAGCTTTTCGTCCTGAAAATCAGGGCATCATCAGGAAGTCTACATGGTTTTACACAATGTACAGCTTAGTTACAAATATATATACCATAAATCAGGTTAAAGCTTCAGTTACATCGTTACTTTAATACAAAAACTTTTTTAGTTCATTGGTTGGAGTCATTCTACATTAACACTGAGGTAACACTTGATTACTGCAACTTGTGTTGGAAAAGTCAGTTTTGGATGGCTACTGGAAAGGCTGGCGTGGTGGTAACATCAAGGTAAAAAAACTTGACGAGCAATGGTAGTGAATGGAAGTCATTCTTTTGAAAGAGTCGATGGATGGGAGCTGAAACTTTTGGAGCTGAAACTTTGATGATGGGAGCTGAAACTGGCGTTAACAACTGTTGGAAGAAACTTGTATGAAAACTTATAGTGGAAAGGAACCAAACTTTGAAGACAAACTGTGGATGGGAATATGAAACTTGGAGTGGCGGTAACTATCGTTGGAGCAGGATGCAGCATCGTCCAGAAATAATTCTGTACAGAAATAATAATCGTCCAGATCAAGCAGAAATAATTTAAACTCGACAAAATATATCTGAACTTTTAATTTCAGAAGCTGTAAATATTGTAAAATATCCTAATGTTATTAATTCTAAAGATTCAGCTTTCTTACATAAAATTTGGATTTATATTATACAACCAGATATTTAACTTGTATTTATATTTTTCCAGTTTTTAGAATATGTAACCTCATCAATTTCAAGTTTCATATAAGTTTCTATGGACGATGCTGTATTCTTCTCCAACGATAGTTACCACCACTCCAAGTTTCATGTTCCCATCCACAGTTTGCCTTCAAGGTTTGGTTCCTTTCCACTACAAGTTTTCGTACAAGTTTCTTCCAACAGTTGTTAACGCTAGTACAGTGTTTCAGCTCTCATCCATTGACTCCTTCAAAAAAATGACTTCCATTCATTACCACTGCTCGACAAGTTTTTTCACCTTGATGTTACCACCACCCCAGTCTTTCCAATAGCCCTCCAAAACTGACTTTTCCAATGCACGTTGCAGTAATCAAGTGTTGCCTCAGTGTTAATGTAGAATGGCTCCAACCAATGAACTAAAAATTTTTTTGTATTAAAGTAGCGATGTAACTGTAGCTTTAACCTGATTTATGGTATATATATTTGTAACACAGTTGCACATAGTGTAAAACCATGTAGACTTCCTGATGATGCCCTGATTTTCAGGGCGAAAAGCTTTGAAATATGCGACTTTTAATTAAATATAAGTTTTTAAAGCTTATATACGTGTTTTAAAGTATTTTATTTATTAATTTATTTCATTTTGTGTTATGTGTGTTTACTATAGGACTAAATTTAAGTACACAATGTGATGTGCATGTAGTTTATAGACAATATGCAGGGCTACCCAAAATTAAGCTAAACGTTCTTTTCTATTGAATGCAATTGATAGAAATACTTTGCTACATTTTACTATGTCGGCGAACTCTTCTCTGAAAGGAAATTTTGTTTTTTGTACCTTTACTGAAAATGAAGTATTTATTGAAATTCTATTTCCAACTCTGTTTTTTCTTTTTTCTTTTCTTTTCTTTCTTTCTTTTTTTTTTTTTTTTTTTTTTTGTTAAAATAACTTTTTGAGGTACTTTCAATACGAAGGTTCAATTTTAGCGATTGATTTGTATGTATACCTGTTAAGAGCATAACTTAAAAACAAACAACTGCAGAAAATTATAATTTTTATTTTAATGTTCGTCTTAGGTGGCCGCTTGAAAAATTTGATCAAGATTGGCAAATTTGAAGGCAAATTAATTACTGCCTTGTACTTTTTAAAAAATAAATTATAATATTTTTAAAATAGTTTATTATAAATGAATGGGGTTGAGGGTCGGTAGCCTCCCTCTCACAGATTTATAGGCAAATAAAACTGGTTCCTAAATCTTTTTTGGATTATTTTCAAAGTAGATTGAACTTTATTATCTTACGTTATTGATCTTCTGCTTTAATCTGCAATCTATACTGTTGCTAAAACGACTTTTTTAAATGAAAAAAATAAATTCTTATTCGTGGTTTGGAAGAATGAACAAAGTAATAGAAGAAGAATGATTTAGAAATAAAAATGGCATCACAATTGCAACAATATATTGAAAAAGAATAAACAAATAAAATATGTCTGAATGATAATTTAAAAGAGTAAATTTAATTTTATATAAAGACCTCAAATTGACATTTTCTTTTCTCCGTTACCGTTATAAAAAAGAAAATATGGTCAAAACATGAAATAAAATGATTATAATAATGATAAATATGATTATAATGATTGATTATAATGATAAAATGATTATAATAAATAATAATAGATTTAATAATATTAATAATATCGAAAATAGTATAAATATTAATAAATTCAAACCGAAAAAAATATGTACTTTTCTGTTATCGGGATCGGATTTAGGTAACTGAAAAAGAAGTAATAAAGGATGAGGACCCATAAAAGGATTTTTTTGGTCCTGTAGAATTTCAAATTCCTATTTTATTATATGAATAGTTAGACAATTATTAATAAAAATTGGTGCGAATAAACTCCCAAATTCAGTGTAATGGCTATGAATTATGACATAACAGTGTCAATCCTTAGACCCGTCACAGTCATTATTGGCATAATCATAAGTTTTTTTTTTTTTTTTTAAGGGATTTTTTCTACCACTATTTTTACAGAGAAATTTTTAGTGTGTTTACAGAGTAATGTGTCGTGATTCAACAGGATGGGGATTTTTCAATAAAAATAGTGATAGCAAAATAATCGTAAATTTTTCAGCCTCGAAAGTGCCCTAAAAGAAGGACAGAGAGAGCGACATAGAGAGCAATATTGGATATAAACTCCGTCTGTGGGTGTTACTGTTGAAATTTGCCTAATTTTATAACAGGTTTTTCTGCATTTATGTTTATAATGCAAATGAATATATATTATAACTATACTATTTGTAATCAAAGCATTTGTATCCATTGTACATTAATTATAAAAAGATGAATATTGGATATTACATAATATTGCAAAAGAAACGTCATAGGCGAAGTTACAGATTTCTAAATGCCGCAGATTTTACTCTCCTTACTGGAAGTGTTAATTTTGTTTTAGATATAAACTGTACAGATAAGAAAAATTCTTAAATATTTTTTAATAAATATTTAGTGTAACAAAAGTGAAATTTCCATAGAATTTAGTTAGATAGGTTCTATTTCATCCATTTCATCTTTTTCCCAACGACTAAGAAATAGTAGCGTATGTAATGTATTCACTGTAATCAATGTTTGTCTTTGTTTCCATTATATGTTTTTTATATGAGCACAGTAGAGCAACAGATTTATCTTTATGTATATTTTATGTCATAGTATACTTCATAATATGCTTCAATAAGAAAGTGTTACTCCTTTGCGCTCATATAAAAAATGTAGGTCAAGTCTAAAAAATGGGCTAATTTTGGCCAAAAATGCAAAATAGGGAATCTTTGGGCCCCTATGGAACAAACAATTACTGGAATAATACAAATACCATCGATTGATACTTAAAATACACATATTCTAAAATAATTAAATGCAAAACTTTTATACGTGTGATCAATTTGATATTTTCCTCAATTTCAGGGCGGAAAAACTCGCTTATGGAACCACATCCTTTAGGGTACTAAGGTATTATCCATTATCTGAACAAATAAACTAGTGACGATTTTGATTAATTTACAATGAAGTTGATTTTCATTATTAATTGAATTTAATTTGCATTTAATTAATCGAATTTCATTAATAATAATAATAATAATAATAAAAAACCAATTACATTTTAAATAATCATTTTTTTTTTCATTATTCATTATTTATCACGACATTCGGCCACTGCTTTTGATTTGTCAAACATGGCAAATTTGATTAAAAAAAAAAAAAAAAAAAAAAAAGATTCGTTTGAAATATCGATGTCTACGCGGGGAAAGACCGATTAGTACAAATAAGAATAGGCATAATGCTTCTTAATTCATGTAAAATCTTTTACCAAATAAATAATCATTAAAGAAATATGATTTTCCACTAGTTAAGTTTACTTGTTTTATAGTTCTCTTTTATTTAAATAACTAAATCAGATGCTCAGCATACGCCATGATGTTATTTTGTTGAATCCAATTTATATTATTTTTTAATCGCAATCCTTCTAATTGAAAAAAAAAAATTCTCTTTGTTACACTGTTGATGTTATAACTTCAATTAACTCTAAATTTTGCATTTTTCGAGGAAAATCCGAATATATATTTGCAAAGCAATAACTGGCTCGAATTATACATGGCTAATCATTTGGCCTATCCTCAAAAATAACTAATTTACAGTTTGTCGAAGCTTCAACCACGTGATTATTATTGTTCTTTTTAATTCTGTATAATTGGAATTTCACAATAAAACTAATTCATATGTATAATTTCATACGTATTAATATATCTTTATTTCTAGAACTTATAAAGTCCGTTCACCTTTAACTTGAGTAAATTGTACAAATTGAACCTAGTTGTAGAAGAAGCGCTAGCCGGGTAGTCAATGACTTGTTAGGTCAAGAATCCATCTCCATTTCTTGTTTGGTCGCTTTCCTTACATAGTATCTTCTGCCATTCACCGAAAATGCTCAACCATTAATTGAACTGTCTGCGCAGGTTTTGAAAAATATTTTTTCTTTATATGTATAGTTCATCTATGTTTAGCGGAGAAATAAGTGATGTAGTAATGACATATATTTTAAAACATTCTATTTAATTTTAATTGAAACCTATTTTATGAAATAATTTTACACTTGTATTCAATATAATCTTTTTTAATCACTGCATTATTTCTCTTAATCCATAAAATGAAAAATATAAAAGAAATAAAAGATCTCACTACAAGCGAAATATCTCCTGAAATTATCTTCTAAAAATACTACATGACTTATTTCATTCTGGTTTTATAAAATAAAAGTCACTTCTGAAACGTACATCTACTCATGTAATCAAAAATATCCTTGTACAAAATATCGTATCGGAAATTAACGTTAAAATTGCTCATTTATTTCTTCAATCGACCGTTAAATAAATTGTAATTTGCTAGCAACTCTTCTATATTAAAGTTTTCTTTTCGGTTAAGAGTTTCATCTTCGAATCATGTGAGATTTAATTTTGTTGAAACAAAATGTTGGCAAAATTATTTGATTACTAGCAATTGCATCGCTGCTTTAAGTAATCAAAATTATTGACTAGATAAAAGGCAACGAATCTTGCAACTTTAAGAAAATATGTTTTCGGGGCGAATGAAATAAATGCCAAAATGTAATTCTTGACTTGACCTTGCTAAAAAGAATATTCTCTTCTATAATAATATTAATAATAATAATAAAACACATTTGATCACACCAATATTTATGTTTACATTCACCTTTATATATTTTTGCTCGTCACTTGAAACGGTTTTGTGCGTTGCCACTTTGATTGCAGCACTCGTGCCTATTTTGATCGCCTAATGAAGGTTAGTCTGTTCTTTCGACTCGAAACAATTGATGGGAGTTTATTGCATTTTATGGTGTTTATTCAAAGTTTTGTACTTTTAATATTCTCTTCCATTTCATTGTCTTGCGAATACTTGAAAAATGTAATATAGTACCAGTAGTTTGAATTAGGGCACCATCTTTTCCTTCTGTCTGCATTTTCAATAATTTTTTTCTACTAAAGCTTTGAAGATTAATCTAATATTATTATTATTTCTTAAAAATTGATCTTTTGGTACGATCCGCTTGGTATAAACATAAGAAAAGCTTTATTTATTAATCGCACAGAAAATAATACAAAATAAATTTCGAACTTCGAAATTTTGCAGCAGTTTTTATCGATAACCTCCTTTTGAGTTGCAAAAGTTCAAAAAATTACTTAAAGGACAATTGCTAAAGCACTTTTTTTTTTTTTTTAAATTTTTAGCATTTTTAGCATTTTTTTGTAAAACGAGAAAAAAGTAACTAAAAACAAGGATTCTTAAGAGGTATTATTTATATTTCATATAACTTGTTGCAGTTAAAAAAACATTTATAACACGAGTTCAAAAACAGATACAATGAACAAGATACGACATGTTTAACTTCATCATTCTAACATAAAATATGAATAAAAGGATAAATAATATTCATAAATTAAAAGTGACATACGTTTTCCATTTGAATTCCCTCTTTAAATGACATTTCATTCAGTGTTACTATAAACATTGAAAGTATATAGAAAAATGCTTTTGATACGTTATTCTAAAATTAAATAAGTTAATTATTTAACTATACTGATAAGTATAGAATTAAATTTTAAAACTTTTACGCAAAAGTTCAGTTAATGGCACATGCAAGCATTGGTTAATGACTCTTTTTCGATTCTGAATTTTCACTTGGAAATGGCGTTAAACCAGAGAAAAAAATTTAAAAATTATGCGTTGTCAAATGGCTTTTTACAAATTAAAAAAGAGATTTCACTTTTAAAAGCCATTTAAACTACATTTCCTTGTTTAATTCATATAGCTCTCATCCCGCTATCCTTAAATTAGCCGCTGACATTCTTATTAACAATGTTCCCTTGCATGTCTTTTAAAATTGCTTTCTTAATAGGGATATTCTATTTTTGGATACATTTTTTATAATTTCATTTAAAAGATGCTTTTACCTAATGAGTTTAAGATGACGTATTTTTAAAGATAGAAATAACCAATTTTTTAGAGGACAAACAAACAAATGTTCTGGTTTTTAAATGTTCATATAAATTGTTAAATCTATGTAAATAATTATTTAAAAAACAGTTGATAAGGCACTTTTTTTTTTTTTTTTTTTTTTTTTACAAAACGAGAAAAATGTAATTAAATAAATGATTATTAGGAGATATTATTTATATTTCATATAACGTGTTGAAGTTTAAAAACGTTTTTAACACGAGTCCCTTTTTTTATTCTGAATTTGCACTTTGAAATAGCGTTAAATCAGAGAAAAAATTTATGCGTTGTCAAATGGCTTTTTACAAATTAGAAAAAATATTTCGCTTTTAACAGGCATTTAAACTACATTTCCCTGTTTAATTCATATAGCTCTCATCACGCTATCCTTAAATTAGCCGCTGACATTCTTATCAATAATGTTCCCTTATATGCCTTTTAAAATTGCTTTCTTAATAGGAATTTTCTATTTTTGGATACATTTTTTATAATTTCATTTAAAAGATGCTTTTACTTAATGAGTTTAAGATGACGTTTTTTTTTAAGATAGAAATAGCCATTTTTTTTAGAGGACAAACAAACAAATGTTCTGGTTTTTAAATGTTTATATAAATTGTTAAATTTATGTAAATAATTATTTAAAAAGCTGTTGATAAAGCATTTTTTTTTTTTTTTTTTTTTTTTTTTTTTTTTACAAAACGAGAAAATTGTAATTGAAAAAAATGATTTTTTGGAGATATTATTTATATTTCATATAACGTGTTGCAGGTTAAATCAGAGAAAAAAATTATGCGTTGTCAAACGGCTTTTTAAATTTTAGAAAAAATATTTCACTTTTAACAGCAATTTAAACTACTTTTCCCTATTTAATTCATATAGCTCTCATCACGCTATCCTTAAATTAGCCGCTGACATTCTTATCAACAATGTTCCCTTACATGCCTTTTAAAATTGCTTTCTTAATAGGGATTTCTATTTTTGGATACATTTTTTATGATTTCATTTCAAAGATTTTAAGATGACTTTTTTTTTTTTTCTTAAAGATAGAAATAACCAATTTTTTTAGAGGACAAACAAATGTTCTGGTTTTTAAATGTTTATATGAATTGTTAAAGTTTTGTAAATGATTTATAATTGTCTACATTTAATAATATAAGAATAAAAAATTTTACTATAAAGAATAATTATTAATTACAAGGAATGTTATTTATTATTACTGGTAGTTGCTTTATATATTTTCAAAATCCGCAATAAAAAAATAAAAAATATATTATTTTGGTAAAAATAAGAATGTTATATAATTTTTATTTTTATTATTATTTTTTTTTTAAAACCGGTTACTATATATCTGCTGCATTATACAAAAGCACCACGGAACTGGCGTTTAAAAGGAATGAGTACAAAACTTTGAATAAACACCATAAAATGAAATAACTCGCAAAGATTGTTTCGGGTCGAAAGAAAACACTACCATTCGTCAGGCGGACAAAGTACTAACAAGTGCTGGAAACAAAACGGCAGAGCATAATACCGGTTTAAGTGAAGAGCAAAAACAAACAAATTTGAATGTAAACATAAATACTCATGTGACCGGAATTTTGTAACTTATTTTAAATGCAACTTAAATGCATATATCCCTCTAAATATACTATGATTTCTTTGGATGTTAAATCTCTTTTTACTGATATTCCTATTCAAGATGCTCTGGTTTATTTAAATAGGAGATTACGAGAATTCCATTATTATGCTTTTGAAGTTGAGGAGCTTGTGAATTTAGTCAATTTATGTATCAGGTAAACTGCCTTCATTTTTAATGGCACTTATTATTCCTAAAATGAGGGAATGACAATAGGCAGTCCTCTCTCTCCTTTGCTTTGCGACTTTTATCTGCGCTATTTTGAAGAAAAATTTTCGTTGTATACAAATTTCTTCACTGGTTTAGGTATTTTGATGATACTTTCGTTCTTGTTCCCTCTCATGTCGATTTTTCTAGTTTACTTCCTTGGTCAGTTCGATTGATTCCTACATTCAAATCACTTTTAGGATTGAAAAGGATTGCTCCTTGCCTTTCCTTGACGTTTTTGTATCTAAAGGCTCAATCACTGTCTTTAAAAAACTCTTCTATGTCTCCCTTCGGCCACATGCTCTCTCTAACCACGCCCCTTAACAGAAAATTGTTGTTTTCTATACGTATATTTTTTGTACCTTACACATTTGTTTTCATCAAGTCTTTCGAAGGAAATTAATTATTGTAAATCCTTTGCTCTTTCTCTATCTCTTTATCATCGATAAAGTTCTATATAAAATCAAAAATCCTAAACGTTATGTTTCCAAATTCAACGGTCACGGTGTCATGCCAGTAGTTTTACTTTTTTATTCATTACTTTCTCTTAAAGTTTCTAAAAAAAAAAAAAAAAAAAAAAAAAAAATTCACCGTTTGCTTTAAAGTTATTTACAAATCCGTAAATGAATTTAAATTATCCTCTTTTAAAGATCCCATTCCTATTGCAAACCAATCTGCGTTTATTTAGACCTTGTTCTTCATGTAATCTAGGTTATATTGGTCAAACTAAGAGGCGTTTGAAATATAGAATAAATGAGCACCGTCGAAATGTTCTTAATGAAGGGATTTCCAAATATTCTATAGCTTTTACTTGCTGGACTCATGATCATTGTTCCGATTTTTCTAAAACTAACATTATTTCTCTTCTTATGTCTTCTACTCATTTGGATATCCATAAAGGTTTTTATATATTTAAAAATTTAAAAAAATCAGTTGGTGATATTTCTTTCATTGTTCTTATCTGATGCTTGTAACTTTCTCACATAACTTCGGCTTTCGTTTAGATTTGATATTGTTTTAGATTTTAAGATTTTGTTTCATTTTTATTTTTATTTATTTATTCTTTTATTTTATAAAAGTCACACCAGTATTTATATTTATATTCGACTTTATTTGTTATTGCTCTTCACTTAATTCGGTTTTGTGCGTTGCCGCTTTGTCTACAGCACTCGTGCCTACTTTGTTCTCCTGACGAAGGATCGTATTTTTGTTCAACCTAAAACAATTTTTGCGACTTCTTGCATTTTATGATGTTTATTCAAAGCTTTGTACCTATATATGCTGTATTCCCTAATTTTTCTTTTAAATATCCTTCTCAGTTAATCAGTTGGGAATTCAAAATAGTTATTTTATTTCATCGGAATAATATGTCTTACATTAATAAAATCCATTTCTTCTTGTTAGAGAAAAATATTTCTTAAAGTAAAAATTATTATTATTATTATTATTATTATTTTCATTTAAAATGTTATGTTTAATCCATAAACTCCAGAACAACATAATGATACACGTTATATCATTTCTATTTTATTAAAAAAGAAAGATTGTAGTTGAATTCATTATTTTTAATAAAGACATATTTATGCAACCTTATATTTACCTACAACAGTAGATATAATTAGTAGAATTCTGAAAAACTACTGTTGAAAATTAAATTATTTAAAAATAATTATGTTATAAACTCATGTAATTGACGTATTTAAAATATCAACGCTTCAATTTATTTCTTAAATATTACAATCTAGTTTCACTAAAAAAAAATTAAAAAAGTTTTCGATATTGCCTTTTGGTCATTTAATATAATAACATAAAAATTAGAAATGTTAAAAATTAAAATGTCCCGCTCCTTTTTCCTGAAGCAGTGAGTGTAATAATGATAAGAATAATAATAATAATAAAAAACTTGTTGCATTAAAAAAATAATAATGACAATAAACAAAAAAATATAAAAATGATATATATATATATATATTGACATTTTCTTTATTAAAAGTTAAACTAAAGATTAATTTATTTTAGGAAAGAGATAATCTAAGAGAAATATTATTATTTGAAATTTTGTATACATATTTTCTCTTTATTGTAATGACATTTTTATTGTTTTGTTCTACAAAATATGACACTTAAAGACAATGCCAGATAAAATGACCAATTTAAAAATTATGAAGTAAATACAATGAACACGGTTCAAAATAGAGATAAATATATTTTTTAAAACTTTATCAAAGATTTTATTGTTAAATATGGCTTAACAGAATATCAGTAATTTAGACATCAAAATACCTTTGAAATAATGATTTTAGAGAAGATAAATTTTAAAATGATTTAACAAAAAATTATAAAAATAATTATCATCTCTATTACGGAATTTTTATGTAAAATTTAGTCGTTTTTAAAATTGTTTAAAAAAATATTTCGTAAGATTGTTTTCATAAAAGGAAATACTTTTTTTATAGCAATAGTTTTAGTTTTTTAGAAAATTGAATCATCTGTAATGAAAGGAAAGCATCTACAATAAAAGAATTTGTTTGTAAAATGTAATATCTAATATATAGTTGAATATATTTTGACGAGTGAAGTAAAAATATTCAGTTCATCGTGAGTTTTTGTTCCACAGAAATGTAAATTTATTTTTTAATTCGATGATTTATTTTTATCGTTTCATTTAAATGATATAAGTAACGTATGAGGTACTTAAAGGAGGTACGTAAATTCTTTTAAAAATTTAAATACAGACTTATGTAGAGGAATGGGGGGGGGGGATATGGAATTGCCTGGTAAAATGGAATACTGCTATATCTCACCAGTACGGTGCTGCAACCTATCGGAAGCATGACAAACTATTTCACTAGAAATATAAATGTTTATACAACGTTGAAAATGTCATTGTAAAAGTACTGAATATGCGGTCCTGTTTTGATGTTTATGAACGTATGGTTGAGTAGTTTTTCACTCCATGTTTTAATATTGATGAAGATCTAATAAAGTCGGTCTAAAACGTTTGTTCATTGGGAATTTTCACCTGCTTTATTGATGATTTTTATGTGAATAATTGTTTTTTTTAATATGTTTTTATAACTGAATGCCTTAAAGAGTTTCACATTATGTCGTAAATATTCATCATTTGAAAAGATGTTTCAATAAATCTATAATTCCTATATGCAAAGCAACCAGATTATAAAGATTTAAATTCTTTTAAAATTTCACATAAAATACACGAAATAATAAATAATACTCTTTTAATATCTAATCTATAAATCTATAACTAGCATAAAATAATATTTAAACATACTAATAGAAAACAACTTTTTCGACTCCTATTTTATTTTGTTTTAATACAAAATTGTCGATTTTTTTAAATAGACGTAATCTTATATTTACACATTATTAAAGATCCTTCTTATCTACACTTGCTCCCCCAAAATTATATATATATATATATATATATATAATAAATAAATAAAACACCATAATAATACTAATAATAAATCTTAAGTTGAAAAATCACAAATCCAAATATTTATTATCTAAAGTTGAAAATATTTTTTATATTATAACGACACATAAAGGAAATGTTTCTATTTGAACTTTATGTCTAGCGAAAGTTATAAGTAAATTTTTCATAAAATGAAAAATAAAATCCCACAATTATTTTCTGTGTTATAGCTGTTATGAACCGTATGATCTTTGTTTCTAATAGAATTGAAATATCAATGGAATTTTCTAAGAAAAAAAGCAACGTTTTTCTTTCTAAGAACTCTAGAAACAAATTATTTAAAAAGTAAGAATGTGGAGATGTTCGACTAAAAAATCTAGTTTTTGATATAGCTGTTACAGGAAAAGAAATATTTTAAATGATGATACTGTTTTATTTAAGTGTTGTTTTAAAGACAAAGGTCTTTTGAAATTTGTATTTATATTTAAACGATAAAATGAAATAGAATGAGAAAATATAAGAAGCAAAAGAAATTGTGTGAGCTGTTAAATTTTAGTGTTGATAAATATATTTTATTTTAATATATTATTGGTAAAAATTTAACAGATTTAACATTTTTAAGAGATTTAAGCGATTTAACATTTTATTATTTTATTGCTGAAAATTTAACAAATTTAACAATCTTAAATTTAACAAATTTAACTGTACTAAGATTTTCTCCATTTATAAAAACATGATCCAATACTGTAGTTTTCTTTTTTCTTTTTTTATTAACACTTTCAAACAAAGTGGTAAAGCGTTTATGACTTCGATTTGTCTGTCTATCTATTCGTCTGTGTGTGCTCTAACTACAGCAAATATTCAAAAAATTTCTTGAAACTATTATATGTAATTCAAATCTACTGTTGGATGTTTCCTAATGAAAATGGAGGAAAATATCTCCACTGGTTTGTGCACAAGGACACCTGAAAGAATTCCAGAGTAATGAATTCTATGAGAACTATTTCTATAAACCATATTTTAATACTTTTATTTTAAACAGGTTATAATAAAACTGAGAATTATTATTCATATGCACAAGGAAAAAACAATATGTATTATGGGGAATATAGTATGATTAACATTAAGATTTACAAGCTACACAGATATGCTGTAAAGGCTATATGCTCTAAAGGCTATAATTATAAATTTCTAGTAATGCATATTTGTTTTCATTAAGCGTTTTTAAAACTTTATAACAACGTTTAATAATAATTATTATTTCAATTCGTTTATCTGCCTGTCTTTCTTTCCGTCTGCCAGCCTCTAGCGTCCGTAAATATGTTTAGAATTTCTTCCTACTGATATATGTAATTGAAATTTACTAAGGCACATTTTATAATTAAAATGGTATAAATTGCACAATTAATTTGTGTACAGGGGCCCGCAAAAGAATGCTAGCGAACTGTGTATTATGAGAGGTAGTCAAGTAACTCACATTTAAATAACTTTGTACAGCATAAAGCAAAATGAAATTGACATTTATTGTTCATATACTAAAGAAAATGTTTTCTATATAGTATGGTATGTTTAGCGTTATGATTTACAGAGCTACACTAAAGTATTCAAACATATTAGAACTACGACTGTAAGTTACCAAATTTCTGCTTGTTTTAAGCGTTCTTAGCACTTTCGATTAATATTTAAGAATGGCTGTGAATTAATGTATGCGTCTGTCTTTTGGTTCTTTTGTTTGTTCGTTGTATCACCCCGTAGGCAAAGTACATTGAAGGTTAAACGATGCCATGAATACGTAC
The DNA here is from genome assembly GCA_963930645.1 of Salticus scenicus. Classification (NCBI taxonomy): domain Eukaryota; kingdom Metazoa; phylum Arthropoda; class Arachnida; order Araneae; family Salticidae; genus Salticus; species Salticus scenicus. The sequence continues at coordinate 83,791,182 of OZ005649.1, forward strand.
ACTTGGAAAATATTAATAATCTATACAAATCGCACGTTTGTTTTTGTTTTTATTTATTTATTAAGATAAGGAATTTTTAAATAGTTATAATGTTATAAAGCAGTGAGGTAGAATAATAAAGCTTGGCAGTAGTAAAATCTTAATATAAATAAAAAATCATTGTTTATATGGGTATGTCTTACATCCCCTCCCAAACAAGTGGGCCGATTTGAACCAAACTTGACACAGCTGCTGCTTATGATCCTAATTGAAGTACTGTGGCTGTTTCAAATTCCTGGCGCATGCGCAATGGGAGAGGGTGTGAAAAAACTCTTTTAAAACCGTATTTTCGTATGATTTCTTCAATATTATTGTAGCTACAGAAACTTCAAATTTTATATGTAAGTTACCTATAATGTATATATATTCTTCATAAGTAGAGGGTTATAAAAATTCGAATTGAAAAAGGGTGAAATGATTAAAAAAAGTTATAAAATTATGCTTTCGTTAAAATTTCATGCCTGCGACATAAAAATTTTACTCTAAATACGTAACAAATAATTTAGACGAAAATTAATAATGACTTAGTGTTTTAATGTAATTAGAATAAAAAAAAAAAAGAAAAGAAAAAAAAAATGTTAGAATGACATTACTTTCACAAAACCGCCCAAATAAAATACTATCGTCTTTGCAAATGACGTCATTTTTTAGAAGTTGTTTAATAGAAAAAATGCATTTTAATAGAGAAAACTGTTACGCTTTACTGTGATTGTGTCGGGTTTTCATTTACTAGCGATAGAATAGGCAGTAAGGAATATTAATATAAATTCCAACTTATAATACAACTAGTAGATCTTTTTTTCGCAAGAGGAAAAATTAAAAAAGAAAAGTTGAATGCGAAGCAAATTAATTTAATCTGTTGACCAGAGTTTGCATTGTGATTCCTGATGAAGACAAGCTTTGTTCAAATCTATAGACAAATCCTATGGAAACCACTGCGATTTTCTTCGTGTGAAGAAAGGGTAGAAATGCTAAACAGCCCCTCACATCCCCTTAAGTGTTGAATTTCAGACGATTCTTATATTTTGTCTTAATTAGGGTCTAAGAGCAGACATTTTTCTAAATTTCATACTTTTATAGGAAACAACTGCGATTTTCTCTGTTCGAAAAACGGGTAGAAATGCTAGTCACCTCTTTCACATCCATAGGGCTAAATTTTGTAAGATTCTAATAATTCACTTTAAATAGGGCTTACGAAGAAACAATTGGATAAATATGAAGCTTTCATTGGAAATTAATGCGAATTTCAACATGCGAAGAACGGGTAGAACTGTTAGACTTTCCTTTTTCCCCCTTTAAGGAGTAAATTTTTAAAAATTCTTACCTTTTCCCTTAGTTTAGACCTATGAGAAGACATTTTACTAAACTTCAAGCTTCTAATGGACACAACTGCAGAGATACCGTTAAATGATTAAAAAACTTTGACTTACCTTTTAACTACTCAAAATTTATATTTCTTTAAATCCGTTAATAGCGAGACCCTACGTCATTAAAGAGCACTGTAAAAAATAATTTATTAAAAATCAGCAAAATTTGTCTCAAAATAGCTCCGAAGCAATATATACTTAAATTTGAAAACCCAAGTACTCATTTTTACTTCCATTACCCTACTACAGTAGGTAATGGAAGTATTATAATCGGTCTGAAAATTCGATATCGGGTTTTCGCTTGATTTACACGTTTTAAGGTCCCCTGAGTCCAAAAAAGTGGTTTTTCGCAATTGGTCAGTGTGTATGTATGTGTGTGTGTGTGTGTATGTATGTGGAGAATCTTCTGGCTATTATAGCTCAGAAACTAATAAAGATAGAGCTACGAAACTTTAGAATTGAAATACGTCTGGTGTACAGATGAAATTTCCAAATTTTGGTGAAAATTGAAAAACCGGAAGTGGGACATCGGAAACCGGAAGTGGGACCGTAAGTCCGTATCTCAAAAACGGCTCTAACGATTTTCTTCAAACTTGCTTTATAAACACTCTATTAGATGTCCTTTCGAATAATATAGTTGGTTAGTTCAGGAAAATTGATAGGCGTCCTGTATAAATAGCTCAATTTCAGGCCTCGCAAAGGCGTTCCTTTAAAAACGGTTGTACGGATTTTTTTCAAACTCTCCATTTTAACTCACATTTAAATATGCTTTTGTATGTAATTATTGTTTTCCTGTCAATAATTGAGCTTAAGCGGAAGTGGGACATCGGAAACCGGAAGTGGGAACGTAAGTCCGTATCTCAAAAACGGCTCTAACGATTTTCTTCAAATTTGCTATATAAACACTCTATTAGATGTCCTTTCGAATGATATAGTTAGTTAGTTCAGGAAAACTAATAGGCGTCCTGTATAAATAGCTCAATTTCAGGTCTCCCAATGGCGTTCCTTTAAAAACAGCTGTACGGATTTTTTTCAAACTCGCCATTTTAACTCACGTTTAAATATGCTTTTGTATGTAATTATTGTTTTCCTGTCAATAATTGAGTTTAACCGGAAGTGGGACATCGGAAACCGGAAGTGGGACCATAAGGCCGTATCTCAAAAACGGCTTGAACGATTTTCTTCAAACTTGATATATAAACACTCTATTAGATGTCCTTTCGAATGATATAGTTGGTTAGTTCAGGAAAATTAATAGGTGTCCTGTATAAATAGCTCAATTTCAGGCAATTGATTACTTGGAAAAGTTTAATTCAGTGTGAATGCATGTTAAGAAAACGATATTATTCAAAGAAAACTGTACAGAAATTGCAAAATAAATTATGTAATCTAAAATATCGTTCACCACATCTGATAACATATTTCGTATTCTCGAACAAAGAATTTCAAATGTTTTACAAATCAGTCAAGCTAAGAAATTTACTAATTAAATTTATTAATTACTTCTTTAATTAATTCCATCCAATATCTCCTCAGAATTTCGTAACATATCTGGAAATTGATTAATATATATATTATTATTTTTCTAATTATTATTTTGAATAACTTATTTGACGGATAGAGCAATTTTGTTACTTATTTAAATCAAAAATGTACATAAAATGTTTATAATGTGTGTAGTACTGGGTAATGGAAGTCGTGTGGCTGTTACACACCAGATTTTTTAGTATACTGACATGCTAAAAAATGGGGTTGACCAATAAGAATCCCAATATCCCCATGTTTGTTTTCTCAGTATACTCAAAAATGAGTACATGGGTTTTCAAATTTAAGTATATATTGTTTCGGAGCTATTTTGAGACTATTTAGTTTATTTTAAAAAAAACATTTTTAACAGTGAACAAACTGTCCAAAAGGCATATTTTTAGCTTTGGCGAGTTGGACTCGATGTTGATAAACGAATGAGTGAATCAGTGATATTTTGCTATTATATAGAGATATGAGTATGCTTTCCCACTTAGAGATAAATTCGCTTGGATAACAAATGCAAATATTTTTCTTTGAACAACAAATTTTCCTTTTTAAGGGTGTTGCCATTTGAGAGTTATGTTTTACAAATAAAATAAAACATTTAAATAAAACAAATATATAATTTTGAAAACTTGACCCAAAGAAAGTACTTTCTCTACCATGCAAGAGAAAATAAAAAATAGCATACGTGTAATAAGTTTTATTATATTGTTTAAAACAAATAGCATTTTTATCTAATATGTGTGAAGTAAGTATATATTACACTCTGATTTTATTTTCTTATTTTAAATGCATTTCAAGCACCAACAAAGAATTTTGCAGAAAGTTATGAAAGGAGATCATAAGAGTTTGAAAATGTGACGTTAATTCATTTAAGAGAATCGCCTATGTGCATTTTCAAAGCGAATTATTAACTGGAAGGTAAGTGGATATATTATCATCATGAATGGAAAATCATGGAAAAAGGAGATTGAGCAGTGTTCATTTGCTGCATCTTAAGTGAAAATTAATGCCGAAACAGAAATTTAATCAGGAGGGTATGATGCGTAAAACTTTTGCAGAAAATTATTTTAAATTAATATTTCAAAGTTTTACAGCTGATAAATACTAGTACAACAAAACAGCTTAAGGGTTGTCAATGAATGTGTTAATATTAATATTATAGATTTTAAAGCTACTTATGCTTGAAAAAATTGCGATCAATTTTGTCATAAATGAATAATTAAAAAAATTATTAAACTTTATTTTTTGAAATTATAATGCAATTAAATATTTTAAAAAATGTGGCGAAAGAGATGTTTTAGATAAGAATAATTTTATTTTAAATAATTTTTAAGTAAATAAGTATTTAATATTATTTTAAAGTAACGTTTTCTCTTACAAAACTAAACTTGTTGTTTCGAAATTTAATTTCTGTTTAAAATGATAATAAGAAAGGAGACATTATAACATATATTAAAGAGGAATATTTGGGGAAACTATGCAGGTTTGACCCATAGAGAGATTTGACCCATGAGAGTTTTTCCTATGAAGGGGGAATTTTAGCCATTGTACTGACTGACTAATCATACAACAGCATTTTGCAGTGAACAACCATTGTAAAATTATCAGTGGTTTTCTAGCAATTTAGTGTTGATTGATAATGCATCTTTCAAGTAAATTTTGAAGATCTTGGACTTTGTTGAATTTGAACTTCCAGTTTTGAAACAAGTCAATTTGAAATGTATAGCTGTTTTAGTCACTGTATTAGCTATATTTTGTATATAGTAACATCATAAAACTACAATGCAATTTGCTAAAAAAAAAAAATAGGATTAACAAAACAGCGCAACTTAAGGAGACTTGACCCAAGCAAACTTGAGAGACTTGTCCCTGTCATTAACACTTTCGTGACCGCATGCTTTTGTCTTTTTGGCAGTAAGACCGACCTGTGGGTGTCATTCTACCGAGTTATAACATTTCAGAGTAAAATTTTCTGTATTCACATTTATATTACAAATGAATATACATTATAATTCTATGCATCCCAAACAAACAGTTATATCTATATATATTGATTATGCAAATATGAATATTGGGTATACACCCTTTTTTCAGTACACTCTCAGAGTTAAAAAATTTCCGTCTGTTTTGCTACCACTGATTTCATCCAGAAATAGATATGATACATATATAGTAATGTGCGATGATTATGCAGGGTAGAAATTACTTTATAAAAATAGTGGTAGAATTACATTTAAAATTTTCTCATTTATTAGAGTGTACTAAAAAAATGTCGGAGAGTACGATTCCTCCATTGAGCCCAATGAATTGTTACATAAGAAATAACTGAAAAGAAGAAGGTTAAGAATATATTAGTTACTGTCACACCAAATAGAAGAGAAATAGAAGGAAGAAAGAGACAGAAAGAAGAAAAAGAAAAAAAAAAGTTTTAGTCTGAAAAGTACATAATGTGAGAAAAATAAAAGAAAACAATAAATATATTTTTTTTTTTCATTAAAATCTTCTACAAAATAAAACTAGAAAATGTTTAAATCACAAGCCTGTGTTTTTCCTTTCAATACCTATGAATTTCCTCACTTTCATGCGAGGGGCATGTCTCCCTCAGTCGGGGGTCATGTGTTCCTAAGTAGGGGGTCATGTCTCCCTAAGTAGGGGGTCAAGTGACCCTAGGCTTAGGGACACTTGACCCATGTGCTAACTTAAATATACTACTGGCCAATAAAATTGCTATAATATGTACTGAGTAATAAATCCAGACTTTTTTTTTTAAGTATCTGAAAAAAAAATAGCACGTCGGCCGTCGAGGATCGAACCCACGACCAATGCGTTATCAGCATGCCATTCTAAATAAAAGTCAAAGAACAGTCAAAAAAAGTCATAGAACATGCCAGAAAATTCTAAGTAATGAAGAAAAAAAAATGTTCTTGAAAGCTTTTTGAAATACTTTGAATATTTAAGAATTTTGATCTCGTGTAAAAGTGAAATATCTACATTCTTTTTTAAAATTTTCTTTATGTTGGATCTTTTATTTTTTTATAGCATGTCACTGCAAGAATAAAATTTTATTTTATGCTTTTTAAGGCACCACAACAAAATGTTTTCAGCTTTTTTTTTTTTTTTTTTTTTTTTTTTGCTGATGTTGTTGTTCTTTTTAGTTACTAAACAAAAGCTTCGTAGGATACTGTGTAGGGTATGAAAGGTTTGGTTTTTAAGAAATGATATCTTTTTTATTAATTTTATTTACAAAAAAGTAACACGTCGACCTTTGAAGACCGAACCCACAAATTACCATCGCGTTATCAACATGACGCTTTAACCATCTGAGCAATTAAACGATGTAAAAATTCCTTACATTTACTTTAAAGTGGAAGCGCTTTGTTTTTTTTTAGCATGACACGAAGACACGATGACAAAATCCAATTTCAAAAATAAGAAGTTTCTAAAAAAATATTTATATATTTTTTACTTAAAACTTTTTATTTGGCGCTTTTTTTTTTAATACTAAAAATATTTTGTGATTTTTAATATCTAAAAAAAAAAAAAGTTTCTTAAAATAACTTCTCAAAAAATTCTTGATACTGTGTAAGCAATGAAAATTTTTCTTGTGTCAATTGACACCCTTTCTACTGATTATCTGCAAAAATTAACACGCGGGTTCTTCCGGGGACCGAACTCTCGACCACCGCGTTATCAACGTGGCGCTCTAACCAACAGAATCAAGGAGCGACAAACGGAACAGCTTATATTTACTCTAAAATGGAGTCGCCTTGTTTATTAGCGTGACACCAAGACACGATGACGAAGTCAATTTCATATAAAAAGCTTCTAAAAAAACGAAAACGAAAAGGTAAACAACAACGAATCTTATCCACTTGCCGGCTTAATTTATCAATGGATAAAAAAAAAAATGCTTATTTTTACAGATATATATATATTTTAGTTGTTATAACACCATTCGCATATAACTTTCCCTAAAAGAAAGAAAGAAAGAAATAATAATTAAAAAAAAAATATATATATATATATATATATACAAGTAAAATACAAGTAAATGTTACTTTAATGTTGGCTTTTTACATGGCGGCAGTCACTTGATATTCTTTTTTGAAAATTTTACCACTGCTACTTGGCATGAGTCAGGATGATATAACTCTTTCTGAGCTAAATTCTGGCAAAGCCGGCAAAGGGTTAACAGTTACGGATGGCAGTTAAAATGCAAGACGCATAACCATTTAATTTCTCAGTATCAAATAAATTGCAAAGTATTTCTTAAAAACTATCACAATTATTGTAAACTCTTCTAATTATAGCAATTTGCGAAAATAATATTTTTTCAAAACATTATAACAAATTAACCCTCGCTTTCCCAAGATGGAGTCATTTTGACCCCATTTTGAAGTTGAAATTTAGTTGAGCCCACCTTATTCAAAAAGTGCGCTAATTGTCCAGAGATGGCAAACGTAATCAGTTAAATGTTGCAACTTCTAAACGATACAAAAACCCGCGATGCTGTTGATTTTTGCCAAACTTGCCAAGCGGCACCTGAAAGCAATTTTTCTGCAGTAACGTCTTGATCTTGGAAAAGCGAGGATTAAATTAATAATCTTACAATTGAAATCTAACCTTTTATAATAAAGAGTAATAATCCAAGATTCATTAACTAATCTAATTTTTAAATCCAAAAAGATATTAAACTTTCATTACTAGTTTGTTTTAAAAGTAAATCCTTAGGATGAATATCAGTAGAAAGCTCTAAAAAAAGATATTACAATAAAACACCACCAGATAATCGATAAATCTCAAGAGTTTTATATTAGAACGGCTTTTTTTTTTTTTTTTTTTTTTTTTTTTTTTTTTTTAACCCTTTCATTCCCCGTGATGTCAACTGGAATCATAACATTTCAAAATTTCTTTCTTAGCATCTAACATTCCCGCTGATTTAAAATGAACAATATTAAAACCTATATACATTTTCCCACCGAAAAATATGTATTTTAAAGGATTTCACTATCCTTGTTGATAAATGAAAGTAAATTTTACTCTACACTGTAAAAAATAGTTCCTTAAAAATGAGCTAAATTGTCTAAAAATAGCTCCGAAACAATATATACTTAAATTTGAAAACCCATGTACTCATTTTTGAGTATACTGACAAATTCAAAAATAGGGTTGACCAATAATAATCCCAATATCCACATGTTTGTCATGTCAATATACTCAAAAATAAGTACATGGGTTTTCAAATTTAAGTATATATTGTTTCGGAGCTATTTTGAGACAATTTAGCTCATTTAAAAGAAACATTTTTAACAGTGTATTATTATAATAATACCGGAATCAGTTTCCTGTTTTGGGAAATTTAAGTAAATTAACTGTTTGAAATACTTTTATTTTATTTTTTAATGTTTATAATTTGTATTTTAATTAATTGCAATATGTATTTCTTCCAAAATTTTGATATTTTTATGTATTGAAAAGTTATGATTTTAAATATTATATATGATAATGTTTTGTCGTTACTATTGAAGAATCGGCACGTGATCTTACAAAATTATCGGATGTCAGGTTCGAAATCAATCCATACAAAATAAATCACTTGAAAACAAAGTCAAGAAGCGACTATCTTTTTTTATTTAAACATTTAGAAAAACTATTTAATGGATTTCAGGGATATGCTCCAATTCAAATGCCGTGAGAGAGAGGTAACTTTTTATCGCGTATTCAAGTCAAGATCTTTTCGTCGAGTGTCCGGGGAGAGTACAGCAAGCGCACGACTTGCCCAGCCAAATCTGGCAAGCCTGCAAATCATATGACCCTGTAGTCGCCAAATAACCGCCAAGTGTTATTCTTTGTTCGTGAATTGAAATGTATATAAACTTTTTAAATTTTGAGAGGCTGTTAGAAAATATTAACCCTATTGTTGGCGCGCTTGTTTAGAGCCAAGAGAATGAGGTGATTTATGAGTATTGTGAAACAGGAAATAGATAATTACTTTTATATGAGTCATTTAAAATCTATTGCATCAGGTTGAGTAGAGAATGACCGTTATTAACTGAAATCATTAATATTGCGTAAACACAAATAAATTATTATATGTGTCGAAACATTAATTCTGGAATACCCGAGAACAGTTTTTTTTTATAAGATTATTAAGCTAATTTATATCTCTCAAATGATAAGTTATTAATAAAGTATTACATTTAAAATCTAAATAAAAACGAAATCTTTAATTTATGGGTTCTATTAATGTAATTCCAAAATGAATGAAGTTTTGATTTAAACGGTTTATCTTAATCTGGTTTACGTAATTAACTATATAATACAATTAATTTATTTTATTTTATGAATCAAAAAGTAAACTTCATTATGATTTGGAAAACTAATATGAAATAAAATTAATTTTAGAACGAAATTTTCTCATGAAAAATGAAATAATTTAATTATTCAAAATTTCAAAGGAAATAGATTAAAAAGTGAATGTATGTGTGAAAACTCCTTCACAGGCATCAGTGATTGTATTAAACATAAATAAACACCTCTCACTTGCTTTGTTAACTATATTAATTAGTACTCTGCTATTACTCCTATTTAAAAAAAAATATATACATATTTATATATATATTACCTTTGAACTAAATTTATGACTAAATATGAGATTTATTGTTTTATGGATGGAAAAAATTGGGAATGAAAGGGTTAATAAAAGCATTAAATTATATTAACAAAAGCGCTCGAAAAACAAGCTCCTGTAGCAATACTTTTGAATAAAAAATTAAAGGTATAGATATGGGAATGTGTTGCGTATTTGTGTTCAATACTTTTACACTATTTTTGCTTTATGCAAATGAAGATAGTCTCAAATCTCATTTCAAAACAAAGAACTATGTTTTTTATATTTTAACCATATAACTATTCTATTCATCAATTAAAAAAAAAAAAAAAAAAAAAAAAATTCGATAAGTTTTTTAATATTTGCTTGCTTAAGTATATATATATATATTCTATAATTGCTATCTTCATTTTTACTTTTTATCTTTGGGTTTATACGGTCTTATAGAAGATCTGATGAAAGCTATGCTCCCACCAAATTTATTTAATACGCTCCAAACCGTCCTAAGCCGTGGTGGTCTCTGTTACTTCTTCTAGTTGTTGTTGTTGTTATTGTTATTGTTTAATTATTATTTCGCTATTTCTTTATATTTAAAGTTAATATTTGTTAATATCCAAATATAAAGTTAATATCCAAAAAGTTAATATTTGGATTTTTTGTATCATTCTGTTGAATTGTGCGCGCGCAAATTCTTCTAGCTTTACCTTATATACATATACAGTAAAGTGCCGTACAACGCAATGGTAGACATGACAAATAAATAAAACAGTTTTATTTTTTAACACCACTACATTTTTAGAGTACCAGTCTATTGGTTCATACACTCGATCTAGTGTTTTGTATAAAGAAGTTGCTTTGATATAAAATTAGTGGTGTTAAAAAATAAAACTGTAATATTCATGAGGTAAACTTGCACCCGCGTTGTACGAGAATTTACTATATATATATATATATATATATATATATATATATATGTATGCATGTATATATATATATATATATATATATATATTTATATATATTAAAGTCTTTTTAATGCAAATATATGTTATGAGATGTGTAAGATTTTTAAAAATATCTCATTAAATTTGAGATTAAAAATGTCTCATTTTCACTATATATTTAAATATTTTGTTAATATAATTGAAATTATATGTATATAGGAAAACAATCTAATTCTTTAAAACTCATACATACATAAATATTATCTAGTATATAAAACGAAGTTAAGGTGGTGTCTTTGGTTTCCATTAGAGTCCTGCGCGGGTCGGGTTTTACCCCACCCGAACCCGACAGATGAGTTTTAAATCAACCCGAATCCCGACCCGAACCCGACAAAAAAATTTTCATCAACCCCAAAATCGACCCGAACCCGCAACAGAGAATTTTTTGCGACACCCTTCCGACCCGAACCCGAACCGAAACCCGACTTTCCTAACCCGAACACGACCCGAAACCCGAGAAATAAATCAACATTATTTATTCATCTAAAAATCATGCAAAACAAGGTAAAATGATATAAAATCATATAAAATAAAGTAAATATTCATTGTCACATAGTTGGCAAATTATAAAAAAAAAATAATATTTTGTGGCCACCACAAGAATATCTTTTATATTTTCCTGTCAAATTCACTAAGTGCAAATAATTTATAAAAACTATTATTAAGAATATTTAACATGATGAAAGCAAATGATTTTCATCTTATTGAAATCTAACACTAAATATCCAAAGAGAAACAGTTTGGTCGTCTATAAATAACATCTTAAAAAATGCGTTTTTATAATGGTTACCTTAGATATCAAGTTTCGTACAGTTATATGGCATAGACGCTGAGCTATGGCCATCCAGTTGTTGATGAAATTTTCAATGTAGCAGCGCCACCTATTGGCCGATATGTATCCAAACTGAGTCAGCAGAATGTCTCATAATGGCCTTCTCACATGTCAAGTTTTGTTTGATGATACGCAATAGAACCTGAGATATAACTTTCCTTTAAATTGTGGAAATCGCACTGTAGAAGCGCCACTTGCTGAGTGTTTTACACCAAAAGTTGACAGGCGCTAATATATCTTAAAGTGCACCAACATACATATTTATATTCGATTCTATGCAGTAGTTCCTGAGATTTAGCTTTTCCTTAAATTGTGGAAATCGCAGTATAGCAGCGCCACCTGTTGGCTGATAGGCATTCAAATTGAATCAGCATAATATCTCATATTGGTCTTCTCACATATAAAGTTTTGTTGGATTATATGCAACAGAACCTGAGATATAGCCTTCCCTGAAATTGCAGACATTGCTGTATAGCAGCGCTACCTGTCGAGCGGTTGACACCAAAAGTTGATAGACACTAGCTTTGGTCATGGTGCATCTACATATAAATTTATATGTAATTCTGAACAGTAGTTCCAGAGATACAGTTGCCACAAAATTTTGTCACACACACACATACAGACAGAAGGACAGAGAGACATTTTTATCATATCGTGTTCTAGACCTCTCAAAACTTGTAAATTCGTCGAAAACTGGAAGTCAAAATTTTTACGAATTCAATACATTAAAAAAAAATAAAATAAATAAAATAAAATAAATGTAATTACTAATTGTATGGCGTAAAAATTTTAAAAGTCTGGAAAAAGAAAAAAAAAAAAAAAAAAAAAAAAAAAAAAATTAATAAAAATGTTTAAACACTTATGTGAGTTATGACCTTCAAAAAAGTAAAAATGTGCTTCAAGCTCAGGGTTAGTAGTTAATTGTTTAATGCTTACATTCTAAAAAATAAAATAAAATAAAATAAATAAATAAATGTATCTTTATATATTGCTTTTGTTCAACGTGAATGTTTATTTACTATAATAGTTTGGGTAGCACGGATATATGATTCACAATCAGTGGCGGTTCTAAGGCGGGGGGCTAGGGGGCTGAAGCCCACCCCCCAAAAGCCTTAACATTCACAATTGAATGTTGCAATTGTAAATTTTTTATTGATCTGAAATAACACCTTAAAAACTCTTAGCTCCCCCCCCCCTCCCCCCCCCCAAAAAAAAAAAAAAAAGTTAAGTTCTGGATCCGCCACTGTTCGCAATTAAACATCTGCTTTCCCACAATCACTTTAAATTCACACGATCAGCAAATTCACTTCTTCCAGTTGCAATTTTTGTGCATTGTTTATTTGTTCTGGAGAAGACGATAAAGAATATTATTATTATCTGCCTTGGTGGAATCCGTTTTCGAAATGTGTTTAATTTACATCGCTTTTTACTTTGATCTGTATTCAACAGAAGAAAGTGTTGGAATCGTAAAAAGTTTCAACTTCCGTTTTTCGATGGATTTACATGTTCTGAGGGCTCCAGAAAACGATTTGACCATTCTTATAAAATATGTATCTGTCTGTTTGTGCGTGCGTGACAAAAATTTTGTAGCGATGTATCTCAGGAACTACTGCAGATAACTGCGTATAAATTTATATACAGATGCTCCTTGGCCTAAGTTAGTGCCTACCAACTTTTGGTGTCATTTGTTCAACAAGTGGCGCTGCTAGACCGCAATTTTCATAGTTTCAGGAACGGCTATATCTCAGAAACTACCACATGAATTTGCATATAAATTTATATACAGATACACTTTGTCATAAGTTAGTGCCTACCAACATTTTGCGTCAATTGCTCAACAGGTGGTGCTGCTATACGTCGACATTCGCATTTTCAGGGAAGGCTGTATCTCAGGTTCACTTGTGTACAATCAAACCAAACTTGACACGTATCAGCGTAGCCATTATATGACATTACGCTGATTCAATTTGAATGCATATCAGCCAATAAGTGGCGCTGCTATACTGCAATTTTCCCTGAGAATGGGATATGGCTATATCTCAATTTCTAAGGCATATAACTGTACAAAACCTTATATAAGAGGTAACCATTATGAAGAAGCATTTTTAAAGATTTTATTTATAGATAATTAAATTTTCTTTCTTCTCTTATATTTAGTGTTAGTTTTTTGTAAAATGAAATCATTTACATTCATTATGGTAGATAATTTTAATAAATAATAGTTTTAAGATAACTCATCGAATTTTACTCATCGAATTCCTATAGGAAAATATAGAAGAAAGTTTTGCGGTGGTCACAACATAATAGCTTTAAATGAAATCACAACAAGTATTTCGCTATATTTGCTGTATATACAAGTATAAATGGAGGAAAATTCAAAATTTCATTCACTTAAAAGCGAGGATTGAATTCCATTAAAAGTAAAGGTATTTAGAAAAAAAAAAAAAAAAAAAAAAGTATGCAGTGGCCACCACAATACTTTCTTCTATATTTTCTAATACAAATTCGCTCAGTACAAATAATTTATTAAAGCTCTTATTTATTAAAATTACCTACCATACGGAATGCAGACGATTTTCATCTTAGAGAAAAATTACATTAAACGTACAGTAGACTTTCGTATAACGCGGGGGATACGTAAAATCGCGTTATAGGAGACATACATTGAGCAGACGATTTCATTCCGCAATGAGATCAAAAGCGTCGGGTGTTGGCATAGTAACGGAGCAATCCTTCCTTGAACAGGTTGAAAGTAGAAAAGATGTCGTCACGTGCTTCCTTTATTTTACGCGTTATAAGAGACTCTTTATCGCGTTGTATGAGTAATAGTCGCAGATTTTTCGTCGCGTTATACGAAATCGCGTTTTGTGGGAGCGCGTTGTACGAGATTCTACTGTACAAAGAAAGAAAGCCTTGTTCTCTATAAATAATATATAAAAAAATGCGTTTGCATAATGGTTATCTCACATATCAAATTTTGTACAATTGTACACCACAGAAGATGAGATACAGCTTTTTCGTTCTCTGAGAAAATTACAGTACAGCAGCGCCACCTATTAGCCGATATGCATCCAAATTGAATCAGCATAATGTCTGCTAATGGTCTTTTCACATATCAATTATTATTATTATTATTATTATTATTATTATTATACTAAATAGAAGCTGAGATATCTCTTTCCCTTAAATTATGGAAATCCCTGTATAGCACCGTCACCTATTGAATCATTGGTATCAAAAGTGGATGGACAATAATTTATCTCAAGGTACATCCGCATATAAATTTATGTGCAAATTTGTGCAGTAGTTCCTGAGATATAGCCTTCCATTGAATTGTGGAAATCACCGTATAGCAGAGCCATCTTTTGAGAAATTTACATAAAGTTGATAGGGACTAGGTTATATCAAGGTGCATCTACATATAAATTTATATGCAATTATTTGCAGTAGTTCCCGAGATATAGCATTCCCTTAAATTGTGGAAATCGCTAGAGACCCTCTATAATATAGATTTCTAATATAGGGCCTCTAGAAATCGCTGTATAGCAGCGCCATCTCTTGATCGATAGGCTTCAAAAGTTGATAAGCACTAATTTATGTCAAGGTGCATTTATATATAAATTTATATGCAATTATGTGCAGTAGTTCCAGAGTTGCAGCCGCCACAAAATTTCTGTCACACACATACAGAAACACAGACTGATATTTTCTAAAAATAGTCAAATCGTGTTCTGAAACTTTCAAAAAGCTCAAAATCATCAAAAACCGGAAGTCTAAAATTTTTACGAATATAAAGCTTTTGAAAATAGAATATTTTCTTCTATTCAAAATAGAAAAAAGTAAAAAAATAAAAATTGTAAATTGAGAAATCATTTCAATTTCCAGAATGTAAATGCGAGGTTATACTATATTTCTTTCATTTATATCTTAGCAAAAGTCGAGAAAGATTTATAATATTTTCCTAATTTTGACACAGTTTTTGCAAAATATACAGATTAGTTGCGTTGAAGAAAAGAAAACAGATCCAGATACAAATACGGATCAATTTTTCTGACGGATATACGCGGATACGAATAAGGAGCTCCGATACATGTCTAGTATGTGTTGAATGTTTAGATTAGTTACAGAGTTATAAATATGTCTATAAATTTAGGTTTATAATTGTAAAAAATATTTTGAAAGGTGTTCTCAAGTCGACCCGACTTGCTGAAAACCAAACCCGACCCGACCCCGACCCGCAAGAAAAAAAAAAAATTCAGTCAACCCGACCCGAACCCGACCCGCAAGAGAAAAAATTTGTCAATCCGACCCAATGCAGGACTCTAGTTTCCATCATACTATAGGTATGGGAACTTAGTTATAAGGAAAAAATAATGGACCTCAGTTTTTTTTTTTTTTTTTTTTTTTTTTTCGTTTTTACATGTTTTGTGATTTGAAGAATCCGAAAATTACAAAACTATTTCCTGGTTTCCCCATAGGATAGTTAATTTGTTTGTTCCATCGGTTTTTTGTCTGATAGTTAGCTTGTTAGTCGGCGTACACATTGTCCGAAAAACAAATTATCATAAAGAAGTCTCACAAGCTTTACAATTCCACTTGTACCTAATATAGGCATAAAAATGTTGACTAAGAATACTTTAATTTGAATTCTATATTAATTATTCGTAATAAACTATTTTTATAAAATGAAAGAACATGGTTAAAGGCACACAAAAATTCATTATGAGGAATATTCTCGTCGTAAATCTTTCAGATTACTTTTCAGATATCATGAATTATACTGGCATGAACGTAATTACTTATGAATATTCTAATTTATAAACTCTCTAATTTATTCGAAATTTAAAGCTTTTTATTCAAAATTTCGCATAAACGGGTGTTATGACGATTATTAGATTGAATACTGGAAGTGTAAGAAAATCAAAATATGAAGTTTTCTCTAATAAAATTAATCAACAAATTGGGATAAGATAAATGCATCAATCTAGAAAAGAGACAGCCCCTTGGTTCAGCCATTTTAGTCTGATACTGCGCTGGATAATGGGAAGAGTTCATTTCTCTTAATGTGAATATGCCCTATAATAGAAGTATATTAATATCATTATATGATTGGGAACTGTGCAGAGTTCACCTAATATGTAAACTAGTTTTAAAACAAAATTAAAAGATGATTACAAGTAAATATATTTAAATATATAAACTACAAAGAAACATCTTCTCATATACATCAAAGGGTTTTAGATTTTTTTTTTTTTTTTTTTTGTCTAATATGTATATTTTAATCTTTTTGAAAAAGCTGTAGTTCAAAGATTAATTTTCAAACTATTTTCTTTATCCAAATGCATACTAATAGTAGCTCAATAAAAGGAAGAAAAAGAAAGATGCTTTCACATGCAAATTATATAAATTCTCTTTTAGATGCACCAATTTTCCTTTCAAGGAGAGACAAAGGAATTATTCCATGATTCTACAAGGTAAAAGAAAGACATCTGTGAAATTTAATGGAATTTATAAGTACTATAAAATAATAATAATAATAATAATAATATAAATAAAAAAAAATGAATACATTTGTTCGTTATTTATTTTTTAAAAAAAGCTACTATAGTAAACACTTACATCGAAATAAAAATAATTTTCTTGTCGTTTCATAGTTAGATAATTAGTTCTTATCATTAAGACGCATGAAATACAACCAGAAGAATATTAAATCCTATGATATAGTAATAAAGACATTTAAATGTATAATCGCTTATCGTCAAGTTTAAAGATTTTAATTTTAAGCATATTCCCATTGCTAATGCATAAGCAGTATAAATGAATTCTTTTTTAATACTCAGTTAGTTAATGCACATATTTTATATATTATTACTAGAATATAAATTAAATAAATTATAAAACTTACATCACAAATACATTTCACTCTCATTAAAAAATATATATATTAGGCGTCATAATATTAGATATAAAAAACAAACAACCCAAAAATTGTTAAAAAAAAAAAAAAAGAAAAGAAAAGAAAAGAAAAGAAAAAGAAAACTTTTGAGAAAAGAAATAAAAAGTATGTGTTCGGTACTTGGAATGTAGTATAAAACTTTTTTTGTATAATGCTTTCAAAGAAATTGCTGGCAAATCAGTATTTGACGTGAATGGAAATTTTTTTTCAATAGCAAATATCTTCATAGCTCACATTAAGATGAGCCTGGTTGATTTAATAATGTTAATAAATATAATGTTTAATGAGCCACGATATCTCTTTAAAACTTCAAACATACAATATAAACATTTAAAACTCTATGAAAATGTAGCGAACAATTTTGAAATCATACTGAGGTTAAAAAAAAAAAAAAAAAAAAAAGTAATTGAATTTCATCATTCTAATCATCCTTGATAAACATTTAAAAAAAATTGAATTTTATTGAGGTAGCCAGTTTTTACGCATGGTCATTGTACGTCGCAGCAAATAGAGTTCGATCATTCAATGATATAAATCTACTTGCTCTTTGAGATTTTATATTTCCGAATATTTCCGTCAAGGACATTTATCTAACGATGAAAGAGTTTTTACAAAAAAAAAAAAAAAAAAAAAAAAAATCATCTACAGAGAAGTTTTAAATCATTAAATTCATTTTCAAACTATTTTAAGTTTAATGGGTAAGATTTTTTTTTTTTTAACCACTCTATTTTTGTTTTTGTTTCAATAAAAGATATGTAAAAAAAAAAAAAAAAAAAAAAAAATACAAAGCATGTATTCTTTATTTCATTTTTCACTTTTTGTATTATCTTTCCCTTAAATTTTATATACTTCGAAGAAGTTAGACAAATTAACTGTGTAACTTTCGTGAATCATGGCCGGTACATATATCAAGGCATTGTTGTATTTTAAATCCAAGTTATACGTCATTTTTCCTATCTTTCGTATTTTTCAAATAAATTGAAAATTAATGCATATTGACATATTTTTACACGCTTGCAACTGACGTAATAAAAAAAAAAACTTAATATATATATACATATATAAATAATCAATGATTCTACAAGTATTTTCTTTGATAAAAGAAACCTCAGTAAGGTTCAAATTAAAAATGAAGGAATTATGGTCGAATTTCAACCACTGGGTGATCACTAGTCATAATTTATTTTTATTATAGAACATTTTATTACATACATACACATTTTCGTAAATATAAAA
This sequence comes from Salticus scenicus, assembly GCA_963930645.1. Taxonomy (NCBI): domain Eukaryota; kingdom Metazoa; phylum Arthropoda; class Arachnida; order Araneae; family Salticidae; genus Salticus; species Salticus scenicus. Next base: position 83,809,759 of record OZ005649.1, read on the forward strand.
ACAACCTTAAACTAATTATGTTTTCATCCCCTTTTAAGGTGTTGAAAATTTTAATGATTAGTAATTATTTTCAATTATTTTTTTTTTTTGTAGTATAAATATGATAAATTAAAAATGACAATTAAGTGCAGGGAATATTTGTTTCGTTCATTTATAAAATTAAAAATAAATAAATAAATAAAGACATTGCTAATAAACTTTGTCATATATTATTAAAAACAGATATATTTTAATATATTAAATGCATATATTATTAAATAAATTTTTAATTATCTAAAACTGGAAAACTTTTTCTTTTATTATAGGATTTTTCCCCCCATAAGACGATGTTTTAAAATTAGAATAAACGTGCTATATTGATAATAGAGACATATTTTTCATTTACCTGAATTTTAATTTCAGTACAAATTACTACTAAAAAAATAATAATAATTCGAATTAATAATAATAATAATAATAATAATAATAAAAATCAGTGATTATTTTTACTGACCATTGCGTTTTATTACGTTCTTGTTTTATCAGCAAGATTGATTATAAAAGTGAAAAAAAAAATGTTTAAAATCCCTTTTTTAAATCTTTGATTGCTGCAAAGAGTACTTCAGATTTTTTCTACAAGTAATTTCTTTTTCTGTCTTTTGTGTTTCAAAAAACCCATTAAAAATTCCCGACAGAAATAAATGAAACAATAATGAATACGTTCTAAATTATTCTTTGTTTTCTTTTCAATTCTCAAGATGACAATTTCATTGCAAATTTTAAGACTGTCATTAAAAAAAAAAAAAAAAAAAAAAAAAAAGGAATAATTTTTTAGAAACAAATTACAGAAGTTTTAGTTTTTATTATTTTTAGAATTTCTATTCAGATTTTATTTACGATTAAAAAATTTTTAGAATGATTAAAAGAAAAAATATATGTATATTTATTTGGGAATTTCTAATTATGGAAATTGCATTTTTGTAACTTATTTGTCTGAGGTGTATCTGTAGTTCTACAGAAATTACATCTATTATGTATAAATATGTATAAATCTTAAATTTATCATGTTTTAAATTAGTTATTACTGAATTTGTCAAAATACTATTCTTAAAACAGAGGTAAAAACTATTTTTTTTTTAAATCTAATTTGCAAAGAAATTAATATAAAAATTTGAAAATTGCAAAATTTATGCAATCAGCAATTATTTACTGCATTTTACATAATTTTAATCCCAATAATGATTTAAAAATTAATGCATAAATTTTATTCGCAAAAGTTCGGAAAAAGAGATTTGAGAGATTTTGGTATAAAAGTAAATAAATTTACTTTAATAAGCAATAAATTTATGCCAAATTCTAAAAATTTTAATGGGCTAATTAGATAAATTTTGTTTACTCTAAATTGAGTTTAAAAAAAAAAAAAGAAAAAAAAAAAAAAAAAAAAAGAGCTATACACAGAGCAATTTATATTACACTTTACTTAAAATTCTGGAAGAGGTATTCTATTCCAAAGTAGTCTTGAATTGAATGTATTCCAACCCAGTGCGATTGAATTTATTCCAACCTCAAATTGTCAACATATGCATCAATATATAAAACTTTTTAATGTTGAGAAATGTACATTGGGTGGATTCATAAATATAATGGGCTAAAATAATGGACCTAACACCTATTATTCATAATGGGCTAATAACACCAGGTCCAGTCTGGCATATGCAGTGATAATCTTATTTCATAACTGAGAGATTTCCTCCCTTTTTTTGACAGTACGACCTCCGAAATCAATGAAATCAGCTTATAAGCAGGCATGTGCGCGGACTGAAATGCCTTACAAATGCTACTTTGTACTCCCCGCTCTGATACAATTACATTAGCCTAAATTTCTGTGAAATTTTATTGGTTTCAATTTCGCTTTTTTGTTTGGTGTTGTTTTATGTATTATTCCACATGCAATTCAATACTTAAGATTGCATGGAAATAAATTTGAAACAGTTGCAAAATCGCAAATATAATAAACTGATTAGAGATTTGAGAACAACAAAATAGCACATTAAATTAATAAAAGAAGCCTCGTGGAGATAGTAATAAAAATAAATTCTAGTTTAATTTTCACAACTAAAATTGTTAGTTCTGTTTTTTATTATCTGCAGATTTGTTAAAGTATTCAGATAATAACTATTAGGTCTTTGCATAAATTCGTGCGGTTTTTTATTGCTTCATTTCATAAAAATACATCAAATCAAATGACAATTTTTAATATACTCTCCATTACTTTCTACAACCTTTGCCCATTTTTCGGGTAACAAATGTATACCACGGCGGTAGAAGCTCTCGTCTTTGGAGGCAATAAAATGATCCGCGTCCGCACGAACTTTTTTACAACGACCTAATATTTCGTTCAACTTAAACTATATTCAACCAGCAACAAATTTAAATTGTGAAAATTAGTTTAAGCCATTTGAAAGAAAAAAATAAGAAGAAAAAGTGTTATTATTACACTATCTACCAATAAGTATTTGGACACTTTCAAATTTAGCCGTTTTGTCCAATATCTGGAAAAGTCTTTAGGAATCATCTTGAAACTTTGGTAGTGTAACGAACATATTATACGTTGGAACAAGTACAGTGTTTCCCCACAACTGGATTTGACGATTATGGCTAAATCATAAATCTAAAAATCATAAATCATAAATCTAAAAATCATAAATCATAAATAATAAAATCATAAGCTAAATCATAAAATCATAAATCTTACATAGACAGCATTCAGGCTGCCATATTATACTGCAAAAAATCCAGTACGACATCATTATCTTTCAAAACGGCGCCAAAGAAAAATTGCCAAATCCAGTTGTGGAGAAATACTCTAGTTATACGTATACCTCATATATTTCAACAAAAGTTGTATCCTGAAGAGGAAAAGGGGACCAGTAAAAAAAAAAAAAAAAATGTTTTGGATCATCCTGTAAAACGTAAATCTTGAAATGCGTTTCAGTTGTAGTATGTGATTATAATTTTTTTTCTCATTATCTGTATAAATGTTTATGAGGCTACCGCATATATTCATGGAGATATAACAGTGTCTTTAAAAAATTGAAAAATAAATACCACTTTTTTAATTATAACACGTACAGTATTAAATCTGGTGCAAAGATATTTCTTGAAAAAAATTGCATTTTACATTAGACACAGTATACTGCAATCAGAATGCAAAAATGTTAAATATCTTTCGAAATATAAGCACTTTTACTAAATAATTTTTAACTACGCATGCGCAAGCTTCATAAAAACTTCGTTTGCATAATTTAGTAGCCAGACGTATTGAGCAACTTATATGAAAACCCCAAACAAATATCGCGTAAATTCATTAAAGTTACGAGAGATAGAATGAACATACTTTCAGTTCTTTGAAAATAAAAGCTGACCTATAAAAGGTTTTACGCAATTTTTTAGTTTGATTCAGTCAATGTCCAATGATTGTACAATGTTTTCTCTGACTGTAAATAAATGTGGATAAACCACCCTAACATCTTCCTTTTTTTTGAGAAGTGCTGAAATTCTATTCATTCTATCAGTCATAACTTTTCGAATTTTCCCGTGTTTCTTTGGAGTTTTCATATAAGTTGCTCATATTTTTGGTTATTAAATTATACAAATACAATTTTTTAAAAGCAAGTGCATACGCAGTAAAAAATTATTTAGTAAAAATGCTCATATTTCGTAAGATATTCAACATTTTTGCATTCTGATTGTGTCTAATATAGTATGCCGTATTTCTTAAAAATGGTTTTACGCTGGGTCTAATACTCTACGTGACCGAAACGCATTTAAAGCATTACTTTTTACAGGATGATCCAAAACATTTTAATTTTTGTTTAATTTTCTACTGCTCCCTTTTCCTTTTCATTACACAACGTTTGCTGAAAAATTCGAGGTATAACATTTTCTTTACACTACCAAAGTTTCAAGATGATGAAAAGAAATTCCTAAAGAATTTTTTCAGATATTTGACAAAACGTCTAAATTCGAAAGTGACCAAATACTTATTGGTAGATAGTGTATTTTATATAAATTAAACTTTCATGTAAAGGATTATCTCTTTGTTATATAATTAATGACGAACCAAATTCATCATTTATATATATATATATACATATTTATAATTAAATGAATATAGTGTTCAGTAAATAAAGTCTCTATTTAGTATGCATTAACATTCAATAAGACGTGTTTGGATGAATGTATTTGATTTAATTTCTATATCAATTGATATAGAAATTAAATCAATTCTTTAAAGAATTAGTAACTGATTTTTTCAAAAGCGTACATAAATTTTAATTAAACTTTACGTTTAAATTAAACTAAGTATTTAGGTTGCTATAACTTATAAAGAGATATAACATTTTATAGTTTTCTCCACTGCAGAATGAATAATAAATTAATATTTTTAATGTAGTGAGATTATTTCTGGCATGAAACTATAAATAACTTCAGAAAACCTAAAACATTTAAACCTTTGTTTTCCTTACGAAGAAATAATGACATTAAAATCATATTTTACACTACATAACTGAAACTTTCTGGGAGTATTTAATTCACCCTGTACGAAAGGAAAGATATTCCAATTACAGTGTTCATGATTTAAAAGAAAAGCGAAAGAAATAAGACAGAATGGAAAAAGTGGTAAGCAAAGTGAAGATTCTTTAATATCACTGCATTAATTTTGTATTATGAACTCACACAAAAAATAACTTATTCCGGAATAGAATTGAAATTTGTTGTCCTTGGCGTGGGAAAAAAACAAAGATCGCCAAGTTATTTAGCAAACATATTTCATTATTTCCAAAAATCATGGTTATTTTAATAACATACATTAAGAAAGCAATAAATAACATGATTGGTTGGTTCGCTGGGTTTAATGTCGCCCTAGTACTGCACTATGGGTAATTGGTGGCGGTCTGGGACGCACCTTTAATGATGGTCTGGAAACATGGCATCAAAATTTTGATCCTCCACAGAGGGGACAATCAGTAATATGAGACAATGTTACGAACAACATTTTTACAAAAATATACATCTGGCATGTATATTTACGTAGTACACTTTTGATCGACAGATATCAAATCTATATCTTTATTTTCCAAATTATTTAGTAGTTTGTGTACTTAAGCAAGCAAGCAGAATTATTTGCTAGAACATTATAATATTACAGACATAGGAGTGGAAAATTCAAATGCCTTTAAATATTTATAAATATTATTGTAATTACATATTTGAAATTTTAGATTATAAAAATTTATTATATCGCGCATTGGCATTCGTGTAAAATAATAAATGTGACGTTTAAAATAGTATGTAGACTTGTTAAATTTATTTCTTATTTACGTTGACTAATACAGCTGCTCTTTTAAGAAATATATATATATATATATATGTATATATATTATACATAACTAATACGCACAACATACATATTTACTAATATACAGGGAGGTTATAATTAAACTTCCCCTATAAACATCATCCTACAGCACAAACTGGTGAACGGAATGCAACGCAATTTGGTATGTAGACTATACACGAGATGCGCTCACGGAATTTCGAAAAAAAAAAAAAATAGTTCTAAAATTTCCACCAGACGGCGTCTTTTCCGGAAAAACATTAAATTTAATATAATAAACGACCAAAACGGAATACAGAAACAATGTTAACAATCCAGAACAAGAATTATGGGTAATAAAATGTAAAACCAAGAAAATCTGTCAGTTCTAGGAAAAAAATGCTGAGATTTTCATTCGTGTGAAGAAAAGGAAGCTTTATGCAAAACAAGTTAGGGTATAAAACGTTTGCAGACGACAGACCTTTGCGATGACAACCCCACTAAAAATAATCTCAAGATTTTCTCGAAAATATCTGCAGATTGTTTTAAGTTATTTGGCCCATTCTTAAGAAAGTTTACGAAATTTTTTTATAAAGTCTTTAAAATTTCTTCTGATATTCTATGAGAAAGATAAATCTTCAAAATATTTTAAAATATTTGAAGAATGTCTTAAGAAAATACTATTTTCTCAAGAATATCTTCGGATTATTTTCAGTGGGGAAAGTGATCAGAAACTAGTCAATAAATGTTAATATTGTTTCTGTATTCCGCGTTGGTCATTTATTGTGTTAAATTTAATGTTTTAAAAGGCGTCTTCTGGTGGACATTTTGGAACTAATATTTGTTTTTTTTTTCGGAATTTCGCGAACGCATCTCGTGTATAGTCTATATACCAAATTTCGTTGCATTCCGTTCACCCATTTGCGCTGTAAGATGCTGTTTATAGGGGAAGTTTAATTATAACCACCCTGTATATAATACAATATACTAAAATAATAAACTAATACAAATATACTAATATATATAAAATGTAAAATTAATATACATAATTTTTTTCAAGTGGATAACATTGAAATAAATATTATCAAAAGAATAATTTAACAAACAACCAAATAGAAAATTTTTGCATTAGTCAGAAGTTTCCAAACTTTAACAGAATAAAAAGTTATTAACTGGGAAATATTAAGCATGTATTATTAGGAGTAGGAGGACTCCTAATGTCGTCGCCAGTTTTTGTAGACCAATTTTGTGTAACACCAAAATAAATTAGAAATATCAGTCCTATCATTACAAATATGGTACCAGGGCGATTTTCCTGAATCCAGGGGTGCAAACAGTTTTTCGACACGACAATTAGATATTTTATAACTAACTGAATTATTAAATTTAGGTGACAACACTTCATTTTAATTCATTTCAGTCATTTTTAAAAGTACGTGGCCGAGTTTAACGGTCGAAAAATGAGGCAAAAAATAAATTAAAAATTAAAGTTAAAAATTAAAAATAAAAATTTTACAGATTGAAATTAATAGTCTTCCGTACTAAACCAAATTCTGTCTTTGACAGAATCTTTACTTTTTCTTTTTACTTTTATATTTTTATTTTGCAAAATCGTTTTAGTTTTGTAATAAGTTTTTTAATGGGTAATAAATTCAAAAGATAATTTGTGTGTGTTTCTAATTTTTTTTGTGCGTTCAGAACATTTTGTACTGTTTCTTTAAAATAAACGTCCTAAAAAAGTTATTGTTTATTATATTTATATTTTACCAATAGGTCTACCAGGCATTGTCCAGGTTAATTCGGTGAAAGAACTGAACGAAAGTGTAAAATGGAAAGAAAAATACATGAAAGATTTCCCGAAGTTTTTAATAGAATATATTATGAATAAATAAATACAAAAGATACAACTTTAGTATGGGAATCCCTCGGTGACTTTAAATATTTTTTGGCTATTTTTGTGATGAATTAAATGACTATAGCAGTTGCGTACCTAAAGGTCTTGGCGGAAACGTCCAAGCTACTTCGATGTTAAATTTAAAATTTTGCCAAAGGTGTCTGTTACTAAAGCTACATAAGAAAAAAAAAAATAGAAAACGTAATAAAATTCAAATTATGACTATTTACAATTAAAGGGAGAATATAAAAAGACGTCATAAATTAGAGCCATTAAAAAAGTATTAATAAAAAAGAAAAATATTGTTTCACTGTATAAAATAAAAGTACTACTTAATTAAATAAAATATTTAAGCTAATACCAGATATCTCTATGAAAATATTTATCCACACGTGAATTCCTAATTTAAAAAATGCACCAACTTTCTTAGCATAACTATTTTTTTTTCTCTAATTTTTATTATTATTCACATGGAATTAAAAATACTTGTATTGTCGAGTGGTGGAAACTCGACCAGATTTTTAATTAAGCATTTGTATAATAAACACACAAATTCATTTCCTTCTGAGCAATATTCGCTGCAATTAAATGTACACTTAAAAAAATAAAATAAAATAAAATAAATAAATATTAGCAGTCCTATTTACATGGTGATTCATATCCGTATGAACCTCTCTAAATATTTAATTCAATTTGCCTCAATCCGACTAATTAAAGTTAGTTTTTCGTCTGGGCATTTCGACAGCAATGTGTGGTAATTAAAGCCAATTAACTGGTGTAGAGTTCTAGGCCAATATTTCAACAGCAAATAACATTTTTAATATCGAAACAATATGTCTACAGCAGCTTGAAAATAAATGAAATTATACTCACTTCTGTTGCTAGAAAAATAAAAAATAAATGCAATAAAATAAAGCCACACAAATAGCCTGAATCACGAGCTGATATATTATTTGCATATTAATGCACAAACATGAAATTTAACGTACGGCTAATATCTCTTTGAATTTGAGCCGACGTAAATCATTAAAAAGGGGGAAAAAAAAAAAAAAAAAAAAAGATAGTAAGAAATTAGATCATAAAAAGAATAGAACTTTCATAAATCAAATCCTTTTTAATTTGCGTATTATTAAATAGTATAAAATTTCGAGCTGTGTTCACAGAAACGCAGATGATTGAAATGAAGGGAATTTTAAATACAATAATTTCCTGGTATAAATAAATGAAAGTGCATAATAATAAAATTATTTTTAAATACCTTCTTCACATCGTAAGAAAATAATTTTTGTATTCTGCAAATCTGACTTATATGATACCTTTTGAATGATAGCACTTTTAACCCTCTACTCCCATAATTAATAGTTATGCTAAAAGTGTACCTCAAATTTCATGCTTGCCTTTTAATATACAGATTTTATTTCCGAAAAAATAAATAAATAAATAAATAAATAAACATGTATTTAATTTCCTTATTTTGACATCAAATATTTCTTTCTTTTTAATCTATTTTAAAGTTAAAATGGGGTTTTTAGTTAATATCCTTCGATTCAATTATCCGAAGGAGCTAAAAAAAAGGCGTTAGATTTTTTTCCTGAGTAATAAGTGTGCCACTTTTTGTAGTTGCCGGTTGAACGGTTTGGATGTATAGTGAACTAAGAATCCAAGCAAACGAACAACAACCTTTATAGTGTAATATTAAAATTGTAAAATTTAAAACAAAGAGCTCATTACATATTTATATGTTTTCTGAAATTAATATTGGACGTAACTCATTCATAAGAATTTATTGTCAAAAATCTGCTGATTAAACGGAAATATTTATTAACAATTATTGATTGTTTAATTTACAAAACGTTTATTGAATTGAATGATAGTTTTTTTGCAAATAGATAAGATATCAAAATAAATAATAGATTTCTACTTTAAATATTACCAAATAGTAAAATAACAAAAACAACAACAGCAATAATAATATTCTTCACAAGTTGTTACACAAGGATTTACAATTGGGTTTCTTAAATATAAGTCATACAATAATACATGTTTGATAGAAAATAAAGAAGCCGGGAATCAATAACATGACTTAAACTTTAGAAGATTTTATTTTATTTTACTTTATTTTTATTTATTTATTTTTTTACTGTTGTTAAATATTTCTGTTCCGTCTTTCTTCCTAAAGGATTAAAAACTGTTTTTACAAAGTAAGGAAAAATTTAATTCGAATGATATTTAATATATTGCAGCTTAGAAAAACAACGTAATCACGTTTCACAGGAGAATCGCGATCATTGCAGTACTTTATAGATAAATTTAAATACAATAATTTTTTATGTTTGTTTCTCGGCAAATATTGATTTATATATATATATATATATTTATATTACGTTGTTTTATCTATTTAGGATGGAAAAAGATGAAAAAGAAGAAATTAGTGAAAAACAAAAATGAAATACGAGAATTGAATAATACTCGAAACATAAAATTAATTATTTTTCATTTAATGAATAAAAAGCATTTATAAGTGTTATAAATCAGTCTTTTATTTTTATTTTTATTTTTGATTTATTTTAATTTGTTTGTTTCTAAATGGAAAATTATTTGTTAAGGTTTCAAATTATTATGTATTACGAATGCGTGAACAATTTGTGCAAGATAGTATAGTTATACGCACGTATATAATAAACAAGTACAACTAATTTATTTTGGAATTTAAGAGATATAGCTTAATCATAACAAAAATCCCACAGAAAGGAAAACCAATCTTTGTTTTCTAGAAAAAATCTAAAAAAATATACCAAAGTTACCACTTATTAAAAAGAAAAAATCTTCTTTTAAACTGCGTAGTTATTTAATCGAATGTAATTGTAAAATCGAGTTGTCACCAAATTTTTTAACCGGCAATTCTGCAAACACCGTTCAAGCTACAATCGGTCAAATTTACTAAGAACTTCTCCATTCCACAAGCTTTAGAATGAGTCCATAACAAACCATATCGGTGTTCTAGTTCAGGAGAGATTTAGCCTTTTGTTTGAAATACATCATTGAAAACGGCGTTCGTCGAAATTCGGCAAACGAAACGATGGTGAGTAAATGGAACGTATGCAAATTCGTGACAATCTGCATATGGACACTTAGTTATATGCAGATGTATTCCAACCTTTCTGCGCGCGCATCCCAATCGCGGATACAATAGGCGAGTCAATCTGTAACAGCTCATTAGCTCGTCAGCTTCTTTTACCTTTTATGCTGCTTATTGCTTTAGTATTTCTTAACTTTGCCTGAGCTCAGCCGATTCTTTTCACGCTTCTCTCACGTCTACTTGCTCTCTCTTAGTTCATACTTCTACATTGGTACGAATTAACCAAGTTGGTTCTTATTCCGTAGCACTTTTTTTCTTCTACTTTTGTAAATTAATATTGAAATTTTATCCCCTGTTGTTTACCTTTCTGAATTTTATTTTCAATTGAAGTCATCACAGGGATCAAATTGTCATACTTTTATGGATTTTGCAATGGTAACTCTCGGAGAGCCAAAGAAGAGTACCGTCTACGTTATCCACATCGTCGTGCCTCAAACCGTGCCGCAATTCATCGAAGGTTTAGGGAGAGTGGGTCATTCGGTAGGGTGTACGAAAGGGGCCATGGCCTCCGCCCCACCATCGCTGAGGAGTCCGTACTGGACCGAGTGGATAAAAAATACAAATATGAGTTCACGCATACTTGCGAGAGAAGGTGAAATCTCTCAAAGTAAAGTGATGAATGTTTTGCGCAAAAACCAGTATCATCAATACCACTTCCCACCGGTACAAGAATTACGCCGCTCAGATTTCCAAAAGCGGGTAACATTCTGCCGCTAGCTTTTAGAGCGAGATATTGAAGAACACTATTTCCTTAGAACGATACTGTGGACATGTGACTCAGTTTTCACTCGAGATGGTATGTTAAATTTACATAACTGGCATCATTACGCTCAACGAAATCCATTTGTAACACAAAACTCATCGTTGCAGACACGATTCAGTTTAAATGTTTGGCTTGGAGTGGTTGGCAATCGCTTGATAGGTCCGCATGTGTTCCAAGATCATCTGACAAGCAATACATATTTGGAGTTTCTGGAACATCATCTTCCAGGATTATCTGATGTCATTCCTGTACCCCAACGAGCGGAAATAATTTTCCAACACGATGGGGTCCCTGCACATTCTTTCAATGCGGTTCGGGACTTCTTGACTCAGCAGAATCCGCGATGGATTGGTCGTAATGGATTGGTCGTTTTTTGCATATTCCTTTGTGAAAGACGTGAGAAACATCACACTTCTTTTATTTCCGTTCCATTGTGTTTGTAAACTCAATACAACTGCTACTTTTCTTGTTTGTCTTTAAAACTTTCTTTTTTGCATCTGACAAAACAGCGGGATGAAGGCGGACATGAAATCAGGAACGACTATGGCACCCCGTGAGTCTCCTTTTCGACGAACGTCGAGTTCAATGATGAATGTATTTCAAACAAAAAGCTAAATTTCTCCTGAACTAGAACACCGATATGGTTTATTGTGGGCTCATTCTAAAGCTTGTGGAATGCAGAAGTTTTTGGTAAATTTGACCGATTGTAGCTTGAACGGTGTTTGCAGAATTACCGGTTAAAAGATTTGTTGACAACTCGATTTTAAACTTCGCCAATGTTTTAGCGTTTGTAGCTCGCGGCCAAATTAAGGTATCCTGATGTAAATGATGTCACCCGATAGGATGTTTTCTGCTCTTTCCAAATATGTGCTTATTTTGCGTGCAAGTATTTCAGTAAGCTCACAAATTTGGATTATTTCAGACGGGATGGAAAAAAAACAGATTTTTCTTCTATCTACCATAATTCGGTAACGGTTAGAGATGGGACAGGGTTTCTATGGTGATTTATGCTCCCCATGGGCTGTTCTATCACCTCCTTTCGTTTGGCAGATTATGTCAAACTCACCCTGTGTATATATATATATATATATATATATAAACTCTATTAAAATTTTCTAGGATCCAAGGAATGCTAAAGTTGACAACTAGGATGTCAATACCTCTTAATAAAAAATTAACTGCTTTTTCATTGATTCAAAAAATATTGGCGATAAAGGAAAATAATTCCCTGCATGAGAGACTATGACATTTGGTAAATTTAACAACAACAACAAAAAAAATTTGGATTTACTGCTGGTATGGTTGTTCATATTGAATAGAATATTTTGGCGAATTAATTTAGAGAAAAAAAAATCGGTATTTACAAATGAAAATAATGCAGAGTTCTTTTGTTTTAATACTGATGGAAGATTACGTGAAAAAAGTACGTTACAGTAAAAATAAATAAATATATAAATAAAATAAACAAATAAATAAATAATAATATTTATCTTCTGTTTTAAATAATTTTTTGACCTTAAAAACGATGAAATTATATTTTGTAAACGGAAATAGAATCATATTTTAAATAACAAGTTAGAATTAAATGTTAACGTTTAATTTTTAAATAAAAAGTGAAAATATTGGAAGATAGCCTAAAATGATCGTAGCAGGTAAAACAATCCACATACGTTTTCTTCGAAACAATTAGCGCTATTTACCGAGTAACATGTAAACTAGTTGTACCAAGGCAAGAGGAAGCAATGACGGTATTCAAGCGATTACAATGTTTCGTGTCTGAATTGAGTTCTTTGTAAAAGTGGGTTTTATAAAATTTGTTATAAGTTTAGCACTAATTTTCTATTATTTAGATACACAGTCTTTTATGTACAGAAATATGACTTGGTTTACTTCATAAAATATGTTTTAAGCTGTATATTACATTTGCTAATTCTGTTATGTTTATCGGTGTCATCCAGTAATATAATGTAAAATGGATGGCCATGTTGTCGGGTAAAATGATCCATTATGTGAATAGTTTTGAATCCATTATGTGGATCGTTATGAATCCATTATTTCGATAAGATGTGGAAGAAATAGAAATTATTTAATTAATTTCTGACTTTACTTTGGGTGTATTATTATATCTATTAATATAATACTATTCAAATATTTCATTTTTTGTTTTCTTTCTTTTTTTAAAAGTTATTTCAGACACTTATTATTATTATTTTTTTATTTTCATAAAATAAATTATGTATGCTATTTGGTTGTAAAACTTATTTAACTTCATTATGTATTGTCATGATTACTTTTATATTCTTTATTTTGCAGAAAAAAAAAGCAATTTAAAATTATTTTTAAATGAAGTATCATTTTGCCTTTTGGTGAGGGTAAAACGATACTTTGGATCCTTTTTCAAAAATCTATTTTTTCATTGCTCAGTTTAAGTTTAAAATATTATTTAAGTATGCTTATAATGAAAAATATAGCGTAGAACACACTAGCAAAGGGCTAAAGTTTTATTTAAACAGTTATGCTGTTTTATACAAGTTTTTCCCTTAAGAGGATCGTTTTAGTCCACCTTCCCCTATATATATTAAATATTAATAAATGTTTTGGCATAGGAAATATTACATACTGTTTATTTGTTATTTAAATTCTCAAATACATTTCATTTGAAATTAACTGTTACATAAAATGAAATATATTATGAATTTTCCTACTAATCAGCAACTGAATTTTAGAAATAGAAATAACCGAGGGAAAAAAAAAGTAAATCTTTTCTGCGGAGAATCAGCAAAGAAAATATTTCTGATCAACGTTCTTTCTAAGATGAATTTCGGTTTATGTTAAAATAATAAATATCTAAAGCATTTTATGTTCTAGATTTTCTCCCAAAAGGTTAAAAGTGAGTTCTTTGCATAATCAGGAAACATATGAGTAATTCTTTACAGTGTTGCCTGGGCGATAAACTTCATGCTCTGAATTCATAAGAGAATTAAATGACTTCGGTATTTTAAGAATAAATCCAAGCAAAATATTTTGAAATGTGTGTTACTCAGTGTGTTGGAAAAAGTGAATTCTAAAATATTACATAGTTTTATATCATTATTTTTTAATAAAATATAAGTAAATGAAATAAAAATAAAAATAAAAATAAAAATCAAGTAACACAAATATTGTTTCTCAAAGGGGAAAAAAAGTACAATATCTAAGAATTTAGCTAAGAAATAAATAATATTTATTAGTTTCACTTATTTGAAATTTGTTTATATTTTTTATGCATGTAAGAGAAAACATTATTTACACACGTTTTTATTTTCTATGTTTTCAACGAATGCATGAATGAATATATGTATATAAGATCCTATATGAACCTATCCAATTAAAAAATAGTGACATAGTGAAATTTTCTTTATTTTAGGATAAAAGTTTAATACATGATTCAACTTTTAATAGCTTTAGTGCTGATTTTTAGAATATCAGAACTACAAATCTTATTACACAGCATCGCAATGTATAAATTTAATGTTTGATTTCTGTATTTAAAGAAATATTAAACAGACAAAAACAATAAAGAGAATTGTTGTGCTACGGTGTAATTTTGTTTCTTTTTCAAAATGCGTCCATTTTCTTCAGCCTCCTAAACAATACGACTTTATTTTTTACTCGCGAATCACATATCATAAGTTTTATTATTAAATTTTCAGATTAGCATATATATATATATATATAAAAGAAATAAATATTTGAATTTAAGCTAAATCCTTTGAATAAGAAGATAAACAACATCGTTAAAAGATGTATTTAAATATATATATATATATATAAATATATATATATATTAATTACTTATTAATAAAAGTGTATTTGTATAAAAAAGGCGCCAAAGGCAGCACTAAAAATTATACAAAAATATATAATTTTGAAAATATGTAGAAACTTGAAGACAAGCGGGCGTGGATAACAAGAAAAAACGTTAAAAAAAGTAACATATTAAATGATTTTTGTAGGTACATAGACCTAATTGCATCAACTAGAAAAATGAACAATAAACAAGAAAAGTAAAACAACATAACACACCCACAAGATATGAAACTTATACTAGAAAAATGAACAATAAACAAGAAAAGTAAAACAATAAAAGTAAAATAAACGTTACTTTTTTTAACGTTTTTTCTTGTTATCCACGCCCACTTGTCTTCAAGTTTCTACATATTTTCAAAATTATATATATATATATATATATAATATAACATATCTTCTTAATCTATTTGTAATTTTTTTAGTTCTTTAAATATATATATTTAGGGTGACAAAATCAATATGATCCTCATTGAATAAAATACTGTATGAACTAACGAGAGTAATAAAATGTGATTATCGTTATATGTTTATGTTATTGCACATACAGAGAATTTTCGAAGTTGCAAATTATCCATAAGAATCCATTGGAATAAAGAAGTGGAACAACCTTACTTCTTCAATAGATCCATACTATTTTTTAAAAACCCTTTCCATCCCAAGTATTTTCATAAATGATTTACTGATATATAAGTATGTGTCTTAAAAATATTTTTAATGTTAATAAATTTAAATTGAAAAGTACGTTCCACATCTTACGAAATTACGATATTCCGAAAAGTATAGCAGAACGGTAAAGGTTACACCCTTACCATTGTCAGCATATATTTCAATCATGTTTAAATACAATTTAATTCGAATATCTGACTGTTTTCTATATTATACTGTATCCGTTTAAAACAACTTCACCAAAAACTAATTTGTGTGGAATATGCCCTAGTCGTATTTTAAAATATAAGTATTGTTAATATCTATAGAATAATGCACTAAATGAGGCCAGAATATAGATGCAGGTATGGATATTCTCCAACGCTGATTCAAACTTAGATCATAAATTAATTTCTTCTAAAATCGCAAATTCATCTCATTCTTTTTTGTAGGAACGAAGGGTTATTTTGAATGGTTCAATGGTTCTTTTTTCTCTTATAAGAGATCAGTTATTATACCTGAGTGAATATTTTTTAGTGAAGAGCACTTGTCACAACTTACTTCACGTTCTAAATTATTTGGCGTATTGAGTTGCATTAATCTAATACGTACTCAACATCCTTTTTTTATTCGATAGCATAAGTGTGATTGAAGTAAAATTGTGAAGAATGGTGTTGTACGATCTTTTCATATTTACCCATTACAGCTGTGTATTCAAGTAAAAAAGTGCAGAGAATTATTTAAATGTAATAAAACAATTTATTTGAAGCTATTAAATGAGGGGTGCGGAAGAAGACGCGACCTTCATTTTCGCTTAAATATAAAAGAATAAAGGGTGCCATATTAACGGTAAACGTGTCAGCGACATAACTGGCAAGAAGGCTCCATTGGACTTCCCAGTAGAGCACTCCATCCAGATAATACGAACTCAAAATGATATATCGAACTGAGCCTGACTACGATTTCTACTTGTCTTTAATACACTGGAGAATTAATTTGCATTAACACACTACCTAGTTTCCAACAATTTTATTGAAAACTAATTAACTGCTAAAGTCCGTAAACAACAAAGTTTTCCTGCCAAACTTTTAATTTCTGGCCACCTTTCTAAATCAGATTAGAATACATATCTAAATCGAGTTAAGACTTCAAACCCAACTCGACTTCTTCGCAACTCATGATTTGCAAATTTCATACCGAAATTCTGCGATGCCTCACAAAATGAGTTATTGGGAAATGTACATAAAAATGATTTTTATGATGTCTATTTTGTCTTATTTCTCCTGATGTCATTAAATATACCTTCCGCAAGAAAAAATATCTAAATACTTCTATTTTTTATCTGTTAACACTACTGCCCCTAATTACAAAAGAGAACGAGAGGTGCGTGCATCGATTCGAAAAAATTAGAGAGAGTTTTAGTATTACAATTTTTATTAAAATCACACAATCAACTGTGGAAGAAAATCATATTATTGAAATTTTATTTTTCCGACTGAGTGAAAATAATGCCTGGACCGGGAGTCGAACCCCGGATCTCTGACTTACAAGGTCAAGGCTCTACCAATTGAGCTATCCAGGCCGACACCCCGGTCAGCATTACTCACTCAGACAACTGGCTTTGTTTCTGCCTAAAGGTTGTCTGAGTGAGCAATGCTGACCGGGGTGTCGGCTTGGATAGCTCAATTGGTAGAGCCTTGACATTGTAAGTCAAAGATCCGGGGTTCGACTCCCGGTCCAGGCATTATTTTCACTCAGTCGGAAAAATAAAATTTCAATAATATAGTTTTAGTATTGCTTCTACGGACTCTAATAATAAATTGATATAGAAAATTTTATTTTATATCTTTCTTAAGCCTCATTCGATTACTTCCTTTTTTAATAAGATACAATAAATGTAACGAAAATTATTCTAAACGTTATGTTCATTCAAAAACAGTTTTTTAATTATGGAATCATTTATAAAGTTAGACATAATCTGCATTAAATTTTATATAAAATGATTCAAAATCGTAATAAAAGGTAAGTAAATAAATAGCTTCTTCAGTCATTCATTTTCGACTTATACAGGGAGAGATCTATTTAAACCCCATAAGAAATTTTTCTCTTATTAGCATACCTCGTTAGTGTAGTGATCAATATTCCCTGTTACCATTTGCATTTGAAAACAAAGAAATCCTAAAAAGTTATATGTATAAAGAAAATTAGTTCGAATCTTATATTGCTCATTTTTTGTTTTAATAATTAAAGGCATTTAAGCCTTTGAAATCAAGAATTTTCAAAATATTGTGCTTAAGAAAAATTAAACTTCTATTAAAAACCAATGAAAAAAGTATACTTTTTATTAGATTTTAAGAGAAATTGTAGAAATTCAATAGAATAAAAAATTTAAAAATTTGTTTAGATGTCTGTGTTAATTACTTACAATTTTTATATTTTTTTATATTATCTTCAAAAAAAAATGTTTTATTGAATGTATTTGTAAAATTACATTTGTAATATTTTTTTTTACAATGTAATTATTATTATTTTTTTTTATAACTGAATAATTTGTCAGAATGTGTTTGCTCCAAACAGGAGAAAATTGTGATATGCATGGACAATAATGTGACACATAGAAAGGAAACTTCAAATAAAATATAGTTTGTGAATGAAATATAGTATGTAATACACTTTAGCGAATAATAAATTATTTTTTGAAAAAATTTCTAACTATATTTTCAACAGCAAAATATAATGAAAGGAAAAACACAGAGTAAATATCTATACTAATGAGATTATAAATATGAATTCATTTTCAACAAATCTTTTATAATCCCTATCATTAGCATCAGATTTACCGAGAACATAAACGTAACATGGTTCATCTTTAATCCATGGTGCATGAAATCATTTCTTACATATTATGCGTTGTGCCAATAATCCCCACCACATTTAATTCAGCGTTGTTTCATAATAAAAGAAATATGATGTATTCCTTTTCCTTCCTCTTTCGTTTTCTTTTTAACACGCTTTTATTAGCTTCACCTGTATGTATGTGTGTATGTTTGTAACCGCTCTGGGAACAAACAAAAAATCTATATTGTAAAAAAAGACTTTCCCTACGTGAACGCTGTGGCTGTGAGGTAAAGCTCCGCGCTACGAACCTAAAGTTCGAGCGTTCGATCCCAGTCAGGGGAGATTTTTTTAAAAATGGTTTTTGTTTAATTCTAAATTATTTTAATTAAAGAATTAAATGTATGTAAATATTATGGTGTGTCACTCACACGATTTTCTCTTACCCTGCATTTTAATACTAAGATAGATATTTTGTGCTTTTTAGTTCACATTTTTATAAAAGCGTGTTCTTTAATTTTTTAAAACTATAATATTATTCCTTCTATAACTAAGTAATCCTGACATTGAAAAAATTAATTTTATGAAAACACTGAATTCTTTGTATCTATAAACACATTCATAATGTATATGGCATAAGCACCCACCACCAACCATACCAGATCCTTTTGTATTTCACTGCTTCGGTCAACAACCCATTTTGAAGTCTTGACCACTATGGTAGCAATATCTCTAACACACAACTACAAACCTATATCCCAACTATTGACTGAACAAGGCACCGAAAATCGTTCACTGAATGTCAGTCGTTCCAGATCCCGGAAGTAGACGTATTTATCGGAGGGTACTGTCACAACAACCATAAACTCACATCTCGAATGACATTCAGCACACTAGTCGATCCGCGTCAACGAAATGGACCTATAACACTTCGTCTTTAAATATAATCTAGTGTTTTCCGTCTACCCAGGCCTCACTCGGGACACTTGCATCAATCTCCCTTGCTTACTAGGAAATGAAAATAACTTTAAGGGATCTTCGCGAACCAGATCGTAAGGCAAGTTTCCATACACATCATGTATCACAACATAACATTTATCGCTCTTGTTTTGAAACACTAGCATTGCAGTTATTCGAATCTCATCAGAAATAACAACCCATTTTGTTAACAGAGAAATAACAACCCGTTTAGAAACCGACACTTTAGGCATTCGAAACGTGAGTTAATGCGCTATGCACTCGAAACGATATCTTATGAAATCTGATTTAAAAATAGTATTTAGGTTCTTCCAACATTCTGTCATTACGATATTGTGGGTTCAGTGCCTAGATAAGAAGATCGGACATGATAGCCCCGATCCCCTTCTTACGGTAGTTGTTCATGTAAAGCTCCCGTCGCGTTCGAAACTGAAAGTCAGGGGGGAAATTTTCACCTTATAGACCTCCACTGGTGCATTCAGACAGCACATGTCTAATTCAGCTGGAGCTTGTCCACCACGTACTTGCGTAATTCTTTTTAAAGAAGCGGTGAGTTGGTAGGCTCTGAACGAGTTATGTCCCTTTAGGACCTAATAAAGAAATTCCTTTGAAGTCGGCGAGTGCTTATAATCGGGAAGTCTTCATGCATGTATCGGACCGTAGTAGCGTCATCCCATTATTTTTATCATTTCCCCGGAGCTATCCTTCTGAGTGTATGTTTCATAAACCTTGGGCTTAGATTCACTGAAAGATCTATCTGCTTTTTCTCAGCTGCATTCTTTGCTATATCGTCTGCCAATTCTTTAAAATAATGGTCATATGGTTCATTATTTCAACGAATTAGTGGTAATGCATTGGAGCAAAACGTGCAATTTGATCCAATGTATTAGCACTACGACCCCAATTCATTTCATGAGGTCCATCGTCTGAGCTATAATCTATACCTATGGTTGTCTATGCCATAAAGGCTTCTAGCTCTGATCTGAAGTCTGAAAAGACATCATGAATAATACCATCATTAATAATAATATTAATAAAGACTTTGCAGAACCAGCTAATGTAACTCATGATTTATATTTTCTCTTTCATTTCAAAATAAATTTTTGTGAATTTTTAAAAATCTTACTAGTGATATTGGCTAACAGAAAAGATATATTAATTCATTTTCTAGAATATGACTTATATTTTATTTATTTTTATTTCACTTTAAATATTTTATTATGTTTTTAAAGACCAAATCTTACAGTAAATATAAAAAAGTAATTAAAAAATTTATAAAAATAATTAATGATATATATATATATATATATATGTGTGTGTGTTATTAATTATTTCTTGTTTGTTATTAGAAGCAAGATTTATATTGCATTATTTCAGCATAACACTTTGATTCTATTTTGAATTTTCTGAATTAACCTTTTGTTTAATATATTTGTATCAGATCATATTTTCTAAAGTGAAATGCTAAAAATTTTAAAGAACATTAGTTTCCGTATGATACATACGAAGACTTAACATAATTCATATAAATACATTGTTTATTTAACTACGTAAAGCATTAGTGAGTGCTTTCAAAAATGCTTGAAAAGCTAAAGGTATTCACTTTCAACATTGTAATGAAAGGAATTGAATTGCTGAATGGGGCTCTTGGTAACTGGATCTAGAATTGAATTTTAATCTTAAAAGCTGCTTAGTCTGAAAAATGGCGATATTTATTTCAAAGTAATATTTAAAGAAATAGTATATTATGCTTATCAGAGTATACAATTTCAATGAAGATCTGATTATAAAAATATCTAGTAGCATAAAATGATTCTTGTGACTTGAAATCTGCTACTTGCAGATTACGAAAGATTAATTTACAATATGAATTTGCTTGGACTGTTAAAAATCTGCCATATTGTAAAAGCTTTCATAAATATTTGAAATTCGAAGAAAGTTGAAGGAAGTGCTTAGAGAACAAATGTTGCACCATGATTAAAATCATAAGTTATTTTTTTTTCCATTGTATAAATTTTCAAGTTTTATTCTTTTTTTTAGCCATAATATTATTGTTTAATATACGAATAAGGTAATCTAATATGAAGTTTTATACCTCTAAATATAAAAATATTTATTGTATTAAATTTAAAACGTTTTAATAATATTAACAAGTTTTAGAATTTCATGGTTAAACTTTTTTAAAACTGAAAAAAAAAAAAAAAAAAAAAAAAAATCTAAACTTTCATAACGGGCGAATAAAACGCTTTGGTATCAGTTGCACATTAAGTATAAGAAAAAATAATCTTTTTACAAATTAGAAGTTAAAAACAGTCTAATTCCTGCTTTCATGGCAGTTAGATACAGAAAATATGCTCAAAAGTTATAAGTCTGTGGTATGTATAATATCTTATTAATTGACAGTTAAAATTTAAACACTTAATACGTCACTACACAATATATGAAAAAAAAAAATATATATATATATATCAAAATTACTTATTCATCTGGCATATCTGTTTTAAGTCAGTTTTAATTCTCCACAAGCCAGTTTCCCCCAAACGACCGTCTTAGTTCGCATTTAGAATTCTCCCTTGGTCTAAAATTAATGGGATGAAGCAAGTAAAAAAATTCCTTTTTCAGATAATGATCAACTACAAAAGCTTTAGAGTTGCAATATAGATTGTTATTTTGTGCACTTGCTTTAGTAAAATTAAAACACTATTGAAAAAATGCTTCGTGTTTTCTTAATTTTTGATGATTTCTTTTGAAAAAGTTTAATAATTCTATTTAATATTAAATAAAAAAAATCATATTTTAAATATATATATAATTTACAAAACGTGGTATTGTTTTGCACTGATTTATATATTTCAACTGTTGATGTTTACTCTGATAAGGAGCTGAGTAAATCAGTTCGAAATTTACGTACAATATATGAAAAAAAATAATAATTATTATTATTCACTTGGCATTTACTACTGTTTTAAGTCAATTTTAATTCCGCACACGCCGGTTTTCCCCAAACGACCATATTCAATCGTTATGAGTTCGTATTTAAAATTCTCCCTTGGTGTAAAGCTAATGGGATGAAGCAAGTAAAAAAAATTCCCTATTCAGATAATGATCAACTACGAAAGCTTTAGAGTTGCAACATATATTGCTATTTTGTGCACTTGATTTAGAAATATTAACACTTTTAAAAAAATACCCTGTGTTTTCTTAATTGTTGATGATTTTTTTTAAAAAAGTTTAATAATTCTATTTAATCTATATCTATATCTATATCTATATCATTATATAAAGCGCAAAAAATTGTTTGTTTGTGGAGGGTAATCTCTGAAACTACTGAACCGATTTAAAAACTTCTTATACTGACCGAAAGCTACAGTATGCCATATTGTTATAGGCTATATTTAATTTTGATAAAATAAATTTTAGTTTAAAATCTGAGTATTTTAATTAAAATCCCCATAGAAGCCGTAATAGAAATGGAAATAATGAAATATTAAAAAAATTAGCTGCTGCCAACATAAAAGAAACATTTACATATTCATTTCGTTTTTAAAATATCTTGACGTGAAAAGAAAAGAAATATATTTGCACGTGCATTAAATTGAAATTCATATAAAGCTTTTTTAATTGTTAAACTTACACGTTAAATCTGACGTCATTTTAGAATTAAAAGTGTTTATTTTTCTAATAATTTAATTTGATATGATATGATATAATATCTAAGCATCAATGTTTAAACCACGGAGTCTTTATTACTCCGTGGTTTAAACTGATGTGTGTAAACGAAATTGGAATTTAAAAATAAATAAAATAAAATAAAATAAAATAAAATAAAATAAGAAATTCTATTTTATAGTATTATTTATTTTAATTTATAATTGTTGCCAAAAAGATTTACGAATTAATTTATTTTTAGACATATAATAAAATATATTTTCACGCGAACAATAATATAAAAAGTGAACTGGATTTTTTGTAAAAAAATAACAAAGATCGAGGAAAATTATTTCCCCATTTTAATCCCCATATTTGGATATAGATATGTATTAGTTATCATGTGCATCCGTTAGATTAAATTGTTTTTGTTGTAAAATTGATAAAATTGGAATTTTAAATTTTAAAACTCTAGAAAAAAAAAAATGGAAATTTCCATATTCGATTGAAAACATAAACATTTCATTTCAAAGGATGATATTTACACAATAAACATCCAACTAATAAACTAATTAAAAGGGAAAGGATAAATATTCTATCATAATTTGAAGTCAAATTTGTTTTCAAATGTCTAAATAAAGTATCTGATATAATATACTAATATGTTGCAGCGGAATAGATTTGATATCCGTCATCCTTGGCAGAAAAAAAAAAAAATATCGCCAAATTATCTGGCGAATATAATTTAATTCCTTTCAAAAATCATGGTTATTTTAAAAACTTACATTAAGAGTGTAACGAATAATATGAAACAATATTCCGTACAATACATATTACGAAAATATACATCTGGCATGTATATTTTCGTATTACGTTTTTGATCGCCAAATACAAAAAACGCCAAGGGTGACAGTTTTGAAATTTAAAATTAAAATTTTGTCAATTTGACAGCAAAATAACTCAATCTAACGAATGCATACAATAACTAATACATATCTATACCCAAATATGAGGATTAAAATCGGGAAATAATTCTTCTAGAATTTAAAAAAAAAAAAAAAAAATAAATAAATAAATAAAAAAAATCCAATAAGCGATTAACATGGAAAATCTTTTTCTTGCATCCACGGGCGGTCAGTGATGTCATACTTCGCTTGCGTATTGAGATGTTTAAATTTATTTGGCGACTATTTTTAGCAACTAACAGTTATGGCAAGTAGCTTAATATACATAGCGCATACAGCCATTACTGAAATGTAAATAGCATTTAATTATTTGAGTTACATTATGTTGACTGGAAACCTATTTAATATACCTATGCTCTATAGCTATACTAATATAAAAAAAAGAAAAGTTTATATGCATATGTAGAGAACGATCGCTAGAACTAAAAAGCCGATTGCTTTTTTTTTTTTTTTTTTTTTTTTTCCTTTCAATAATCAAAAGTTACACTGTCTCTCTCTAAGTGCTAGAAGCTATAATAAATTTTGGTAAAATAAATTTTTAATTAAAATTTTCAATATTTTAATTGAAAACAAAGCATAGATTTGATATCTATCGTCATTGGCGATTTTTGTATTTGGCGATCGAAAACGTAATACGAAAATCTGTATATTATCGTAGTAAATACGAGATGTATGTGTTTACTTCAATTACCCTACTACCGTAGGTAGTGGAAGTATTGTATAGGTTTTGGCAATTGGTCAGTGTGTGTGTATATGTGCACGTGTGTGTGTAATCTTCTGGCTGTCATATCTCCAAAACTAATAAAAATAGAATTACTAAACTTCACAAGTGATTCAGGTCTGGTGTACAGATAAATTTTCCAAATTTTCGTGAAAATTGAAAAACCGGAATTGGGTCATCGAAAACCAGAAATGGGACCCTAAGCCCATATTCAAAAACACCTCTAATGATTTTCTTCAAAGTTGCTATATAAATAATATATTAGATGCCCTTTCGATTGAAAAGTTGCTTAGTTTAGGAAAATTGATAGGCGTCCTCTATAAACAGCTCAATTTCAGACTTCGCAAGTGCGTTCCTTTAAAAACGCCTGTACGGATTTTTTTCAAACTCGCCATGTTAACTTCCTATTAAATATTCTTTTGTATGTAATTATTGTTTTTAGGTCAATAATTGAGTATGTTAAGTTTTGGTAAAAGTTGGTATCTCAAAAACGGCTCTAACGTATTCTTGAAAATTTTTTCTTTAATCCAATTTAGATAACCTTTCTCAAGTATTACGTGCTTATTACAGGAATATTAACGGTCATCCTGATTAGGTAGTTCAGTTTTAGATCTCGGAAATTCGTGTTTAAAAAAATAACTATCTATTTTTTTCCCCTTATTTTTTAACTCGCTATGCAAACTCTGTTGTATGTGTCTTTATACGTGTATCAAGTTTCTCTTACTCGAAAATCTCAAAAAATGCAAGTAATATCCCCAAAAAATTGTATATATTACGTGTAATAGTGGGTAATGGAAGTCGTGTGGTTGTTTCACACCAGATTCTGTAATAGTATATACTGTACGAATATTGTTTCCTATTATTGATTTCTCCTTTAATATACATTATTAAAATAATAATCAATTATGGAAAAAAATAAATATATTTGCGAAATGAAAAAAGAAATAATAATTAAAGCTATTATGACGTCAATTTTATCAAAAACATTTTCATGTCATAGGTTTATTTTTCAATATTTTTTATTCATGAGTAAAGAAATGTTTCTTTTTATGAAATAAATAAATAAATAAATAAATAGCATTAAGTAAAAATTGCCAACATTTAACAACTAATTAAAAATAAAATAAAATAAAATAAGAAATTCTATTTTATAGTATTATTTATTTTAATTTATAATTGTTGCCAAAAAGATTTACGAATTAATTTATTTTTAGACATATAATAAAATATATTTTCACGCGAACAATAATATAAAAAGTGAACTGGATTTTTTGTAAAAAAATAATAAAGATCGAGGAAAATTATTTCCCCATTTTAATCCCCATATTTGGATATAGATATGTATTAGTTATCATGTGCATCCGTTAGATTAAATTGTTTTTGTTGTAAAATTGATAAAATTGGAATTTTAAATTTTAAAACTCTAGAAAAAAAAAATGGCAAATTTCCATATTCGATTGAAAACATAAACATTTCATTTCAAAGGATGATATTTACACAATAAACATCCAACTAATAAACTAATTAAAAGGGAAAGGATAAATATTCTATCATAATTTGAAGTCAAATTTGTTTTCAAATGTCTAAATAAAGTATCTGATATAATATACTAATATGTTGCAGCGGAATAGATTTGATATCCGTCATCCTTGGCAGAAAAAAAAAAAAAATATCGCCAAATTATCTGTTGAATATAATTTAATTCCTTTCAAAAATCATGGTTATTTTAAAAACTTACATTAAGAGTGTAACGAATAATATGAAACAATATTCCGTACAATACATATTACGAAAATATACATCTGGCATGTATATTTTCGTATTACGTTTTTGATCGCCAAATACAAAAAACGCCAAGGGTGACAGTTTTGAAATTTAAAATTAAAATTTTGTCAATTTGACAGCAAAATAACTCAATCTAACGAATGCATACAATAACTAATACATATCTATACCCAAATATGAGGATTAAAATCGGGAAATAATTCTTCTAGAATTTTAATAAAAAAAAAAAAAATAAATAAATAAATAAAAAAAATCCAATAAGCGATTAACATGGAAAATCTTTTTCTTGCATCCACGGGCGGTCAGTGATGTCATACTTCGCTTGCGTATTGAGATGTTTAAATTTATTTGGCGACTATTTTTAGCAACTAACAGTTATGGCAAGTAGCTCAATATACATAGCGCATACAGCCATTACTGAAATGTAAATAGCATTTAATTATTTGAGTTACATTATGTTGACTGGAAACCTATTTAATATACCTATGCTCTATAGCTATACTAATATAAAAAAAAGAAAAGTTTATATGCATATGTAGAGAACGATCGCTAGAACTAAAAAGCCGATTGCTTTTTTTTTTTTTTTTTTTTTTTTCCTTTCAATAATCAAAAGTTACACTGTCTCTCTCTAAGTGCTAGAAGCTATAATAAATTTTGGTAAAATAAATTTTTAATTAAAATTTTCAATATTTTAATTGAAAACAAAGCATAGATTTGATATCTATCGTCATTGGCGATTTTTGTATTTGGCGATCGAAAACGTAATACGAAAATCTGTATATTATCGTAGTAAATACGAGATGTATGTGTTTACTTCAATTACCCTACTACCGTAGGTAGTGGAAGTATTGTATAGGTTTTGGCAATTGGTCAGTGTGTGTGTATATGTGCACGTGTGTGTGTAATCTTCTGGCTGTCATATCTCCAAAACTAATAAAAATAGAATTACTAAACTTCACAAGTGATTCAGGTCTGGTGTACAGATAAATTTTCCAAATTTTCGTGAAAATTGAAAAACCGGAATTGGGTCATCGAAAACCAGAAATGGGACCCTAAGCCCATATTCAAAAACACCTCTAATGATTTTCTTCAAAGTTGCTATATAAATAATATATTAGATGCCCTTTCGATTGAAAAGTTGCTTAGTTTAGGAAAATTGATAGGCGTCCTCTATAAACAGCTCAATTTCAGACTTCGCAAGTGCGTTCCTTTAAAAACGCCTGTACGGATTTTTTTCAAACTCGCCATGTTAACTTCCTATTAAATATTCTTTTGTATGTAATTATTGTTTTTAGGTCAATAATTGAGTATGTTAAGTTTTGGTAAAAGTTGGTATCTCAAAAACGGCTCTAACGTATTCTTGAAAATTTTTTCTTTAATCCAATTTAGATAACCTTTCTCAAGTATTACGTGCTTATTACAGGAATATTAACGGTCATCCTGATTAGGTAGTTCAGTTTTAGATCTCGGAAATTCGTGTTTAAAAAAATAACTATCTATTTTTTTCCCCTTATTTTTTAACTCGCTATGCAAACTCTGTTGTATGTGTCTTTATACGTGTATCAAGTTTCTCTTACTCGAAAATCTCAAAAAATGCAAGTAATATCCCCAAAAAATTGTATATATTACGTGTAATAGTGGGTAATGGAAGTCGTGTGGTTGTTTCACACCAGATTCTGTAATAGTATATACTGTACGAATATTGTTTCATATTATTGATTTCTCCTTTAATATACATTATTAAAATAATAATCAATTATGGAAAAAAATAAATATATTTGCGAAATGAAAAAAGAAATAATAATTAAAGCTATTATGACGTCAATTTTATCAAAAACATTTTCATGTCATAGGTTTATTTTTCAATATTTTTTATTCATGAGTAAAGAAATGTTTCTTTTTATGAAATAAATAAATAAATAAATAAATAGCATTAAGTAAAAATTGCCAACATTTAACAACTAATTAAAAAAAAAATAATTGTAAAATTATATTTTGACTTTCCAGTTAATAATATTGCCTGACTATAACATATAAACTGATATATTTCTTGATTTTTTACATATCAATCCATCTTTAACTAAAATTTGTTCATCAGTGCGAAGCCGGACGGGTCAGCTAGTCATTATATAAAGCGCAAAAAATTGTTTGTTTGTGGAGGGTAATCTCTGAAACTACTGAACCGATTTAAAAACTTCTTTCACTGACCGAAAGCTACAGTATGCCATATTGTTATAGGCTATATTTAATTTTGATAAAATAAATTTTAGTTTAAAATCTGAGCATTTTAATTAAAATCCCCATAGAAGCCGTAATAGAAATGGAAATAATGAAATATTAAAAAAAAATAGCTGCTGCCAACATAAAAGAAACATTTACATATTCATTTCGTTTTTAAAATATCTTGACGTGAAAAGAAAAGAAATATATTTGCACGTGCATTAAATTGAAATTCATATAAAACTTTTTTAATTGTTAAACTTACACGTTAAATCTGACGTCATTATAGAATTAAAAGTGTTTATTTTTCTAATAATTTAATTTGATATGATATGATATAATATCTAAGCATCAATGTTTAAACCACGGAGTCTTTATTACTCCGTGGTTTAAACTGATGTGTGTAAACCAACGAAATTGGAATTTAAAAATAAATAAATAAATAAAATAAGAAATTCTATTTTATAATATTATTTATTTTAATTTATAATTGTTGCCAAAAAGATTTACGAATTAATTTATTTTTAGACATATAATAAAATATATTTTCACGCGAACAATAATATAAAAAGTGAACTGGATTTTTTGTAAAAAAATAACAAAGATCGAGGAAAATTATTTCCCCATTTTAATCCCCATATTTGGATATAGATATGTATTAGTTATCATGTGCATCCGTTAGATTAAATTGTTTTTGTTGTAAAATTGATAAAATTGGAATTTTAAATTTCAAAACTCTAGAAAAAAAAAATGGCAAATTTCCATATTCGATTGAAAACATAAACATTCCATTTCAAAGAATGATATTTACACAATAAACATCCAACTAATAAACTAATTAAGAGGGAAAGGATAAATATTCTATCATAATTTGAAGTCAAATTTGTTTTCAAATGTCTAAATAAAGTATCTGATATAATATACTAATATGTTGCAGCGGAATAGATTTGATATCCGTCATCCTTGGCAGAAAAAAAAAATATCGCCAAATTATCTGGCGAATATAATTTAATTCCTTTCAAAAATCATGGTTATTTTAAAAACTTACATTAAGAGTGTAACGAATAATATGAAACAATATTTCGTACAATACATATTACGAAAATATACATCTGGCATGTATATTTTCGTATTACGTTTTTCATCGCCAAATACAAAAAACGCCAAGGGTGACAGTTTTGAAATTTAAAATTAAAATTTTGTCAATTTGACAGCAAAATAACTCAATCTAACGCATGCATACAATAACTAATACATATCTATAACCCAAATATGAGGATTAAAATCGGGAAATAATTCTTCTAGAATTTTAATAATAATAAAAAAAAAAAAAAAAAAAAAAAAAAAAATCCAATGAGCGATTAATATGGAAAATCTTTTTCCTGCATCCACGGGCGGTCAATGATGTCATACTTCGCTTGCGTATTGAGATGTTTAAATTGATTTGGCGACTATTTTTAGCAACTAACAGTTATGGCAAGTAGCTCAATATACATAGCGCATACAGCCATTACTGAAATGTAAATAGCATTTAATTATTTGAGTTACATTATGTTGACTGGAAACCTATTTAATATACCTATGCTCTATAGCTATACTAATATAAAAAAAAGAAAGGTTTATATGCATATGTAGAGAACGATCGCTAGAACTAAAAAGCCGATTTTTTTTTTTTTTTTCTTTCAATAATCAAAAGTTACACTGTCTCTCTCTAAGTGCTAGAAGCTATAATAAATTTTGGTAAAATAAATTTTTAATTAAAATTTTCAATATTTTAATTGAAAACAAAGCATAAATTTGATATGTATCGTCATTGGCGATTTTTGTATTTGGCGATCGAAAACGTAATACGAAAATCTGTATATTATCGTAGTAAATACGAGATGTATGTGTTTACTTCAATTACCCTACTACCGTAGGTAGTGGAAGTATTGTATAGGTTTTGCAATTGGTCAGTGTGTGTGTATATGTGCACGTGTGTGTGTAATCTTCTGTCTGTCATATCTCCAAAACTAATAAAAATATAACTACTAAACATCACAAGTGATTCAGGTCTGGTGTACAGATAAATTTTCCAAATTTTCGTGAAAATTGAAAAACCGGTATTGGGTCATCGATAACCAGAAATGGGATCCTAAGCCCATATTCAAAAACACCTCTAATGATTTTCTTCAAAGTTGCTATATAAATAATATATTAGATGCCCTTTCGATTGAAAAGTTGCTTAGTTCAGGAAAATTGATAAGCGTCCTCTATAAACAGCTCAATTTCAGACATCGCAAGTGCGTTCCTTTAAAAACGCCTGTACGGATTTTTTTCAAACTCGCCATGTTAACTTCCTATTAAATATCCTTTTGTATGTAATTATTGTTTTTAGGTCAATAATTGAGTATGTTAAGTTTTGGTAAAAGTTGGTATCTCAAAAACGGCTCTAACGTATTCTTGAAAATTTTTTCTTTAATCCAATTTAGATAACCTTTCTCAAGTATTACGTGCTTATTACAGGAATATTAACGGTCATCCTGATTAGGTAGTTCAGTTTTAGATCTCGGAAATTCGTGTTTAAAAAAATAACTATCTATTTTTTCCCCCTTATTTTTTAACTCGCTATGCAAACTCTGTTGTATGTGTCTTTATACGTGTATCAAGTTTCTCTTACTCGAAAATCTCAAAAAATGCAAGTAATATCTCCAAAAAATTGTATATATTACGTGTAATAGTGGGTAATGGAAGTCGTGTGGTTGTTTCACACCAGATTCTGTAATAGTATATATTGTACGAATATTGTTTCATATTATTGATTTCTCCTTTAATATACATTATTAAAATAATAATCAATTATTGAAAAAAATAAATATATTTGCGAAATGAAAAAATAAATAATAATTAAAGCTATTATGACGTCAATTTTATCAAAAACATTTTCATGTCATAGGTTTATTTTTCAATATTTTTTATTCATGAGTAAAGAAATGTTTCTTTTTATGAAATAAATAAATAAATAGCATTAAGTAAAAATTGCCAACATTTAACAACTAATTAAAAAAAATAATTGTAAAATTATACTTTGACTTTCCAGTTAATAATATTGCCTGACTATAACATATAAACTGATATATTTCTTGATTTTTTACATATCAATCCATCTTTAACTAAAATTTGTTCATCAGTGCGAAGCCGGACGGGTCAGCTAGTCATTATATAAAGCGCAAAAAATTGTATGTTTGTGGAGGGTAATCTCTGAAACTACTGAACCGATTTAAAAACTTTTTTCACTGATCAAAAGCTACAATATCCCTGATTGTTATAGGCTATATTTAATTTTGATAAAATAAATTTTAGTTTGAAATCTGAGCATTTTAATTAAAATCCCCATAAAAGCCATAATAGAAATGGAAATAATGAAATATTAAAAAAATTGGCTGCTGCCAACATAAAAGAAACATTTACATGTTCATTTTGTTTTTAAAATATCTTGACATGAAAAGAAAAGAAATATATTTGCACGTGAATTAAATTTAAATTCATATAAAGCTTTGCGAAATGTTAAACTTACACTTTAAATCTGACGTCATTATAGATTTAAAAGTATTTATTTTTCTAATAATATATTTGATACGATATAATATAATATAATGATCTAAGCATTAATGTTTAAACTGATGTGTGTAAACGAGATTAGAATTTAAAAATAAACAAATAAAAATAAAATAAAATTAGAAATTCTAACTGCTAAACTTTTATTAAATTATTTATTTTAATTTATAATTGTTGCCAAAAAAATTTACGAGTTAATTTATTTTTCGACTTTTAATAAAATATATTTTCACGCGAATAATAATATAAAAAGTAAAATTTAAAAAAAATATCATCTGCATTTCATTATGCATTTTTTAAAAGAATAATTGAGAAGTTTACATTTATTTGGCGACTATTTTTAGCAACTTACAGTTATGACAAGTAGCTCAATATACATAGCGCATACAGCCATTACTGAAATGCAAATAGCAGTTAATTATTTGTGTTACATTATACTGATTAGAAACCTATTTAATCTATCTATGCTGTATGCTAATATATAAAGAGGAAAGGTTTATATGTATATGTAGAGAACGATCGCTAGAACTAAAAAGCCGATTTTTTTTTTTTTTTTTTTTTCAACTAATCAAAAGTAACACTGTCTCTAAGTGATAGAGGCTATAATAAATTTTCGTAAAATAAATTTTTAATTCAAATTTTCGATATTTTAATTGAAAACAAAGCATAGATTTGATATCTGTCGTCCTTGGTGATCGAAAGCGCAATATGAAAATCTGTATATTTTCGTATTAAATACGAGATCTATGTTTTTACTTCAATTATCCCACTACCGTAGTTAGTGGAAGTATTATATTCGGTCCAAAAATTCGATATAGAGTTTCACCTGATTTACACGTTTTAAGGCCTCCCGAGTCCAAAAAAGTAGTTTTTGGGAATAGGTCAGTATGTGTGGAATCTTCTGGCTGTCATATCTCCGAAACTAATAAAGATAGAACTACGAAACTTCACAATTGATTCAGGTCTGAAGTACAGATAAATTTTCCAAATTTTCGTAAAAATTGAAAAACCGCAATTGGGTCATCGAAAACCGGAAATGGGACCGTAAGCC
Organism: Salticus scenicus; assembly: GCA_963930645.1. Taxonomy (NCBI): domain Eukaryota; kingdom Metazoa; phylum Arthropoda; class Arachnida; order Araneae; family Salticidae; genus Salticus; species Salticus scenicus. The sequence continues at coordinate 83,843,208 of OZ005649.1, forward strand.
CGTATCACAAAAACAGATCTAACGATTTTCTTCAAAGTTGCTCTATAACCAACCTATTAGATGCCCTTTTGAATGATGTAGTTGGTTAGTTCAGAAAAATTGATAGGCGTCCTCTATGAACAGCTCAATATCAGATGTCGCAAGTGTGCTCCTTTAAAAACGCCTGTACGGATTTTTTTTCAGACTCGCCATGTTAACTTCCTATTAAATATCCTTTTGTATGTAATTATTATTTTTAGGTCAATAATTGAGTATGCTATGTTTTGGTAAAAGTTGGTATCTCAAAAACGGTTCTAACGTTTTCTTGAAAATCGTTTCATTAATCCAACTTAGATAACCTTTCTCAAGTATTACGTGCTTATTACAGGAATATTAACAGTCATCCTGATTAGGTAGTTCAGTTTTAGATCTCGGAAATTCGCGTTTAAAAAAATAACTATCTATTATTATATATTTTTTTCTTTCCCTTGTTTTTCAACTCGCTATATAAGCTCTTTTGTGTCTTTTATACGTGTATCAAGTTTCTCTCACTGAAAAATCTCAAAAAATGCATATAACATCTCCAAACAATTGTATATAATACGTGTAATAGTGGGTAATGGAAGTCGTGTGGTTGTTTCACACCAGATTCTGTAATAGTATATATTGTACGAATATTGTTTCATATTACTGATTTCTCCCTTAATATACATTATTAAAATAACCACGAATTATGGATAAAATTAAATATATTTGCGAGATGAACAAATAAATAATAATTAAAGCTATTGTGACGTCAATGTTATCAAAAAAATTTTCATGCCATAGGTTTATTTTTCAATATTTTTTATTCATGAGTAAAGAAATGTTTATTTTTATGAAATAAATAAATAAATAAATAACATTAAGTAAAAATTGCCAACATTTAAAAAAAATTAACAAAAATAATAATAATTGTAAAATTATATTTTGACTTTTTAGTTAATAATATTGCCTGACTATAACATATAAACTGATATCTTTCTTGATTTTTTACATGTCAATCCATCTTTAACTAAAATTTGTTCATCCGTGCGAAGCCGGACGGGTCAGCTAGTATTAAATAAAAATAATCATATTTTAAGTGTATAAATTCAGAGATATACAATTTACATAACGTGGCATTGTTTTACACTGATTTATGTATTTCAATTGTTGATGTTTACTCTGATAAGGAGCTGAGTAAACTAGTTCGAAATTTACGTACAATACATAAACATATAGGGGAACGTCTCCAGTTGTGGGAACCCCACCATATGTTTTAACAAAAAGTAAATATGGTGGATTTGAGTACTGTCAAACATGTATTGTAACAGTACGCAGTTATGGCGCTAACACCGAATTGAATAGACGCATTTGCTTAGTAAGTGCAAGCATCGAAACAAAATTTTGAACAAAAAGCAACACAAAAGAAATTTCTGAATTTTTTCAGTGTGCAATAAACCGAAGTGATTTAATTAAAAAATGTGAGTGTAATACATATTCATGCGGTATATTCAATATATTTTGCAATGCAATATCGAATTAAGACAAAATTTCGAATGAAAATAGATTTTTCTATCATTATAAAAGTGACCGTCATTCCCTGTTGTGGGCACCTTCATGTAACCGGTTGTGGATATGGGTGCGTGTCTCTTTCATTTAAAGCGTGCTTTTGACTTACAAATTATGAAATATGGTCGTTTAAAACAACATAACATATTTTATAAGTGTTTTATGCATTTTTATGGATTTTTAGGCTTTTTTAGCCATATCAACCCCAGATAAGTCAATCGATCCAAAAGAAATGCATTTTCAGGCGATGGTTAAAGCCATTTAGGATTGCTTAGTATATACGAAATCAATAAAATCGACTGACCGAGAATATGGACCTCCTCGCAGCTTCTGTGTCCTTACAGAAGAAGCCTAGAAACATTCACAATCAAGAGATTATGTCGATTTCTGCATCATTTGTTTGGAGCACCTGCTACCATGCCGAACAAGAGCAAATTCAGTCAAATGCAACGAGTATGATTGTCTGGTACATTTGAAATGTGCCAATATACATGAAAATTATTTCATTTACAAACGTTGCACTTCTGATTTAAAGAATGAAGAAGGTGACGAATAAAATTGGAAAAATGCCATTTTCTGTTATTATTTCGGCAACGGAATCCTTACAAAATGAATAAATTTTGTTGTTTTCTGTATTTATGGTGGTTTTTCTTATTAGTTTCCCATTTTTAGTGGATTTTTCAAGTGTGCCCACAACCGGGTACAAAATTTTCTTTGGCAAAAAATGATCACTTCACAAAATTGCTAATAAGTGTTTTTGGTTCACGGAATCAATACAGTTACTTCATCAAACGTTAGCTAATGGTTCTAGGTTTCCATTGTATTCATATGTTTGCATAATATCTATTCTATCAAAAGTTATAAGCTAAAATCAAAACTTTGCCCACAACCGGAGATGTTCCCCTATATATATATATTTATATAAATCAAAATTTAATTATTCACTTTGCATTTATAACTGTTTTAAGTCAATTTTAATTCTGCACAAGCCGATTTTCCCCAATCGACCATATTCAATCGTCATTAGTTCGCATTAAAAATTCTTCCTTGGTCTAAAGCTAATGGGATGAAGCAAGTAAAAAAAAAATCCCTTTTTCAGATAATGATCATCTATGAAAACGTTAGAGTTGCAACATACATTGTTTTTTTGCACACTCGATTGAGAAATATTAACACTTTTGAAAAAATACCTTGTAATTTCTTAATTTTTAATGATTTCTTTTAAAAAAGTTTAATAATTCTATTTAACATTAAATAATAATAATAATAATAATAATAAATCATACTTTAGATATATAAAATCAGAGATATAATATTTACAAAACGTGGAATTGTTTTGTACTGATTTATATATTTTAATTGTTGATGTTTACTCTGATAAGGAGCTGAGTAAATCAGTTTGAAATTTACGTACAATATATGAAAAAAAAATAATATTTATTATTAACTTGGCATTTATAATTGCTTTAATTCACTTTTAATTCAGCACAAGCCCGGTTTTTCCCTAACGACCATCTTCAATCTTTATTAGTTCGCATTAAAAATTCTTCCTTGGTCTAAAGCTAATGGGCTAAAGCAAATAAAAAAATGCTCTTGTCTAATAATGATCAACTACGAAAGCTTTAGAGTTGCAACATAGATTGTAATTTTGTACACTTGATTTAGAAATATTAACACTTTTGAAAAAAACACCTTATGTTTCTTAATTTTTGATGATTTCTTTAAAAAAATTTAATAATTCTATTTAATATTAAATTAAAAAAATCATATTTTGAATACATAAAATCAGAAGTATAACATTTACAAAACGTGTCATTGTTTTGCATTAATTTATGATTTTCAATCGTTGATATTTCACACTGATAAGGAGTTGAGTAAATCCGTTTGAAATATACGTTATATTTTAAACTTTTAATTTTATATTTTAAAATATGAATTAATTCTTAATTATTATTATTATTATTATTTTTAAATTTGAATTAGCATTAACGAGACGTAAGATTATTTATTTATAAAAAAAAAAAAAAAAAAAAAAAAGATTTATCCTTTTATGTCGTAAATTACTGAAAAAAAAGTTCAAACAAGCAGGTTTAATTGGTTAAGATGGATTTTGGATGATATAAACAATAAAAATTATGCATATCATGTCATTACATTAGCAGGGTTGCCAATATTTTAATTTATTCCGGAGAATTTTTAGCTTCACCGTTATTCCATACTACTTTTTTTTAATAGTAAATTTTTCTTATTATATCATAGTTATATATTGGAGAAATGTACTCTAAAAATAAAGTGGTGCGAAATAGAGGCGTGACTAAAAATGCTACGGAATAAATCAAAATGTTCGCAACCATGCATTAGTTAATAAATATTTTATGGTGTACATATACATATATATATATATATATATATATATATAGGTAAATATTTTTTTTTACTATTTTTTTTAAATTATTTATTCTAAAACTAATGATAGATTATCGAGGTAACATAGAAATTAATTATAACAGTTAAATTTCATAAAAAGTGAACTGCGACAAGACACTAAAAAGGCAATTATTCAACAAAAACTGTTCCAAGGAGCGCCTAGTGTGCAAGAGAATAATGTTATAGTAAATAAATAAATAAATGCGCCTGAATCTTATATCTTAAACTGGTTTCGCATTGAAACCAAATACTTAACTTTTTTTTATGCAACAAATTTTCAATATTTTTTTCTTGTTTGCCAGAGAGTAATATTAAATTAAAATAAATATGCTCGATCCTTAACTCTTAAAAGTTAATTGATTTTACACTGAAACAAAATACTTGACCTTTTTGTGGAATGTTTTTTCAATATTTTTCTTTTGGTTTTCTAAAGAATAATATTAAAGCAAATGAAATACGCCCAATCCTTAACTTAAACTTTAACTGGTTTCGCACAAGAAACACATGCTTAACTTTTTTTTTTTTTTTTTTTTGTGCAACAATTTTTCAATATTTTTCTCTTGTTTTCCAGAAAGGAATATTAAAGTAAAGTAAATACGCCTGATCCTTAATTTTTAAACCTTCATTGGTTTCATACTAAAACCAAATACTCAAAAAAATTTTTGCAACAATTTTTCAATAGTTTTCTCTAGTTTTTTAGAGAGTAATGTTAAAGTAAACTAAATCCCCCCCCCTCCCCCCATACTTAATTTTTAAATATTCACTGGTTTCGCAATGAAATCAAATACTTAACACTTTGTGCAAAAATATTTCAAAAATTTTCTCTTATTATTTTTCTTGCCTGAGAGCAGTATTAAAGCAAAGTAAATACGCTCTATCATTAACTCTTAAACATTCACTAGTTTTGCACTGAACCCAATTACTTAATATTTTGTTTAATGCAGAAAATTTTCAATATTTTTTTTTTCTTTTGTTAATTGATTTTAAAATTTTTGTTCCTTCTTTGCTCGTCATATAATAATACTACTACCAAATTTTAGAAAAGATGTTTCGGAGAAATTCATATACAAAAGAGATTTTAAAAATTTTAATAGAGGCGAGAACACATTTCTGCTTTGGTGATTCCTCACACGTGTACAGTTATTTTCCAACTGATAATTTTTCCGAACTTTTATTTTTTGTCCTAAAACAGTCGTTTAAAGTTTCTGCACTTAATAGGGATTACTTACGAAGTTAGAAGCTATTTATTTATTAATAATTTATTATTCGAATTTAATTAGTTTATATGAGACGTATCGCTAACAGCACACTTATTCATAGTACTTCCTGAGGATGACCCTTAGATGTACTTTTATCCATAGGATGACCGAAAGATGTCCTGTGGATGAGATGTGCTGTTAGGGTTATAGGTGTTTTAAACCAAGTATTTATGGTAATTTAAATTAAAAAAATTTTCTTTTCACATATTTATGATCAACTATGTATCTAAAAGCTATATTTGAAACTATACTATCAATTTTCAAAATAAAATGTCTATTGAAATTTACCCCTTTATGGGGCATAGGAATATATAATATCTCATTTAATTTTAATACTCAACTTCAAAAACTCATATTAGATTTTTTTTTCAAACATTTAATTTTATAATGTAGAATAAAACTTTATTTATTTATTTATTTTTAAGACTTGTTTGTAAATTGTGATGGTAGTTTATTTAAAATGATCAAAATTTCCTTGCTCGTGAAAGGGTTAAAAGTATCTTTGACATTAATTTTGTAAATTCGCTTTCTTAACTAATGAGATTTTGAAGATCCGTCGAGATATAAATGGTTAAGATGGTTTAAAAATATAGTACACTACAAATTTTTGAAATTTAAAATCATCATAGTATGAATTTCATACGATATTTTGCTTTTTTAGGTTGAGAAATATTGTATATAAAATTTTATTTTTTATTTATTCAAGAATATTAATATGCAAATAATAATTGCTCTAAATAATGACGTAAGACTTTCTTAAATTAAAGATTTAAGGAAAAAATTAATTTAAGTATTTATTTACCTCCCCCCCCCCACACACACTTCAGCCATGTCACAATACTCTCGCTAAAACAAAAGAACCGACCTCGAAGTCTGGAATCTGAACACTGTAGTTGAACGCCACACCGTTCGTCAAAGTGGCATAAAGGTTTATGGTGTTATCACACTAATTAGCAGGTCACTCCATGTATGCTTGGGATGGATGGTTGGGTTTTACGTTGCACTAGTGCTACGCAGATGGGCAATTGGCGACGGTCTGGGACACATCCCTAGTGGTGGTCCGGAGACATGCCATCACAATTTTGATCCTCCACGGAAGGGATGGCTCCCCCGCTTCGGTGACCCCCAGACGTATAAATATGTATGCTTGGGAAGTACACTCACTGCACGACAAAATGTTGCTTGGGTGCTGCAGCTGGTTATGCTGCCATATGTTCAACAGTTGTAAAATTGTTTTTTCCAACAAAAGAAAGCAGGACCGTACATCAAAGGCAGACAAGCCTTTCAGCATAATTAGTTATTTCCCTGACCTTCAAAGTTTCCTAGTTTCTAATTAATTGAGGACCTGTAGGATTTGATTGGCCGTCATTTGTCTGCTCTGCTCCAGCCTCGATAGGAGGGCGAACTGTGGAGATCGGTCGTAAACATTTATGCTTCCATTCCTTAGTTCACTATCTGCACACTACTGCCATATGTACCTCGTAGGGTTACTGCTTGTGTCGCCGCCACAGGGAGTCCCCCTTTGTACTGAAGAACCCCGCATTATGATGTTGTACCTTAAATATCTTTTAGGTAGGGTTCTTTAGGAATCGAGCTATTAATATTATTTCGTTTATCTAGTATATATATATATATATCAATCTATCAATCAATCTAAATATAATGAAATTATTGTTATCACGATAACTCCCGAAATAATACCCCAAATCGAACAAATGTGGACAGCGAACTTATCTTATAAATATCTTGGATGAGTTCATTAGCCAAGCTGTTCCGCCGTTTTGTTTTTAACTGGAGGCCACTTGAAAATTTCGAATCCACATTGAAAAGCGTATTTAAAGCCGCATTTGCTTGAATTTTGATGTAAATATAGACCCCACAAGGGTCTCAACCAAGTTTATTAATGAACTTCATCCACCATTTTTAACAAAGTGGTGGTTATCTTAAGTTAAGCGGGTCCACTTGAAACCAGGCAACCACATGAAAATTTAAAATCACAATAACTTCCGAAATAATACTCTAAATCATGCCAAATTTGGACAGTCAACTTAAAAATATCTTGGATGAGTTTGTTAACCAAGTTGCTCCGCCATTTTTTTTTCAAGTGGATTCCACTTGAAAATTTCAAATTCACATTGTAAAAAGCGTATTGCGAATTTGTTTCAATTTTGACGCATACATAGACCATATAAGGGTCTCAACCAAGTTTATTGATGAACTTTATTTGCCATTTTTAACAAAGTGGCGGATATCTTAAAGTAAGCGGGGCCACTTGAAATCAGGCTACCACTTGAAAATTTAAAATCACGATAACTTACGAAATAATGCTCCGAATTGAACCAAATTTGGACAGTAAACTTATCTTATAAATATCTTAGATGAATTAGCTAACCAAGTCGCTCCGCAATTTTGTTTTCAAGTGGAGGTCACTTGAAAATTTCAAATTCACATTGCAAAACGCGTATTCCGAATTTGTTTAAATTTTTATGTATACATATAACATATAAGTGTCTCACCAAGTTTATTAATGAACTTTATCCGCCATTTTTTACAAAGTGCTGGATATCTTATACTAACCGGGGCCCCTTGAAATCAGGCTACCACTTGAAAATTTAAAATCGCGATAAGTTCCGAAATAATACTCCAAATCGAACCAAATTTGGAGAGTGAGCTTATCTTATAAATATCTTGGATGAGGGTGTTAACCAAAGTGCTTCGTCATTTTGCTTTCAAGTGGAGGCCACTTGAAAATTCACACTGTAAAAAGCATATTTAAGACCGGATTTGCTTGAATCTTGATGTATACATAGACTATATAAGGGTCACAACTTATGAATGAACTTTATCCGCCATTTTTAACAGTGTGCGGATGTTATAAACAAAGCGAGACAACTTGCAACTACGCTACCACTTGAAAATTTATAAACATGAAAACTTTTTATAATTCTGATTCAATTTAAACCAAAGTTAAACAGTTACATTATCTTGGAGGAGTTCACTGGGTAACTTGGTTCGACATACTATTTCCAAGTTGCAGCCACTTGAAAATGTACTACCACGATACCTTTTAAAATACTAAACCGATTAAAACCAAAGTTGGATAGTGAACTTAAGGTTCAAATATATTGGATAAGTTCGTTTGGTAGCTTAATCCGCAATTTTATTTCCAAGTGGCTGCCACTTGAAAATTTTTCATTATGATAACTATTGTAATACTGAATCAATTCGCATCAAATTTGGGCAGTGTATTTATCATTCAAATATCTCGGATAAGTTCGCTGGGCATCTCATTTTGCTTTTTTATTTTGAAGTGGTGGCCACTTTAAATAACGGTGCCACTTGAAAATTTACTATCACGATAATTTTTGAAATACTAAATTAGTTTGAACTAAATTTGGACAGTGAACTTATCATAGAAATATCTTGGATGATTTCTCTGGGCAAGTTGTTTCGCTGCTTTGTTATCAAGTTGCAGCCATTTAGACTGCCACTTGAAAATTTGCTATAACAATAACTTTTGAAATACTGCAATGATTCGGACAGTGAACTTATGCTTCAAATATATTAGATAAGTTTGCTGGGAAACTTGCTCCTTTATATTGTTTCCAAGAGGCGGCCATTTGAAAATTTGTCACCACGATAACTTTTGTAATATTTAATCAATTCAAACCAAAGTTGGAAAATGGATTTATCATTCAAATATCAATGATTTCGGTAGGTAATTTTCTTCGCTATTTTTTTTTTTCAAGTTGCGTCCACTTTAACGCTGCCACTTGAGAGTTTGGTATCGTGATAATTTTTGAAATATTGAATTTCTTCGAACCAGATTTGGACAGTGGACTTATCTTACAAATATCTTGGATTAGTTCACTGAGCAAATTGCTCCATTATTTTGATCAAAGTGGCGGCCGCTTAATTTTTCAACACGATAACTTTTGAGATTCTGAATTAATTCGAACAAAATTTGTACAGCATACATATCTCACAAGTGCATTTGAGATATTTGTTTGCCAACTTGGCCTGCCATTTTATTTCAAAGTGTCGGCAACTTGAAAATTTTAAGTTCACACAAAAAGGTATTTATGAACCGATTTCCTTAAAACTCCATATGTACATAGCCAACATCAATATATCTACCAAGTCCATTAATAATTTGTAGCCGCCATTTTGGATCCAAAATTCCAACTACTTGTTTAGGAAAAAGAAATCAACCTACCCTTCCGAATGAGCCAGAAGGACTTGTTTGAAAATAGAATCACTTATTTGGATAAGCATTAGTTGTTTGTGTATAAATTTTTTTCACATTTTTCCCACTCATTATGGTGTTGTATTTTCTAAGTCGGATAGTGTATCTCAAAGTGCAATTGCACATAAATTTTCAGGATATGCTGTGCAGAAGTTCCTGATACACAATTTTCACAAAACTTTTATCGAACACATATATACACACATATATACACAGACAGACATTTTCAAAAAATATCCAAATTGTCTTCTGGACTTCTAAAAACGGGTAAGTTCTTCGAAAACAGAAGTCGAAAATATTTACGAATCCAATACTTTCTTTTATGTAATGTAGAAGAAAATAATAAATGAGCCTCTCTCACTTGTTCTTTACAGGAATCTTTTTGTGAAGTCCATTTCAAATGTATCGAGAAGAACTGGGATTTTATTTTTATAAAGGTTTGTTCTATTTATCAGTATTTTTCTCTTTCCGAATTTTTAAATTTAGAGTTTTATAGGTTCTTTCTTCCAATTCCGTTACTTTTCTTTTCACTATGTAGGTCTTTTGTTGGAAAGCTTTTTTTACTCAATAGAATTGTATTTTCATTTATAGTTTAAAACTCTGAAAAGTTTTATAGTAAAATTTTGTAAGTTATTTTTTAACGATACGTTATTAAGAAATTCCATTCGACAAAATACTGATGAAATTCTCTAAACCTGAAGTTTAATTTTAGAATAAGATTAGAAAGAAATAATAATTTTAGAAAGAAATCTATCGTGTCACCTCATTCATCAATGGAAAAAATCCTAATATTACTTAAATGACAGATTTCTTCCCTAAATGTCTCAAAGCTATTCAAGAGTTATTTAATGATGTGAATGCTCTCAATCATTCGTCTGAAAATGGCTTTAAAGATGTTACATCGATTTAGCTATCGTTGTTAAGACCACTTTATTATATTGACGAGGAAATATAATATCTCCTTTTATGATTAATATGTCTAATTTAGGACGATAATAATTTTATTTTAAAGGCATGCATTTCAATAGATGCAATGTATTATTTATTCAATATTTGAAATTTAAAGTATTTGTTAATAATTTGTAAAGTGTAATAAGAAAGAAGTGAATTATCAATGAAGTAACTTGTATCTTTTAATTAACATATTTTTTAATCACAGGAGATTAAATTGTCAATATACACAAAATAGATAAGTAGATTAAAGATTACCATTATTTAAAATTAATTTGTTAGATTCAAAATATCGATATTAATGAATATAGCTAGAAGAAATACTTAATTTTATAAATGATTCTGATAAATTGCAATTTATTACAAATTTAAAGAAAAATAGGTTCAATTAGGTATTCAAATTAATAACTCATAACATTTAAAAATAATTATTTTGCCTTCCACGAAAAAAAAAAAAAAAAAAAAAAAAAAAAGAAAATGCGATTTTTGCAAAGTTAACTGAAATTATTGATTTAGTGCTACTTTTACTACACCACTTTGGTGAAAATACTAAAATGACACTACTAAAATAGTGAAATTTAGCGCACTAAATTTCTAAAATTTTTCTTAGAGTTAAATTAGAACCATTTTTTTTTCTAATTTAGCAATTCGTTAATTTAGTAATTCCTTTTTTTTAAATTTAAATAATCTTCTTTGTTTTAAAATAAATTCATTGACTATTGTTAACGATCCTTTTTTTTTTTTTTTTTTTTTTTTTTTTTTTTTTTTTACATAAATTATTTATTTACATTCTGTAGAAGCAACATTTAAAAATGTATTTCACTGGCTCTTTTCAAATTCAGTTACAATAATAATAATAGTAAATTCTACACAAAAATATTCTTTAAAAATTTTTAAATCACACACACACACACATAAATAAAAAAATAAAAAAATCAAATATTAATTTAGGGCTATAAACATTTTTCAATTCCCATTTCTGTATAATATTAAAATGATTTTATAAATACATTTTAAATTTCATTTCACTGGCTTTTTTCAAATTTAGATGCAAATATTTTTCTCGCACAAACGTTTCTTTAACATCAAATTTTAAATCTAAAGGAAAATAATCACATAGCAATTCACTGTTATAAGGATTTGATGATTCACATTTGTGTATAATCTTAAGCTAATATTTGAAATACTTAAAGTTAATTTCCTCACATAAAATATTAAAAAAATATTCTAAAAATTATTTGACATATTTTAATGAATTAATTCACACATATATATTAATTAATTCTACTTATACATAAATGGTTGAAAATATGTATAAATGCCTGAATTTCTATTATTGTAAAAGTTAAATTAAACATTTCTTAAGAATATTTTATTGTTATATAAAATAATTCAGTTTTTTATATTTGTTTATCTCATTACGTTGGTCAATTTATGTATACAGTTAAAGAGCCGTTTCACTGGCCGTCACCGGAAACTGAAGCCAATGTTATTCTATGGAAAATTTTGTTTACTTATAACTCAATAACTAACACATGTTTTTAAATTCTGTTTTCAGATTCAGAAAATTACCAATTGTAAAATTGACGGACGTTTTTTAAAATGCATTTTTTTAAATTTTAAATGTTTTATTTTGAAGTTGTAAAATACGAATTTTCAATATGTAAAATTTTTCAATTTACAGTTTCAAAATAAAATAATAAAAATTTAAAAAGTCCGTTAAAAATAATAATAATAAAAATAAATAAATAAATAAAAAATATTATATATATATATATATATATATATATATATATCCGTCAGTGTAATAGTTGTGAATTTTCTGAATATAAAAACAGAATTGAAAATATATATTAGTTAATGAGTTTTAAGTAAACAAAATTTCCCATAGAATATCATTGGCTTGGACTTCTGGCGATGGTAAGTGAAGAGGGCCCTTAAATGAATTTTACTCAGTATTATTTCGCCTATATAATCCTTGCTGAAAAAGACAATATAAAAAAAATATTTTGAACAATATTGTTCAGTAATAAACTACAAAGAATTGCGTCAGTACGATGAAGAAGTACAGGTATAAGTTAGCACAAAGTTGTAGAATATATTTCATTTTTGCTTGCTTAAAATGATAAAATATATTAAAAAAAAAAAAAAAAAAAAACATTCAGTGGACCGAGGCTCGATTTTCGTTCAGGTCACTTTTTGTTCTTGTTAAAATACTATCTGCATTTCAGAAAAAAAAAAAAAAAAAAAACATAACGTTTAATTTTTTTTTTGCATTTATAAGTTATCTAAAGATTTTACTTGACTTATTTCAGATTGTGATAAGTACTTAAAAAATTTAATTAATTAATAAAATTAACACTTAAAAATTCTTTTTTTTTTTTTTTTAGAATTTCACAGTTAAGAAAGTAAATGTTGCAAAATTGATTCTAATATGGTATTTTTTTTTACGCTTTTTATACTGTATTTAATATCTTAAAATCATTCTTAAGAAAATATTATAAACAATTACAAAATGAAAATATTATACTCAACGTAAAATTTTTGAAATAAAATTAATCCTATTATCCGATATACAATTTATATGTATTTCTTTCTTTGAATTTATTTTGAACGACATTTCATCGATTGATTATATTTACATTATAAAAATGTAAAATAAATTCATTTTAATATGACATTAAAAAATAAATTAATTAAATATTAAAATTTTATTGAAATAGAAAACATGAGGTAAAAAAATTGTTGTCGAAAGTTGAAATATTGGACATCACACTTTAAAAGAAAAAAAAAAATAATTTCTCAAGTCGCATTAAGAAAAGGCAATAACGAAGAAATATAGGAAAAAAATTCTGAATGGTACATCGTGAAATAGCACTTTGAAATCTTACTTTGAATATATTTTAAACGACATTTCATCAACTGATTATATCTACATTATAAAGTTGTAAAATAAATTCATTTTAATATGGCACAAATAAATAAATAAATTAAATATTAAAATTTTATTGAAATAGAAAAAAGTGAGGTACAAAAATTGTAGTCAAAATTTAAATATTGGACACCATTTTTTTTTTTTTCTTTTTTAATTTCATTTCTCAAGTCGCAATAGGAAAAGACAATAACAAAGAAATATATAAAAAAAAAATCTAATTGGTACATCGTGAAATAGCTTTTTACAAATTAAAAAAGAAGTTTTAACTTTTAACAGCTATTTTAAATTACATTTCCATCGAGAATCAATCACGCTATCCTTAAATTAAGCTCTGACGTTCTTATCAATAATGTCCTCATTGCATGTCCATCAAAATTGTTTCCTAATAGACCTTTCATATTTTTTTTTTGTTAATTTTTTTCATTTAATAGATTGCTTCTTTTAATGATGGTTTTGAAATGACATTTTCTACATCGATAAAAGTTAAAAAATATTTTTTTAGAAAAAATAAAATAAAATTTCTTAGCCGCAAAATAACTATGAAAGAAAAGTTTTCATTTATAAAAATGTTTAGAATTTGCGATTTAAAGATATTAAAATTGAGAAAAGAATAACTTACATTTATCAAATATAAGAATAATTTACAAAATAAGAATAATTTACATATATCTTATTTTATTTAGTATATTTTGTTTGCTTTAAGTAGTTAGTTTTATGTAAAGAAACAGTTTTCTTCAATTCCATATTATATCTATAAAATATTTTACTTTCTGATTTTTCTTTTTCTTTTTTTTTTTTAATACAAAATACTACACAACGTTTCTTTAATATGCCAAAAACATTAAAAAAAAAAAAAAAAAAATTTAAAATAGCTGAAGGCGCTATAAGTGTATTTGGAAAACAAGAAATTTGATATGTGACCAATTAGACTGCTCAGCTTGAAAATTGCCCCAACACCATTTTTGCAAATTCGTATGTAAAATGACCTACTGAATCCAAATGGGAAGCTCATTTTGCCCTATCACCCACCATTTTTTAGGGACTGCCTCTTATTTCTATCACTTTTCGGTAATTTTATGGCTATAAATTTGATTTTTAGAGGGGTTGGGTGAGGGGAGGATTATTTTAACTGTTAAATATCATTGGAAAATTCTAAAACATGAACATTTGCGGCAAGGGAAAAATTTAGGGGGGATGGATTTGCCTCTGAAATTATGTAACACATTTCTCATATTTTCTAAATCTATTATTAATGTTATTTATTAAACATTATATTTTTGTGTTTGATTGTTAAATTAATTCCTTTTCATTCTCCAAATCAAATTCATGCCCATAAAATTACCGAGTAGAGAAAATTGAGGAATTGGGTGGTGTCCCGAGAAAACGGTGGGTGACTGGTCAAAATGGTAGTCATAGTCGGATTCAGGAGCTCACTTTACATAATAATCAGCAAGAATGGTATCATGGCTCGAAAAAGTTTTTTTTTTGCAGTGCAGTGTTATTAATATTTGTTACAAAGTTCGTAAGGAGATGATTTTGCTAAAAACATAACATTTAATAATAGTACGAAAATGTTTCAATAAATATTTGAAAATTTATGAAATAACATTTTTGAACCATCATTTGAACGATAACATGACTCAGTGTGAAAAAAGGATTAACAGTCATTCGTTCTTACCTTTCACGCGGAACATTTTCATTGATTCTGTACATCGTTCCAATTTTACAACCATCTCAGATACTAAAAAAAAAAAAAAAAAAAAAAAAAAAAAAACTACGGAATTAAATATTGTGAAAGGCCGGGAGAACTATTCTATTTCCTATATGAAAGAATTTCCGTTTTTAAAAAGACAGTGACTCGAATTCTGAAACCGCTATTAGGGAAGTTAAATACTTTAATCGTTCGGGATAGCCGGGCATTATTTTGCATAAACAACAAGGTATTCCTACGGTCTTTCAAAACATTTTTTTTTACAAAAAAATTATAATGAATGAAGAAATAGTGTAATCAAGTTATGTGGGAATAGTGGATAGATAAATGTTTAGAGAAAATGTGGTCCGATTTATGACCTAGAGCCTATGCAGGGGTAATTCATGGATATACTCGTATGACACTATAAAGAGCTCTGTTTTCCAAGAGCGCCAGTTTTGCTCGACTCTGATTCAAAAGGACTGTTTTAGAAACTTGGTACGAATGTCGAAGAAAAATAAATGCATTACCAAAGAACGACATGTTTTCAACATAGATTTCTCTGGTGATTAGCAGCTGCAGTATTTCGTTTACTCATGTTTCTGGTGTATTCATGGTACCAGCATTCCTATAGTGATCAATCTAGATCCTTTAATAAAACTATATTGCAACTGCGGCACACAGTAAGGTGAGCAGATATTTTCTCCATGGCCATTACCGACGCTTACTGTCTGTTCTATGTCCTTAGACATTATTACATTGATTATTGATCTTTTCGATAACGAATAAGGAAACAGTATCTTAAAATTCTTGAAAAGTACAGGCTTTCAAAATTCTAAATAAATGACCGAATGGAGAATGGACATTATTATTATTATTTTGAAAATTTAATAGATCCGAAGCTATATTTATATTTACTTTTAAGTATCTAAGGTAATTTTTTTTCCCTAGTAGAATGCAGATCATGAAATATATATATATATATATATATATATATATATATATATATAGGCAGTAAATAAATAGATTTGAAATAGTTTTTACTTACTAAGTATAACATTTTTTTAGAAAATAAATTTTAGGATATTGATTAATGTTCTTTTTTGATTTATGATAATTTTTCTTTCATTAAAATTTGAAATGATAACATGTTTGCCATCAGATTAAAAAAAAATAATGGAAAAATATAAAAAGTAAAGTATGAAATTAATGCATTTCCGTTGAATCGATAATAGTTTTCATGGGAATGTTGTGTAAGTAATCTGATGTTTTTGAATTTTATAAAGATATAAAGAAAAACAATTTTGTTATATGTACACTTTATATGTATAAATTTTCCTAAAAGTTTTGTATGCATATATATATTAAAGAGAAAAAAATAATATAAGAGGCTAAATACCAAAAATTAATAAAATAAGTAGTATTAAAACTAAATTTACATACTGAGTGCCCAAGAAAATGCATGAAATACAGTCGAGAGAAAAATTATTGAAGAGCTAGAAATAATTCTTATATCAAAGAATATTTCATAATACTGTTTAGTTAAGTAAGTATTTGTTGAGTATTATCTTAGTCTAATGCTGTTTATAAAAAAGTAAGTTGATGATAAATATTAGCGATTAAACTAAAAGGGGGACCTCGAAACGTATAGAAACATCAAAAACTCAAATTCAGATTTTTGACATGATTACAATACCTCACTGTAGTGTTCGGAAAGTAAAAAGAAAGGTAGTAAAAAAAAAAAAAAAAAAAAAAAAAAAAAAAAAAAAAAAAACACCAAAAGTGACAAAATTACACGAAAAAAAATCAAACACCAAGGCATTTGAAAGGAAAAACATTTACAATATTTTAAAAGTTACACATAGCAGTGATAATCTAATAAGATCTGATAAGAATCTGAGAATCTAAGAATCTAAGAATCTGATTTCACAGTGATAGGTGAATTACAAAACGCAACTTCAAGACTATAGCAATTGTTGCGTATTCTTTTAGTTATAACAATTCGAGAAAATAAAATATTCTCCAAAACTTTAATAGTAATCATGATAATCAATTTCTTAAACATATAATCTTAAAATCGAAATCTAACCTTTTTTTATAATGACTAATAATCGTTTATCACTAGTGTGTTTTAAAATTAAACCTGTAGGAACTTAACTACAAATAATTAATTTTCGACGGACCATCTTCGTTGTTTTAATATTTTTAATTTGTACGATCACATACATCAAGTATTTACACTATATACAACGAAGAAATAATAGGTAGCACATAAAATAATAATTGTGGGCGTCAATAAATTTAAAGTTCTTTGCCCACGTCCATTGTACTTGGCTTCTCATAGCCTTCTGCCCGGTGATCCGCGACGGGGTGGCGCGCATGCGTCAACATCCCGCCCGGCCTTGCTATGTTGTCATGCAAGAACTTACAATATTTTTTTTGCAAAACTTCAAATTTACAATTTCACATAACATGAATAGATAAAATAATAACAAATAAATGAATGTAACATAATATCAATATTTCGCACAACACATAGAATTAGAAAAAAGATTAACTGATTATAATAAACAGAAATTTTCATAATTAACTAACAAATTTAGAGTAATATATATAATACAGTAAATTAATATAATAAATGTTCATATTCATTTTTACTCCTCGATAGGCAGCACACACAATCTGGAGATGGATCTTTTGTAAATCCCTTTGGTAGTTTTTATATCTACCAATCTAACTTTATTATCCTGACCAGGATATAGCTTTATTACACGCCCTAAAAACCACTTGCATGGTGGAAGATTTTCTTCCCTGACTAAAACCATGTCTCCGATTTTTAAATTTTCTTTATCAATTATCCATTTTCTGCGCTGTTGTAAGTTATTCAAGTAAGAAAGACTCCATCTTTTCCAGATTGCCTGAACTGACTTCGTAATATTTTGCCAAGCACTTAGGCGATTTTTTTCAATATTGGTTAAAGAGGGTTCAACAACAGCCGTTATTGGCCTTCCAATAAGAAAATGGGCTGGAGTTAAAACCTCTAAATCTTCAATACTTGAAGTTAGCGGAGTCAGTGGTCTTGAGTTCAAGATCGCTTCCACTTGAGTAACAAGTGTAAGCATTTCTTCAAATGTAAATTTTGAATTACCCGCTATGCGTTTAAAATGGTATTTAAACGCTTTGATATTTGCTTCCCATAGACCACCCCAATTTGGACTCCTTGGAGGAATAAAAACCCATTCTATTTTTTCCTCTGCAAAAAAATTGAATAAGGATTCTTCCTTATCTCTTACCAGTTTATACAAGGCATTTAGTTCCCTGTTGGCGCCTACCATTGTGGTCCCATTATCCGAAAATATTTTATGACACTTGCCCCTTCTCGAAATAAATCTTTTTAACGCAGCTATCAGAGCTTGTGAAGTTGAATCACTAATAAGTTCAAGATGTATAGCCTTTGTTACTAGACAAATGAAAATACAAACATAAATTTTGATTTCTGGACCTTTCCTTCCATATTTATTTTTGATTAAAAAGGGTCCAGACAAATCTACCCCAGTTGAATTAAATGTTTTATCTGGCGTTATTCTTTGTTTTGGCATGTTTCCCATTTTTTGTACACATACTTTCGGATTTGCTTTAAAACAGACTAAACATCTGTGCACAATTTTTTTACAAAGATTTCTCCCATGAATGGGCCAATATTTTTGCCTAACCTGAAACAGAAGATGTTGGGGACCAATATGAAAATATTTTTCATGATAATATTTTACAATTAATTCCGTTAATTTATTTTTTGAAGGAAGTACATAAGGATGCTTAATCGAATAAGATAACTGCGAATTTTGCAGTCTCCCCCCTACCCTTATTAAACCATTGTCATCCAAAAATGGGGATAAATTAAAAATTTTACTCTTATGCGATACATTACCGCCACTTTTCAAGGCAGATATTTCAGTAGGAAATTCCTCCTCCTGCAGCTGTTTCAGTAGGAAGTCTTCTGCCTTTGTCAGCTCTTCAGGCATCAGCGGTCCTTTCTTCTTTTCTAAAGGATTTCTTAGATTGTGAAGAAACCTGAAAAGAAAACTACATATACGCAATATTTTTAAAAATTTATTACTACGATTAATCAGATAGTTCAAAATAGTAAAGTCCTTTTTCAAATTTAGAGTCACTGCATTTTCAGATTTTAATTCAGGAGTGTAGTCTTCCTCATTTAGTTCTGAAAAGTCAATAAAAGATTGTTTGTTTTTCGGATCTTCAGGATCTTTCAGGATCTCCCCCCTACCCTTATTAAACCATTGTCATCCAAAAATGGGGATAAATTAAAAATTTTACTCTTATGCGATACATTACCGCCACTTTTCAAGGCAGATATTTCAGTAGGAAATTCCTCCTCCTGCAGCTGTTTCAGTAGGAAGTCTTCTGCCTTTGTCAGCTCTTCAGGCATCAGCGGTCCTTTCTTCTTTTCTAAAGGATTTCTTAGATTGTGAAGAAACCTGAAAAGAAAACTACATATACGCAATATTTTTAAAAATTTATTACTACGATTAATCAGATAGTTCAAAATAGTAAAGTCCTTTTTCAAATTTAGAGTCACTGCATTTTCAGATTTTAATTCAGGAGTGTAGTCTTCCTCATTTAGTTCTGAAAAGTCAATAAAAGATTGTTTGTTTTTCGGAAATTCAGGATCTTTCAGAAATTCAGCACCTGTCCACCATGTGGCGCTGGTTGTTAGGCTTTCAGCAGTCATCCCTCGGGACAACAGGTCAGCAGGATTTTCTTTACTTGCACAATGGAACCAAGAGTTAGGGTTTGTCAGGCTGGCAATTTCTTGAACACGGTTGGCGACAAACTGCTTCCATCGGGTTTTAGTACCCCTTATCCAGAAAAGCACTATCTGCGAATCAGTCCAGTGATATTCAACAGAAGGTCTTTTAAGGTTTACAGTATTTTTCACTTTGGTGATCAGACGAGCTGCGACCAGGGCACCCAATAATTCAAGGCGAGGTAGTGTAACACCGCTGAGGGGAGCTACACGGCTCTTGGAAGTCAAAAGTTTTACTGAAATACCATTTTTTGATTTTGTTCGTACATAAATGGCAGCACCATATGCTTTTTTGCTAGCATCGCAAAAACTATGTAATTCAACTACATCTTCTGGGGAAGTGGCATCAAGGATGAATCTAGGGACTTCAAGCTCTTTTAACAAGGGTAATTCCGAACACCATTTCATCCACTCTTTTTCGATATTTGGTGATAATGATTCATCCCATTTGGTTTTAGTTGTCCAGATATCTTGAATGATAATTTTTGCCCTGACAGTGAATGGAGAAATTAACCCTAAGGGGTCGAAAATTCTCCCTACGGCTTGAAGAATGGTACGTTTTGTAATTTTATTTATGGATATAAAGTTCAACAAACTCTTGATATCTACAATCAAATTATCTTTATTAGTATCCCAAGATAGTCCCAAGATCTTTGTCTGATTTATACCTAAGCTGATGGTAGATTCTACAGGGTATGTATCAAATTTTTCGCTTTTCCACTGCTCTGTTAATTCGGTATCGTTACTTATCCATTTTCTAAGGGACATTCCTGCGGCTTCCATAATATATTTTGCACTTCGTGATAATTCAAGTGCTTCGTTAAAATCATTACCTCCAGAAATTAAGTCGTCTACGTAAAAACATTTATCTAAAAGTCGAACAGTAGCGGGAAATTCTTCTCTATACTTCTCAATGTGATGTCTAATAGTAGCAGCGAGTAAGAATGGACTTGAACACACCCCAAAATTAACTCGATTGAAACGATAAATCTGTAATTTGGGTTTTTTGTGTGCATGCGGTTCTTCATCACTCCAGAAAAAACGAACAGCGTCTTTATGTTCATCAGCGAGACAGATTTGTAGAAAGGCTTGTTTAATATCAGAACAAAATGCTATTTTGTTTAATCTAAAATTAATTAAAACATCCAAAAGATTCGGATTTAAATTTATCCCCTGCCATAGGCAATCATTCAGTGACAGCTGATTATTTTGATGACTCCCTGCATCAAATACAATTCTTGTTTTGGATGTTAAGCGACCTTCCTTTCTTACTGCCTGATGAGGCAAATAATAAATAGGTTTGTTTAAATTATTTTCTGCTGTACTGGGTTCAACTATTTCTATTATTTTTTGATTTACGTAATCACGAATAATCTCTCTATACTGTTCATATAATTCTCTATCATATTTAAAACGTCTCCATAAACTTAAAAATCGTTGTTTCGCTAACGTGTAATTATCGGAAAGTTCATTATAGGGTCTTCTAAAAGGCAAGTGTACAACGTAGCGTTTGTTTTTAAACTGAATCGTTTCATTAAAAATTTCTATAGCTTTATCACTTTCTTTTTGAATTGGATCGTCTCTTATTCCAATGCTTTCTAGATCGAAAAAGAGTTTAAGAGTGCTACTAAGGGAATCGTCTGACAAAACGAAACACTGTTTCGAATTATTCAGTTCTGTTTCTTCAGCCTTTCCACACGCTAGCCATCCAAATTCGGTTTCTTTAAAAAACAAATCGTCATTTATTTTATAAGTATTATCCTTTAAAACTTTGAATAATATATCTGCACTGATTAACGCTTCTATTTCATTCGGTTCAAAAAATGTCTCGTCACTCAATTTCAAAAATTCTGGAATTTTTATGTCTGAAATGTTTAATTTATTGCATGGTGTAAGCCCAGTTATTTTATCTACAATCAAAAATTCTACTGTTTCACTAAAAGAACAATCTTCATTTGAAATAAAGGTATCTAATTTCCACTTAATATTTTGGGTCAATCCATTCAAACCTGAAACTGGAGTTTTTATTTTTTCTCTTTTAATTCCTAAACATTCACTCATCTTTTCAGTTAAAACGCACACATTTGAAGCGGAATCCAAAACGCATCTTATTTTTATTCTTTTTTTGTTTTCGCATTGAATATAAATATAAGCTGTCGAAAACAGAATACTTTTTCTATTTTCTTTTAAATATCTGCTATTATTACTCAAAACGGAAGCATTTAATTGCGCAACCCGTTTGTCTATATCTGGTAAGTTGGATGAATTTATTCCATCTGCGTCTGGAACCGGGGTTTTGGCGCCAGAAGAAAAACATATTAATCTGTTGTGCTTCATTCCGCAGGTGCATTTGAATTTCGATAAGCAATCATTTTTCTTATGGTTTTGCCTAAAACAAACCTCACAAAGCTTGTGAAGGCGTATTATACTTAATCTTTCGTTAATGTTTAATTTCAAAAATGCATCACATTTATAAATAGGGTGATAAGTATTTTTACAAACAACACAATTTTTGTTTTTATTTTCATGCATTAAAAGAGTTTTAGATTTGTTAATAGCCGGAAAGTTTTTGTTAGTATTTTTATTTCCGCTAGTCATATTCGTTCTATTAATAGATAATAAAACTGATTCTCGTTGTTCCAAAAATTTGATAAATTCTTCAAAGGTGGGAACATTTTTGGATTTATGGGACAACTCAAAATTCTTTCTAGATTCTCTGTCTAACTTTGCTACGAGAATATTTACAATGAAAACATCTGATAATTTATTTTGCTCATATTTCAGAACTTTCAAGGCACGCAGATTTTTCTGTATACAATCAATCATATTTCTTATCTCTTTGGGATTTTCTGTTTGAATTTTCTCAAAATTCAGAATATTTTGTACATGAATATCAACAATTAATCGCTCGTTATCATAGCGATTTTCTAATGCATTATATAATGATTCAAATGTATCAAAATTACTAACTAGATTTTTAGCGTCATATTTGAGACAAGATCTAAGATAATATAATTTCTGCGACTGATTAATATGAACATTATTGGTTATTAAATCATCAAATTGTTCTTTAAAAGAACTGAATTCCTCATATTTTCCTGAAAATTCAGGTAATACTAAAGGAGGAATTTGAGTTTTAATTTCAAAGTTATCTTGAGATGCATTTTCAGTCGCATTTATTTTTTTATGAGAATCAAATTTCTTATAAGAATTAATAAGAGTATTAATTCTTACCTCTAATTTTTCCAGACGTTCTTCACATGAGTCAAGGTCGTCATCTATGGTTGCTTGTTCAGCATCTTTCAAGTCTTGAATTTCGTAGTATTTTTGTCGTAATTCATCGATTTTTGTTTGTAGCAGTTCTATGTTCTTTAATTTCACTTTTAGTTCCACTACATCTATATCGTAATTTTCGGCATTCGTGCCTTCTACATAGTTTTCAATTCTAGTTATCTTCCCTTTCAAGGAAGATTTCAATTTATTATTTTTATCCATAAGTCGCTTATTACAAGCTCCTTTCTCGACGGAGCCACTTTTTGTAGGAACTTAACTACAAATAATTAATTTTCGACGGACCATCTTCGTTGTTTTAATATTTTTAATTTGTACGATCACATACATCAAGTATTTACACAATATACAACGAAGAAATAATAGGTAGCACATAAAATAATAATTGTGGGCGTCAATAAATTTAAAGTTCTTTGCCCACGTCCATTGTACTTGGCTTCTCATAGCCTTCTGCCCGGTGATCCGCGACGGGGTGGCGCGCATGCGTCAACAAAACCTTTAAGATAAAAATCAGCAGAAACATCTAAAAATTGTTCTGTTGAGGAGTTTTTTCCTCAACTGTATTAATTTAAGAAATAAAAAGATAATTTAATAAAGTAATGTAAAAAATAAATAAATCCCTAGAATAAAATGAGTCAGTCTGCGAAAAAGAATAAAAAAAAAAAAAAAAAAAAAAAAGAGAGAGATGGCTTTTCTTTGCCGCATTTGAGAAGAAAAAAGCAAAATCTTCGCATCCTTTCGAGCGGCAGGGGAAGGTTGACCTTGGGGCAGGTAGATGCTTTCCCCCTCGCGTGTAAGGAAAAACCCAAGAGAAAGTGTTAGAGTGAGATAGTTACGAAGTGAAACAGTGTTTCATATGAATAGATAAACCTTTACGGCAGGAGTTCCTTGGGACGTTGTGAAAAGCAGGAATGCGCTGATTGACCTACTGGCTATAAGAGAAAGATGTTGAGTATTTGGACGATAATACCACGCCATACTGTACGAAGCCTCATAGCTACCGGGGAATCTCATATGTGTACAAGCGACCTAACGCAAAGAGTCCGGGTTGAAAAAAGATTAGACAGTATCCGTAGAAGGCTGAAAACTATGGGTCTATTAACAAAAGAAAAAAAAAAAGATTGGAATGGTCCTGTTCACCGAATCTACACACTCATACGGGAGAAAAGTCATCCAAATGTAAAAATATGTCAAAAGGAACTTCTCGCGAAAAATTTCAATCGCATTCTACCCCGTAGAATTTTCAACGGAAGGATATCCCCAAGTTTGTCGAGGAGAAATAAGAGAAAAATGTGTTTCAAGGGTTTTTATTCTAAGAGTCCAAACCCCCGTAAAATATAGGGGACACGGGATCACCAGCTATCCACCTGGAATTTCCTACCCAAGGGAAACTGAGGTAAAATTTTATTTTCTTTTATTTGTGTATAGCAGAACATTTGCATTTATTAAATAAAAAAAAAAAGAGAGACTTCTCCATGTGCTAAAACTGAATTAAAATTTAATAACAGTTTGTTAGTTTGAGAATTAATTTTGAACTTAAGAATATTAATATGGTAAACGAGTAAACACTTAAAAACTTTTGAACCGTTTACTTCATTTACCTATTGTAGTAGACTTTGTATTAATGTTTGTTAATGAGATGATATATGAATTAAAAAAGGAAAAGAGAGTACTGTAAAGTGATTTTGAATGTACTAAGTGTGTAAATTTTTCTACGGAATAAGGTAGAATAAATCAGTTAGGTACCACTTGTTTAAAAAAAAAAAGGAAAAATATAAAAATAGGAACTGAACTTGTGCCTTATTGTGGAGACTATCTTGGAAATTTCATGTTAAGAAATAAAGATATTTTTCCTGTAATTTCTTGAATTCACTGTTTCTTAAAAGAACGAAATTATTTTTAGATTGTAGTATGAGAGCTTAGTATGTGAGCTGCTGTCTGAGAGAAGTTTTGATTTCATAATTAATTTCATTAGTAAGAAAATAGGTAATGTGATGAACATTAAAGTAACTTATCACTCTGAAAGGTTTATTTAAATTTACAGACAGCACCTCACAACACTGTGTTATAAGTTATTAGATAAAAAGAATATATATATCTTTCAATTTTTAAGGGCAATTTTAGTAGTCTGTGTTGAGGGAATTATTTGTCTAGAAAGAAAAATAAATGTAAATTTGGAAATTAGATACTTTAGTATGAATTAGATTAGTTGATAAAATAAATATGATTTATATTGGATATGAGACAGTTAAAGTTCCCATTTCTCAACACAGGCTACAATTTTTTTTTTTTTTTTTTTTTGTATTTATTTTTTTGGGGGGAGGCAAATTGCCCAGTATGTATTTTTTATTATTTTTATTTAATTAGTATCATGTAGCATATTTATAACATTGTCTAGGAGGGTCTCTGTCTATTCATAATAACCTAAAGAAAGTTTAATGATGGTTAAAGGTAGACAGAGGCTGCCATAGACCTTAATGTATGAAAAATTATTTTTACACCTACATTGTGTAAAAAATCACAAAAGGGCAGATACACAGATTGTCTAGAGTGCAAGTTCATTGCACAAACTTTGGCTATTGTTGGGGAACCTGGGTAATTGTAAAACACAACGCGCTTTAAAGTACTTAGTAGTTTGAGAAATTTAAAAGTTAAGTTGTAGTTTAAAACTTAGAGTAAAAGTTAATATATTAAAGTAATGTACTATATTAGACGGAGAGGAAAATTTAAAAGATAAAAATTAATTAAATTAAATCAAGGGTGAGAGAGATAAAAACAAAGACATCAATCTCACCGTCACAACTGGAGCCGAGACCAGTTCTAGAATTTGTGTTGCTGTTCTGTTGTGTACATATATTAGTATTTCAATATAAATTTTTTAAATATATTGTGTTATATTCGAGGAATGAGTTTTAATTAATTTTTGCATATACTTGTATTTTGGTGATTTCACATGGATGGAAATTTCATATGGCTCTTAAGTGTAATTTTAAATTTTTTTTCAATTAGTACACATCCTATACCTCTTCCCAAATATGTGTAATGCCATTAAATTTTTTTTTAATTAATGAAGGTAGTAAACCTTTCATCAAAAATTGTGGAATGCAAAATAATTGTATAGGAGAAAATCTGGTTTTAAAAGAGAAATTGTTTTTAATTTGTTACTCTGAGTGTGGGTCACAAAAAAAAAAAAAAAAAAAAAAAAAAAAAAGTAATTAAAATTTCCCAAACTCTTTTGGTTGTGGCTACCTGCTTATATAAATAGAAAAAGCTTTTCCCAGCATCTGAAAATTTTCTGTTTTTTTTTTAAATAATATTAGTATTATGCGAATAAAAAAAAAAAAAAAAAAAAAAAAATGCTACCACCTAGTTATGTTTTGTGACCAGCTCTCAGGGTGGCAGGATATAAATTTTAGAAAACTACACGAGTAAGCATTTCACCTAGTTCATGCTGTAAAAGAAAGGTGTAATACTTTATTTTTGAAATATTGTTTTAGAAAAAGATTGTAGGCTAAATGCAGGGAAACTAACAATTGTTTGGACAAGAGGGGCTAGCAAATTCATGCAGCTGTAAAAGTCCTTTAAATTTTTCAAAAATGTAAACAAAGTCTTTATATAAGTGTAGTACCTCTTTCAACAGAAAATTACAGAATGTGTTGGGATGGTAATAAAAATTTTTCTTGCTAGGCAGAGTTAAATTAAATATTTGTCATTATTTTGATCTCACATTTAATTGTTTACAGTTTAATCATGAATTTTTTTTCCAAAAAATTTAAACTGCCAATGAAACAGAAATCACTTTTGCTTCTATAAATGGATTTTTTCTCAATTTAGGTACAATCTGACATAACATGTAAATTTTAGAATTTTTTTTTTGGATATTGTAAATGGGAAAATTTGAATTTTGGGATATGTTGGTGTGAGAACTGGAGTACGCCAGAAAACTCTTTGGCTCGCAGATTTAAAATAAGTCTGTTGTGGGTCTCCCACTGAATTTTTTAAATGGCTATGAGTTTACCTATTGGGGCGACAAATTTTGTTGCTAGTACTTTACAAAGTTCTCACTGACAGGGTATGCTAGTAGTGTAAAAAGGACAGTTCACCAACACGGTGGAGGGACGGAGGGACGATGAGGGTCAGGGTAGAGGCGCGCCACCACCCTACACCCACCGTCCCTCCACCGTGTTGGTGAACGTGTCCTTTTTACACTACTTAGTCATCCTCTTGGACGAGGGGGTGTTGCCACCGGAAGAATAGAAACTTTTAGAGAGTTGCCACCGGAAGAATAAAAAACTTTACGTTGCCACCGGAAGAATAGAAACTTTGACTATCATCTTGGATGAGGTTTGGTGGTGACATCTATAGGGAATTTTGAAGAGTTAGATTTATTTTCCTAAATTTCGGGACTTAGTATTTTTTTCACAATTTCGAGGACTTCAAAATTTTTTAAAATTTTTGCTGGGGTTAGATTCGAACCGAAGGTAAAATAGTTTCACGGCTTGATAAGTGGATAAGGGTTTTATTTATCAAGCCATGAAGCTATGCTTGTGAGTGCACTTATAAGGTATATAAAGAGAGACGTTGCGTTAGTGAGTCATTGTAAAACGTATCTTCGTACGAGGAAGGTATGATGCGCTTTCGTGTGAATGTGAGTCATAATAAAATTTTGTGTTGTAACCATGGAGATGTATCAGAACCCAAGTCACGCAGGAAGTTTTGGTGGTGTAAATGCCTTATTTCGTGCTGCCAAAGGCAAAATCTCGAAGAAGAAGATTCAGGACTGGCTGAGCGGAGTCGATGCATACACGTTGCACAAACCTGTTCGAAGAAAGTTCCCAACCAATCGAGTGATAGTGTATTCAATCGATCAACAGTGGCAGACCGACTTAGTGGATCTCGGCAGTTTGCAAAAGTTCAATCAAGGGTACCGCTACATCCTGACTTGTATAGACATTCTGTCTAAATTTGCGTGGGCGGTCCCTTTGAAGCAAAAACGGGGTGAAGATATTGTAAAGGCGTTCCGGTCTATTTTTGCAACGAGGAAACCCAAGTCCCTGCAATCGGATGACGGAAAAGAGTATCAAAACAGACTTTTTCAAAAATTTTTGAAAGAAGAAGGCGTGCGGTTTTTTACGACGAATAACAATACGAAAGCATCTGTCGTGGAGCGATTTAACCGAACTTTGAAAACGAAAATGTGGAAATATTTTACCCATAATCACACCTACCGCTATTTAGACGTGTTGGATCAGTTGTTACACAGTTATAATCATACTTATCATTCGAGTATCAAGAGAGCTCCAGTTGAAGTAACCGCTGAAAATGAAAGCGATGTATGGGATACTTTATACGGTGACATGCAAAATGCGAAAAGAAAACCCTGCGTGTTTCAACCGGGAGATGTTGTACGAGTTTCCAAGCAGAAATTAACCTTCGAAAAAGGATATGAAACGAACTGGACGGAAGAAGTGTTTGTGGTGACTGAATGTGTGAGAAGAGACCCTCCCGTCTACCGAATCAAGGACCTGTTAGAAGAACCCATTAAAGGAACCTTTTACCCTCAAGAACTTCAGAAAGTGAAACCAAAAGAGAATTATACGATTGAAAAGATTTTAGATAAGCGGATACGGAAAAAGCGTGTGGAATACAAAGTAAAATTTAAAGGTTATCCCAGCAAATTTGACCAATGGATTCCATCCTCTGATTTATTCGCCTTATAAAACAAGTGTTTGGATTGTTGAAAGATCATTTGAAAGCATGTCGTTCTACGTGACGTTACCTTCGGACAGTTCCCGGAATTATTTTCCTGAGAATAAAATTTCTCATTTTATTACGCGATTACCCGCCCCCGTTGAATTGAAAGGGGAATGGGAAGTAGGCCTCGTCGAATTTATTTACCCTCACACCTGGTATAATGTGAATCAAAATAATAATTTATTTGGTTTCGATTTGAATGACCAGAAATCTCCGTTTGGTAGAAGAATTCCCCCTGGCTTTTACGAATCGGTTGATGACATTTTAAAAGCAATGTCTATTGAAGAGATTAAAAATAAAATTTCTTTCACTTATGATCCGCACACGAAAAAGGTGTGTATTAACGTGAAAGATAAAACAAAACTGATATTGCATGAGGGGATAGCGCAGATGTTGGGATTCGAACCAGGTGAAATCGCCTCGCCGGATATAAATATCGAGCAAACTATTTTTAGTACCTATGTCGCAGATCCCTGTGCGCATTATAGAGTGTTGCTGGTTTATTCGGATATTGTCGAACCCCAAATTATCGGAGATGTGTTAGCACCCCTTTTACGAATTGTTAATGTGAGAGGAAAAGATGGAGAAATGATTTGTGAGACATTTGACCGACCACACTATTTACCTGTCAGCCGAAAATCGTTCGACTCTTTGGAAATCGTTATAAGGAACCACCTCGGCGAACTCACGCCATTTGAACGTGGGCGCTCGTACGTGAAGCTTCACTTTCGTCAAAAATACCTCTCGTGATGTTTGTTCCTTACCAGTGTTGTGCGAAATCTTTTGAAGATTACTATTCCCATCAGTCGGGTAGTGGTCTAAATTATTATCAAGGCACTACTTTACAAAAGGGATATGGATTTGGTGGACTGTTTCGATCCCTTTTTCGTGCAGCAGTACCCCTCTTCAAATCGGGAGCGAAAGCGGTCGGCAAGCAGTTGTTTCATTCAGGTGTGAACGTGTTGAGTGACCTGTCTCGCGGAGAAGACATTAAAATGGCTGCCAAGCGAAGATTAAAAGAAGCTGGACAGACCTTAACCGACAAAGCCGCTACTAAAGTGAAGACGATGATTGGATCGGGCCGCCGGTATAAAAAGAGGAAGCGTTCTACCAAAGCAGTCATTCGACGTAAAGCCAAGAAAGTGAAGGTACAAGATATTTTCGCTTAAAGATGTCTGGACTTATCCATAAAGATTCTGCTGCCTGTGCGAAATCCGAATTGGATTTATTTTTGATCCCACCTACGCAAACGGCTATTGAAAAAGGATACTTTGTTGAATACCACCCTCTTGCGAATATTCGAGACGGAGGACCTGTGGAATTTAATATTTCCGGAAATGGTGAAGACTATATTGATTTATCAGCTTCCTACCTGTATGTGAAAGTGAAAATTACCAAGTTTGATGGA
Organism: Salticus scenicus; assembly: GCA_963930645.1. Taxonomy (NCBI): domain Eukaryota; kingdom Metazoa; phylum Arthropoda; class Arachnida; order Araneae; family Salticidae; genus Salticus; species Salticus scenicus. The sequence goes on from OZ005649.1 coordinate 83,873,566, forward strand.
TCACCCTTAGCGGAAACAGATGCAGTTGCCCCCGTGAATTTATTTTTACACGCCTTGTTTTCTCAAGTGGATATTAGCCTGAACGAAAGAGTGATCTCCTCGTCGAGTAACACCTACCCCTACCGCGCCTATATTGAAACGCTGTTGAATTATGGAGAAGATGCCAAGAAAAGTTTATTGACTTGCGAATGTTTTTACAAAGATGAGAATTTAGCTGCTACAGATCCTGCTGGAGACAACCCCGGATTGAAGATACGTTACGCACTCACGAATAAAAGCAAAACGTTAGATATGATTGGACCTTTGCATTGTGATATTTTTCAACAAAATCGATTGCTATTGAATATGGTTGACTTGAAAATTAAGATGACCCGAAGCAAGCCCGAATTTTCCTTAATGTGTAAAATCGATGCGGCGAAACTTATTCCCAACTACAAAGTGATTTTGGAACATGCTTCTATTTTCATACGTAAAGTGAAAGTGAGCCCAGGTGTATTACTGGGTCATGCCAAGGCCTTAGAGAAAAGTACAGCAAAGTATCCCATCGATCGAGTGTTATGCAAGACCTATTCGATCTCAACCGGAAGTAAATCCTTTATGCAAGACAATGTGTTTTTAGGAGCCATGCCGAAAAGAATTATTATTGGACTTTTAGAAAATAGTGCCTACACTGGTCAATATGATTTAAATCCCTTTTATTTCTATCATCACAAGGTCAACTTTTTAAGTGTTTACGTGGATGGACAACCCGTACCCAGCAAACCCTTGGAATTGGATTTCGAAGAAAATAACTATATAAGAGCGTATCATCGTTTGTTTTCAGGATTTAATCGAGATACCGGCATTTATCTAACCCGAGAGGACTTTGCGAACGGGCATACTTTGTATGCTTTCGACTTAAGCCCTGACATGTGTGACGGACCCCATTTGAATCTACAGCAACAAGGAAATTTACGAATTGAAATCAAGTTTGCAGACTCCTTAGAAAGAACCACGACTGTATTGGTGTATGCGGAATTTGAAAACATTATAGAAATTAGTAAAACACGACATGTGTTGTGTGACTTCCCCAACTGAAAATGAATTCTATAGAAATCGAGACTATTTTATCACACGATCCAGTGACCAAGAAATACTTTTCCGGTGTTTTCCCCAGTGATCAATTACCCAAGAAGATCGAGCGTTATCCTGCATGTTTTGTATGCAACGTGGACAAGTCTACAGAAGCCGGAAGCCACTGGGTGGCATTCTACCTATCCTCCCCTACAGAAGCGGAATTCTTTGATTCCTATGGAAACAAGCCAAACTTTTTTAAAGGACCTATATCGAACTATGTATCTCAATTTTCACGAGTGGTGTTTAATCCACTTCCGCTGCAAAGTCATGTGACAGCTGTTTGTGGTCAATTTTGTGTGTATTATATTTATTGCCGATGTCGTGGCAAAACTTTGAAAGATTTTTTAAAGCAGTTTGTAACTGAAAATATATGTAACGACCATAGAGTCTATAATTTTGTATCCAAACGATTTCGCACACGTGCTCCTTTTTATCAATAAAAACTATTTATAATGTAAACCTATGTGTCTGTGTTTATTTAGAATGGAGTTTCCACGCTTTCAACACCCTTTTACAATGCTCTTAGCAGGCCCCACGGGGGTCGGTAAGAGTTGGTTTCTGCGGGATTTACTGGCAGAACGACGGCGTATGTTTAACCCTCCTCCCGATAAAGTCGTTTGGTTTTACGGCATCTCTCAAAAGCTTTACGAGGAAATTCCCGACGTGACATTCGTGGAAGGGTTTCCTTCTAATTATCGGGAATATTTAGGTACCCATTCTTTAATGATTTTAGATGATTTAATGGTGGAATGTGGGGGTGATGAACGATTAACCCACCTCTTTACCAAAGGAAGTCACCATTTAAATTTAAGTATTATTTTTATTACTCAAAACCTTTTTCATAAAGGTAAAGAAATGAGAAGTATTTCCTTAAACAGTCAATACTTAGTACTTTTTAAAAATCGTCGGGACATGAGTCAAATTACGCACTTGGGCAGACAATTATACCCGAGATCAACTCAGTTTTTTCAAGAAGTGTTCGAGGATGCTACCAAACAACCCTCCTCTTATTTGTTGGTGGATTTAAGGAATGAAACCCCCGAAGGAATGCGACTCAGAACGCGTATATTACCGGGGGAAACCCAATTTGTGTACGAGCCCAAAAAAGGTTTAAAAGGAAAGCCCTACCGATTTTAATTCATTTGGGATCATGACGTTAACGAGGAAACAACTTCGAGACTTGGAGCTTATAAAGTCTTGTCCTCAAACCTTACGCAAGCATTTGTTAAAAAAATTACCGACTCGATCTGTGAAGGCTATTTGCGAATGTACCCTGAACGTATTAAAAGGAAACGTACCTCTCTCCTCTCATCAGAAAAGGTCTTTAAGGAAATATAAGACGACTCTTCGAAAAATTGGTACCAAGAAAGGAAGTTTATTCAACAAGAAAAAATTGATTGTTCAACACGGTGGATTTTTAAATATTTTAATTCCGGCTGCATTGTCTGTTTTAACCGGCATCATCAATGGAAATCGCAGCTAAGTATGCGTTGGTACCGGAAGAAGAATTTTCTAAGCATACGCCTTCTAAAAAGCAAATGACGGAATTTGATTTAGCTATGGCTAAAATATTAAATAGTTCTCTACCGGATCACGAAAAAATTCAGCACTACTACGAAATCTTAAAAAGAAAAATGGATTTGCAAGAATATAATTTGCCTTGGATGTCTAAACAACTCGAAGAAGAACCTGAAAAAGTGGAACCTAAACAAGTGGAGTCTATAAAACAAGAACCCCAAGAAGACTATGAAACCTTTGTGTTATCATCTGTAGCTAAACCCATGAAGAAACAAGCCGAAGCCTTATTAAATTTTCTCAAGTCTCATTCAAACAAGTTTAAGTGGAACCCGAAAGGAGAGATTACTTACAACGGAAGGATCATGGAACATTCTAATTTAGCGGAACTCTTTCATTTCATCTTTTCTGTGAATAAAAAACCACCTATTACAGGACAAAGTGAATTTTTGCAAGCCTTGAAAGATATGGGAGTACCCCAAAGTATTATTAAGAATCGATATTTGTCTTCAAGAAAAAACATTGTCAAACCGAAAAAGAAACTTATTGTAAAAAAACCTGTTGTTAAACTCAACCCTGTAACCTGGGAAACATACTAAATAAAATGAATTTGTATCTATCCATACGTGTGATTATTTATAGAATAAAATACACTTACCTGAAAACACGTCCTACTCCAACGGCTGCCTTGAGAGAAATGAATGATAAGGAGAGTTCTTATCAGCGACGTGAGGTCACGTGATTAGGGTGACGTCACGAGTAATGTGATTGGCTATGCTCAGTCACGTGATCATGACGTCACGCGTTATCTGATTGGCTACCTCTGGTCACGTGACGAGAGTCTTATCTTATCAGAGATTGCTTATCAGCGATCACGGGTCAATGATTTACACTTATTGAAACCCCAACTTATAAATAATTTGTCTTTCATTAAAAATGTAAGTCACATGTACACGTAAAAAAGTTATATAATTAATTTTACAGAGTACTTAAAAAATAATGTATAATTAAGTTTAAGATTTTTTTTTTTCTATAGTATATATATATATATATATATATATATATATAAATTTTTAGTTAGAAAGTTTTTATTAAAATACAATAATCAAAGTTTTGTACGATATTAATTTACATTGCAGCTAAAACTTTAAATATATAGAAACAATTGTACAGTTGGTTTTGTCTGAAGCAAATATAAATAATAAAATCTTATTCAATTTAGTTTTTAAAACACCCTAAAGATTTCAGACACACATATTTTTATCTTGTTTAAATAAAATTTTTAAAATGAAACAATATTAATGTTATAAAATAATACACTCACCATGACTCACCGAGTGTGCTATTCCATCAAATTATTCCGCATACATGTAATAACATGTCTGACTTAGCTATATACTGAATTACCACTATTTCAGAAAAAGTTAGGACTTACCTTAAAACACGTGCTACTCTCTTGGTAGACTTGGAGGAAATGGATACGAGACATTCTTATCAGCGATGCCAGATCACGAGGTCAGTGACGTCACGAATGATGTGATTGGCTATGCTCAGTCACGTGATCATAACGTCAACCCCTCATCAGTAACATCACCGATTGCTTATCAGCTAGCACAACGCGCGGAAATGTCCTTCACTACGCAGTGAAAAATATTCAAAGTCTACGGGACATTACTCGAAACGATTCCATTGTCTTATACGGTAAATTGAAATATAACACGCGGAAAAAAAGATCGACATATACCGGAGAAACTATCCATACTGTCCAATGAAAATAAGTCATACACCTAAGGAGATGCTAGCAGGATGAGAGACAAACTGCAACTGAAATCTAACGATTTGAGAAGGGGTATAAATCTCTCGTGTTGATTAGAGTGTTTTGAAGAATAGGTTTTCCCCTCATTTAAGCAGAAAGGATGAGTCATAGGTTTTCCCTCACCTATCACGAAGATATTTCTTAATTAAGTTTCTTAATTAAAATTATGCAAATTATATGCAAGTCTTTCAAATATCTCTTAAGTAAGTTATCTAATTAAAATTATGCAAATTTTATATAAATCTTTCATGTTTATCATATGCTCTCCTAGTTAAAGATTTAATAAACCTAACTTTTATACAACATAAATAAATTTAATAAGTATAATCTGTTCAATGAATCATCAATCGATGAGTCATCAACCGATAACTCATCAAACGATGACTCATCGTAAACATGTGCGAACATGTCTAAACATGTTTAAACATGAATCTACTTGAACGCTAATATTTTACTGAATAAGTGATAATTACTATATGAATCACAACCCTAACAGCACAAAATATTCCAGAAACGTAACAATCATATAACATTGAAACATTATGAAACCTTCCGAAACGTTTAAAACCGTTCAGATTACTGTCCGATTAGTTTCAAAAACGTAGAAATGTCCGCGATCGTAACAAAAAATCAAATACGTAACAGAAACGTTACAATCACTTAACAGGTAGAAAATAAAAAAGGGCGAATGTTTCAGAAAGGTATCAGAGAGCATACTAAAACGTGTTACGTTTTTGAAAGATTGTAAGCTTTTTGCAACATAACTGAAACATTCTGTGCTGTATGGGAAAGTATACGATATTGGAAATTAAGTAAACAACTGAATATCTGTATCTGTCTTATTTTGAAATATTTTATTGATTTTATTTCTTAAAAGATTTAATTAGAAATATTTTATTTCATAAATGATTCAATGAATTTATAAGTTTGAAATAACTATTTTATTTCTTTAAACAATTTATTTTAAAGAGATTCACTGTGTAGGGGTTTAATAATTTAAAAGATATATTTCTTAAAACAATTTATTTTTAAGAGATTCACTTTCAAACGGATTGAATTGAAAAGATATATTTTATTTCGTAAAACATATAATAAAACCATTTATTCATAAAGCAATCCACTTGAAAAAATAATTTTTAATAATCAAATTGAAATAATAATTATTATTTTCCTTTAATTAAAAGTGTATACATTATCTCTTCATTAGAAATATGCAAATAAGTATGTTTCATATTTCGCGTAAGATATCGTACATGTGTGAACAAGGGAGTTGACTCACCTTGGAAAATCCATGAGGGGGAAATATGCAAATGAATCAACCTCTACACCGATAAGTCATCCTGCATGAACTTTCTCGTAAGATCCACGGGGGTGAGTCAGCGTGACGCATGCGTATTTCCCCTTATCTAGATTAGATAAGCCGCTGCAACTCATTTCTCAGGTCATTCGTAGATTATCTACTGCGCAGTGAAGACGTGTTTATAGCTCTCTCCTTTACCGACGTTCGCGAAGTTTTCTACCCGGAAATATCTTGTGTTTTTCGGCATATTGGATTTTAGTTTTCCCGTACCATTATAATGGAAGGATTCACCAACAACAATCAACCTATGGATTTTGAAAATGCAGTAAGTATATTTATCTAGTAATCATTGATTTTATAACTGTGTTTAATCATTTTTAGTGAAATATCAGATTATAAATTGTAATAAGAATTCTTTAATTTATTATTACTTTTTACGATATGTTAAAAAATAAATTTGATTGACACTATGCAAAATAGAATGAGTTTCAAATCTATTTATAATGTGTGTTAAAAATAAATTTGATTTACACTATGCTAAAATCTATTTTTATTTATAATGTGTTTAAAATAAATTGAATTTCGAATCTTTATTTTGATAAATGAGAAATCTATTTTATTTCATTCAATAAACTATATAAAGTGAAATTTAAGTATGTGTAAAACTTGTTTATGCTTAGAAATTATTTATTCTATAAGTGAAAATCTATTTATAATATGTGTTAAAAATAAATTTAATTTCAAATCTTTATTTTGACAAAGTGAAAACCTATTTTATTTATTATGTGTTAAACATAAATTTGATTTCGAATCTTTATTTTTATAAATGAGAAATCTATTTTATTTCATTCAATAAACTACATAAAGCGAAATTTAAGTATGTGTAAAATCTGTTTATGCTTAGAAATTATTTATTCTATAAGTGAAAATCTATTTATAATATGTGTTTAAAATAAATCGAATTTCGAATCTTTATTTTGATAAACTATATAAAGTGAAATTTAAGTATGTGTAAAATCTGTTTATGCTTAGAAATTATTTATTCTATAAGTGAAAATCTATTTATAATATGTGTTAAAAATAAATTTAATTTCAAATCTTTATTTTGACAAATGCGAAATCTATTTTTTTATTTATAATGTGGTAAACATAAATTTAATTTCGAATCTTTAATTTGATAAATGCGAAATCTATTTTATTTCATTCAATAAACTACATAAAGCGAAATTTAAGTATGTGTAAAACTTGTTTATGCTTAGAAATTATTTATAATATGTGTTAAAAATAAATTTAATTTCAAATCTTTATTTTGACAAATGGGAAATCTATTTTATTTATTCTGTGTTAAACATAAATTTAATTTCGAATCTTTAATTTGATAAATGCGAAATCTATTTTATTTCATTCAATAAACTACATAAAGTGAAATTTAAGTATGTGTAAAACTTGTTTATGCTTAGAAATTATTTATTTTATAAGTGAAAAACTTTGTATAGAAATTTTAATAAGTTTATTTTTTTACAATCATATGACATAGAAATTATTTTATAAGTGAAAAACTTTTTAATTAGAAGATTTAATTAAAACTTATTCTCATAAGTTTAAACTAAAAATTTATTATTCTAATAATTTATTTCCTTACAAAATTTATGACTCATACTTCGTTTAAAGGTGCTTTTTATATTATTCAAATCAAAAAGTTATTATTATTATTGTTTACTTATGAGAAACTTAATTTGCATTCATTATAAATAAAAAATTTAATTATTAACTAGAAAATCAGTTTACTTATAATTTTCATCAACTAGTGTTGTTTATTTAATTTCCAACATCCTATACTTTGTGATTTATATAGTAATTATCGCTTATACAATAAAATGTTAGTGTTCAAGTAGATTCATGTTCAGTCATGTGTAGGATGACTCATCGTTTGATGAGTCATCGCATAGCTTATACAATAAAATGTTAGTGTTCAGACATGTTTAGGATGACTCATCGTTTGATAAGCTATCAATTAGATTATACTTATTCAATTTATTTATGTTGTATAAAAGTTAGATTTGCATAACCTTTTGTTTATTAAATCTTTAACTAGGAGAATTTATTTTTCAAAAAAATTTTTTAAAGTTGAATACCTAATCCTATGTTTAGTTAAAATAGTGTATTGGTTTATTAAAATAGTAGCGTGTATGTATAAAAGTTAGATTTATTAAATCTTTAACTGGAAGAATTTATTTTTCTAAAAATTTAAGTTGCATACCTAATCCTATGTTTAGATAAAATAGTGTATTGGCTTATTACAATGCTAGCGTGTATAAAACTCCTCTTTCAATGAAGTAGAATCATGTTTGAAATGTGTTATTGAATAGATTATACTTATTAAATTTATTTATGTTGTATAAAAGTTAGATTTGCATATTCAATCTTTAACTAGAAGAATTTATTTTTCTAAAATTTTTTAAAGTTGCATTCCTAATCCTATGTTTAGATAAAATAGTGTATTGGTTTATTACAATGCTAGCGTGTATAAAACTCCTCTTTCAATGAAGTAGATTCATGTTTAAAACGAGTCATTGAATAGCTTATACTTATTAAATTTATGATGTATAAAAGTTAGATTTGCATATTCAATCTTTAACTAGAAGAATTTATTTTTCTAAAAATTTACATTGCATACCTAATCCTATGTTTAGATAAAATAGTGTATTGGATCATTAAAATGCTACCGTGTATAAAACTCCTCTTTCAATGAAGTAGAATCATGTTCAGACATGTTTAGGATGACTCATCGGTTGATGAGTCATCGAATAGTTTATACTTATTAAATTTATGTTGTATAAAAGTTAGATTTGCATATTAAATCTTTAACTAGGAGAATTTATTTTTTTTAAAAATTTAAGTTGCATGCCTAATCCTATGTTTAGATAAAATAGTGTATTGAATCATTAAAATGCTAGCGTGTATAAAACTCCTCTTTCAATGAAGTAGAATCATGTTCAGACATGTTTAGGATGACTCATCGGTTGATGAGTCATCGAATAGCTTATACTTATTAAATTTATGTTGTATAAAAGTTAGATTTGTATAACCTTTTGTATATCAAATCTTTAACTAGAAGAATTTATTTTTCTAAAATTTTTTAAAGTTGCATCCTATTCGTTTATTTTCAGTTGGGTATTTCCTTCGGCATACCCGATGATGAATTTCATATGCTGTGTGATGTTGCCGAGATGAATGACGAGGAGTGGCGAAACCCCCAATCGGATGACGTCACCCAGTCTGAACCCCAACCTGAGGCCCAACCTGAAGCCCAATCTGAACCTTCTAAGGTATGTATTGTTTTGCATTAAAAATGAGAGTGTTTCCTTTTACAAAAGTTTTAAAAATTGTCCCTTTTACAAAAGTTAAAAAAATTGTCTTTCTTATTATAAGTTCGACCTGTTTGCCCTACTTGTGGGAAATCTTTTGTGGATAGATCAAAACTGAATCGGCATATGTCAACTCATAACACAGAAAAAATGTTCGTGTGTCTCATTTGCCATAAGGAATTCTCCAGAAAGGACAACCTAAATAGACACCGAAAATCGCATCACTCCTCGAGTGAATTACAAGAATCTGTAGATCCTCAGCCCGGTCCTTCTAAGGTATGTATTATTTCTTAAAGTTTTTGTGATATTTCGAAAAATTGTAACACTTTGATTAAAAATTGTAACACTTTGATTAAAAATCGTTTTTTATTCTTTTATAGGGTTTCTCCTGTTCTGTGTGTTTGAAGGAGTTCTCCAGAAAGGATGCCTTAAACCGACATAAGAAGTTGCATGATGCTGACACTTCCACCCATCAATGTGCTACATGTCAACGAAAGTTTAGTCGCCTGGATGAGTACAACGCTCATCTAAAAACACATAACTACCCCTGCAAAGAATGCCAGTCCACCTTCTCCTCTAAGTCATCATTAATGAAGCATATGCGACTTCAGCATTCAAATAGCCTAAGTGAGAGCCGGAAGAAACCGAAAACGACTCCTCCACCACTCTCTCGAAGACGACCCTATACACAAGCTTTGAACACGTTTAAGACGGTGCTCATTGAACCTACTGAAGCTACGCGGTACGATGTGAAAATCTTTTTAGAGTCTATTCGTGCCGAGATACATGAAAACATCCTACAGGAATTGTATGAGAAAGATTCGATCAAATGGTACCTGGTAATAAAAGTCTGCTTTGAAAGAGAGACAGCCGAAGGAGAGCTGGAAATTATGGATGCGTACTTCAGAACACCCTGCTACCAGCAACACACTCCTGATTTAATTGATGATCAAATAAGTGTAGGATTCATGAAGATTATTCAAAACTACGAAGAGTTCTTAGAGAGAGGTTCCGGCTGGGTGTTGAGAAACATCTACTACCTAGAATTCAAGTCTGCTAAATATAACCCTTTGAGAGCGAGCAGCTATCAAGAATTGCCAGCGAAACTGCTTGCCAAGAAAGCCATCTTAAATATACAGAACAGAGATAACAAGTGCTTCCTATGGTGTCTGCTAGCACACAAACTGAATTTAGACTACACAAGCCAACCTCATCGAGTCTCCCACTATTTACCTCATGAAGAGGAAATCAAGATGGGTAATGTTCAATATCCTGTTCCCATCTCAAAAATAGGCTTCATAGAAAACCTGAACAATCTTAGAATCAACGTCTTCGGCTACGAAAACTCTAAAGTGACCATTTTAAGAATTTCCGAAGTAGAAGATGTTGAAGCTATCAACTTATTACTCCTTGCGAACGAGGAAGGTGCTCACCACTATTGTCTAATCCGGGACTTTTCCAGATTGATGGGAGACCGCACAAAACATGACGGAAAACAGTATTATTGTTATAGGTGCCTGCATGGTTTTTCGACAGAACTTTTATTAAAAGAGCATGAAACAAACTGCAAAAAACACACTGCTCAAGCCATTGAGATGCCCTCTAAGGAGAAAAATATATTAGAGTTCACGGAAACCCATCTTCAACACCCTATCAGCTATATCATCTACGCAGACTTTGAAAGTTTGTTAGAACCTATTGCATCAGCTGCTCCATCCTCATTAAACTCCTACCTGCAACATACAGCCCGTCATACACCCTGCGGTTACGCTTATGTAATCGTAGGGTCTGATGGCAAAACCGTCAAGCCTATCTTTAGCTATCGAGGAGAGAATGCAGTCAAGCATTTTCTAGAAAATATCATCATGGAAAAAGATATCCTTGAAGACAAACTACGAGAAATTAAGCCTATGAAGCTCTCTGCCCAAGAAGAGGAGGCCTTCCAAAATGCTACAAGGTGCAGCATATGTCTTCAACCCCTGTTACCTGGATGCATTAAAGTTCGGGATCACAATCACGAAACTGTTGTTTTTAGAGGTGCCGCCCATGCTAGCTGCAACCTTAATTTTAAGCACCCTATGAAGATTCCCGTGGTTTTCCACAACTTGAAGAATTATGATGCCCACCATATTATGACAGAATTAGGCCATTTTCAAGACCATCAGATACAAGTTATCGCAACAACGTTAGAAAAATATATATCATTCACTTTGAAGAAACCTGACAGTCCTGTACAACTCGTTTTTCTTGACTCCTTCCAATTTTTGCCTGCTTCGTTAGAAAAGTTGGTGAAGAACTTGGATATTAGCCAGTTTAACATTCTAAAAGACCACTTTAATTCAAGTACCGATCTAAGTCTCCTCACCAGAAAAGGAGTATACCCCTATGACTACATTACTGGATTTGATAAATTCCAAGAAACAGTGTTGCCGCCTCCATCAGCGTTTTTCAACTCTCTCACGAACGAAGCCGTCGAAGAATCTGATTATCAACATGCAAAAAACATATGGGAAGTCTTCCAGATAAGAAACCTCGGCGAGTATCATGACCTGTATGTGAAGACAGATGTTTTGCTCCTTGCCGATGTGTTCCAAAATTTTAGAAGTCTTTGCTTACACTATTACAACATCGATGCTGCCCATTTATACACCTCTCCTGGACTGTCCTGGCAAGCCTGTCTGAAGATGACTGATGTTAAGCTAGAGCTGCTTACGGATATCAACATGCTGCTGTTTATTGAAAAAGGGGTGCGCGGGGGTGTGTCGCAGATTTCACACCGTTTCGCTGTTGCAAACAACCCGCACACTCCTCACTACGACTCAAGTAAGCCCTCTAGTTATATCATGTACTGGGATGCGAACAACCTTTACGGTTGGGCTATGTCCCAGTACATGCCTTATGGCAAGTTTCAATGGATGGATCCCTCTAACATTACTGAAGATTTCATCATGAACATAGCCGAAGGTGCAGCTGAAGGCTTCATTTTTGAAGTGAATTTGGAGTACCCGACAAATCTGCATGACCTCCACAATAGCTACCCACTTGCACCTGAAAGAATGACCGTGACAGAAGAAATGCTCTCCACCTATGCCAAGTCCTTATTGCAGAACCAAAAGTATTCAGGAACACCCAAACTCATTCCAAACCTTCACAATAAATCAGAGTATGTTGTACATTACAGAAATCTACAGTTATACCTAAAACTTGGAATGAAGCTATTAAAAGTGAACAAGGTTTTGAAATTTCGACAAGCACCCTGGCTAAAAAAGTATGTAGACTTCAACACAGATAAACGAAAATCTGCAAAGAACAGCTTTGAGAAAGATTTCTTTAAACTGTTGAACAATAGCGTCTATGGAAAGACCATCGAAAATTTGAGAAAACGTCGTAACATAGAACTGTGTAACAATGAAGTCAGAGCCCAAAAATTAGTTGCATCACCGAATTTCACGACTTTTAAAGAATTTTGCAATAACCTCGTAGCTGTGGAGAGAACAAAACCCACCATCCTGATGAATAGGCCGATATACGTGGGTTTCTGTATCCTTGAATTAGCAAAGTTGCTCATGTACGACTTTCACTACAATTTCGTTATGAAAAAGTATGAAAGTCGTGCAACTTTGTTGTTCACGGATACAGACTCCTTGACGTACTGTATCCAGACAGCAGACATGTATCAAGATATGAAGGAAGATCAGCACCATTTTGACTTCTCAGAGTATCCAGAAAATCATCCGCTATATTCTACAACTAACAAAAAGGTCCTTGGAAAGTTTAAAGACGAACTCCACAGTCAAGCTGCTTACAAATTCATTGGATTAAAGCCAAAAATGTATGCCATACAGTCAGCTGGTGGTGAAAAGAAGACAGCAAAAGGCATATCAACCTGCATCGTAAGGAAGAAATTAAGTGTTCAAGACTATCAAGAATGCCTGCAAAAGGAGATAGCCACGTATGAGCAACAAACCAGAATCCTACAAGAACGTCATCAACTCTATACAGTTAATCAAAACAAAAAGTGTTTATCTCCTTTTGATGACAAGAGGTATCTGCTAGATGATGGAATCACCAGTCTGGCTTATGGCCATTACAGAATACCGCACCCTCCATAGTGAAAATTTTTGTATATATTGTTCCTGCACCTTGTATATATTTTTAAATTGTTTCTGCATCCTGTATATATCAATTGTTTCTGCAACCATGAAGATTGTTCCTGCACCCTGTATATATCAATTGTTTCGCACCTATGAAGATTGTTCCTGCACCCTGTATATATCAATTGTTTCTGCACCTATGAAGATTGTTCCTGCACCCTGTATATATTTTAAATTGTTTCTGCATCTATGAAGATTGTTTCTGCACCCTGTATATATCAATTGTTTCTGCACTTATGAAGATTGTTCCTGCATCCTGTATATTTTTAAATTGTTTCTGCATCCATGAAGATTGTTCCTGCACCCTGTATATATCAATTGTTTCTGCACCTATGAAGATTGTTCCTGCATCCTGTATATATTTTAAATTGTTTCGCACCTATGAAGATTGTTCCTGCACCCTGTATATATCAATTGTTTTGCACCTATGAAGATTGTTCCTGCACCCTGTATATATCAATTGTTTCTGCATCCATGAAGATTATTCCTGCACCCTGTATATATTTTAAATTGTTTCTGCACCTATGAAGATTGTTCCTGCACCCTGTATATATCAATTGTTTCTGCACCTATGAAGATTGTTCCTGCACCCTGTATATATCAATTGTTTCTGCATCCATGAAGATTATTCCTGCACCCTGTATATATTTTAAATTGTTTCTGCACCTATGAAGATTGTTTCTGCATCCTGTATATATCAATTGTTTCGCACCTATGAAGATTGTTTCTGCATCCTGTAGATATTTTTAAATTGTTCCTGCACCTATGAAGATTGTTCCTACACCCTGTATATATTTTAAATTGTTTCTGCACCTATGAAGATTGTTCCTGCACCCTGTATATATTTTTAAATTGTTTCTGCACCTATGAAGATTGTTCCTACACCCTGTATATATTTTAAATTGTTTCGCACCTATGAAGATTGTTCCTGCACCCTGTATATATCAATTGTTCCTGCATCCTGTATATTTTTAAATTGTTTCTGCATCCATGAAGATTGTTCCTGCACCTATGAAGATTGTTTCTGCATCCTGTATATATTTTAAATTGTTTCGCACCTATGAAGATTGTCTGAACCCATGCTTTGAAGACAACCTCAGAAAACTATGTGATGAGTTCTTCAGGTTGACATTTTTTATTTTATTTTTTATTTTTTTTAAAGGAACTAACTCCCGCCTTGCTCTACGGAGTGAAAAGGGGCACCGCAGGGCCTCGGGAGGGAAGTCTCCCAGGCGCTCAAGGTGAACTCTTTCTTTCTCTCTCTTCTCTTTTTTCTAACTTTATTCTTTCTACCTTTTTTCTTAAATTTGTATTCTCTTTCTAACTTTTTTCTATACATTTCCCTTTCACTTATTTCTCTAATTGTAAATTTTGTATGTATCTCTTTTCAGGTTAAGTCCCAAAAGATCGTGACGTCATCTCACTTCCCGCAAAACTTCGAAAAAATTTTGAAGTCCCCGAAATTATGAAAAAAAATACTATGTCCCGAAATTTAGGAAAATAAATCTAACTCCTCAAAATTCCCTATAGATGGCACCACCAAACCTCATCCAAGATGATAGTCAAAGTTTCTATTCTTCGGGTGGCAACGTAAAGTTTTTTATTCTTCCGGTGGCAACGCTCTAAAAGTTTCTATTCTTCCGGTGACAACACCCCCTCGTCCAAGATGATGACTAAGTAGTGTAAAAGGGACACGTTCACCAACACGGTGGAGGGACTGTGGGTGTAGGGTGGTGGCGTGCCTCTACCCTGACCCTCATCGTCCCTCCGTCCCTCCACTGTGTTGGTGAACTGTCCTTTTTACACTACTTGTGCTCTTGAAAGTATGAAATGTTGATAGTGATATAGTGTTAGTGTTAAAGAATTATCATGATGAAATTTTTTTCGAGAAGAGAAGTTTATGGTGGGAAAAAGTGAATTTAGTTAGGTAGGAAAATTTGGAGGTAGAATAGATTGGTGTTTATGGAAAGGAAAAAGAGGAAATTGTAGATATTCAGATTTTTTTTCTCGAGCTGCCCATGTTGTTTATTCCATTTAAGCCTATTCAAATATCTTTCAATTTAATAGTAATAGTTGATTTTTTTTTCTTCCTACAAAAGTTAGGAGAGCTTAGAAATTTTTTTATGCACTGGGTAACTGAATTGAGTTTCAGTGAGGTACAGAATTTTTAGATGTAGGTACTTAGTTATGAAATGGTTTCGAATCTCTCAGTGCATATTAGTCTCTTAAATGAGTAGTAATGGAGGTAAATTCTGATAGTTTAGAGTATGCTGAGGGCTAAATATTAAATATAATAAAAATAGGAAAAATTGTGAAAAAAAAAAAAAAAATGTAAAAATATCAAATTTTTTTTTAATATTTAGTTCCTAGAGTTTAGTTTAGTATTTCCTGACTAGGAATTGTGATAATGTATGAACACGTCACTTTGTGTAAAAGGTCAAAAGAAATCTTTGTTCACCTCATATGTTATGCACTGAGAGAGCAATAATTAAGACTCAATCTGTACTTATAGTGGGGTAGAGAAATAAAATAAGAATAACAAAACCACCCTAGCACATTCTGTAAAAATAACTTAAATTTTGTTTGTTTGTGATTCTGCCAAAGAAATTTTTTTTTATATACATATTTCAGTGTTTTTTTTTTCAAATTGTGTGAAAAAAGGAAGAAAAATTTTGGGGTAAAATGTCAATTACTAAATTTCTAATAGCATTTTTTTTAAAGTGGATTCCTTTTTCATTTTCTCACTCGCATTGGTGATTTATACAAAATTTTAATTTGCATTAAGGTTTCTGCTAGGAAATTTGTAATGCTAATTTGGAAAAGAGGTTGTTTATGAGTTCTCGAGTACAGTAAAGGTTGGGGGGAGTTTTACAAAAGCTTCTTTTACTTCTAATTGTAAGTGTTTAAATTGTTAATCAAAATTGTAACTTAATTTCTGCTTGCAAGGTTCACATTGTAAACAGATTTTGAGTTTTAAGAGATTAGTTGTGTTCTGTGCTTTGGTGTAGTAGGGTCGGTGTTTGACTTTATACATATTGCTCGGGACATGAGCTGTCTCTTCTGTTTGTTTTTAAATTGTTTAACTAGTATTACATGAGCTTAAGAGATGCTGTGATTTTAATTTTATGCGAGTATGGGTGATAAAGGGATTTGCTTGTTAACTTTAAAATTTTCAGCTAAAATTTTTTTTTTCCAGAGGTATTGAGGGTGTAATAATTTTCATTAAAACTTTTAAGGTAGATTTTTTAAATGTTCCATTTCATATGTGCCTTAGATATCATGCAAATTTTTTTTAGGATTTTACAAATGTTCAGAAAGGTCTTGTCAATGTATGTACGGGTATTTCAGGACTGGAAAAGAAGAAATTTGCAATGTAAAAGTGCATTAAAATTTTTAATTTCAAGTTTAATTATATGTCACTGTGCGCTTGGTCATACAGACCTTGTTAAAGTTTTTGGTAAATTTCTGTTGTTTTGTGTCGTAGATATGTTTTTGTGTTGTTACAAGATAATTTGTTTTATATGTATTTGTGATGGTTGCGTCAGTCACTTTGCTACTTCTCAGTGATGTATTCACTTTCGAGATAAAATTAGACTTAAATTTAGTGACAAATTTTTAATTAAGTGTAGGTAACTCGGTGCCAGATGTAGCAACTGAATATTTTGATGATAAAAATAGCAAATATAAGATACAAAAAAAAGTAAAAAAAAAATTTGGAAAATAAAAATTACTTTTGGTACATGGTTGGCGAAGAGGAAAACTCGTGTTTCGCTTGGAAATTTCTATTCTAGAGTGGTTATGGTACACAGGCACTTGAGCGGGGAACTTTAACTTGTTGATATAATATGTGCACTGGGAAGTTCAAAAAAAAGAAAAATCTTTATGTTTTGATTTTATTTTTAAGTACAAATTTAGAAAAAATACGAGTGTGGCTGATAAATTTAATTTGATGTAATATGGTTATTCCAGAACTTGCCTTATGCTGTTGTTTGTAATATGTATATACCATGCAATTTTTTTGTGTGTGTTTTGTAATAGGAAGTGTCTGTGGATGGCTGGTGGTCGCTTTCCTTACCCTGGTAGGACTTGCCGTAGAGTATTGAAATTGCAATTTTTTTTTTTTTGTCTTATAGAAGTCTCCGTATCATGCTCCTGGAAGACAGTTATCTTACTTTTCGTTTGAATGTTTTTTTTTTTTTTTTTGTTTTGTTTTACAGGCATTTACAAGGGTCATGTTCGAGATATGTAGATTATTTTGTGGATGTAACTATCCCTGAGATTGGTCATTATTGTCTAAATGACTGTGGGGGTTGAGGATGTGTTCAGATAAATGAAGTTTAAGATGCCGTTACAAAAACTGACATATAGGCAGTTACCAGTTGCCAAAGTTAGGAAATTGGGATCTTTTGGTGTTAGGAATTTTAAATTTTGCACAAGTCACCCATTGCTGGGTATTTTAGATGAAAATAAGTTGACAATAGTTTAAAAAAAAAAGAGAAAAAAATTTCCATTTTAACTGTTTTCTTAAATGGAAGATTAGGTGGATAATTTTTTTTGTGGGATGTTTTGCTGCTGAATATTGGCCACGTATGTTTCATATGTTTCATGTAGCTATTACAGTTCTTAGTGTTTGCTACCTGTCCTCGCGGGGTCGGTGTCTGACTTCTCTTGGATTAGGGGCATTTGCTGGGTATCTGGCATCCTTTTAATAAAAAAAAATTGTGCCAATTTTTTTTCCCGGAAGACGGAGAGTGTTGTTGAGGAGTTTTTTCCTCAACTGTATTAATTTAAGAAATAAAAAGATAATTTAATAAAGTAATGTAAAAAATAAATAAATCCCTAGAATAAAATGAGTCAGTCTGCGAAAAAGAAAAAAAAAAGAGAGATGGCTTTTCTTTGCCGCATTTGAGAAGAAAAAAGCAACATTTTCGCATCCTTTCGAGTGGCAGGGGAAGGTTGACCTTGGGGCAGGTAGATGCTTTACCCCCTCGCGTGTCAGGAAAACACCCAAGAGAAAGTGTTAGAGTGAGATAGTTACGAAGTGAAACAGTGTTTCATATGAATAGATAAACCTTTACGGCAGGAGTTTGGTTTGTGGCAACAGCGAAGGAAGGCGGGAAAGAGGGACGCTTGGCTAGGACAGGACGCCGGTGAGAGCAAGAAGATAAGGCGGTTCAAGAAAGGAAGCGAGTTTTTTTTGGCGTGGGGCCTAACGCCCATGTTGGGCCCCTAACAACGTTTTTCGGCATATAGTTTCGCTTGAACGTGCAAGGTAAAGGATCTACCTTAGAAAAAAAAATGGGGCACGTCAGAAGATAAATGGTTAAATTGATGTTGCAAGTGGAGCGGAGGAAGAGAAGTTCAACGTAGTACCTGTTGCTGGCCTGAACCGCACTCCGAAGTAGAGACTACTGCTGCATGGACTGCTCGCTATCTCGACATAAAAAAATAGGAGCTGGAGAAAGAAACCCCCGTATTTTGAATTTGGTGATGAAACCTCATACCCTGAACTTTCCTAATTCCTTGGGACGTTGTGAAAAGCAGGAATGCGCTGATTGACCTACTGGCTATAAGAGAAAGATGTTGAGTATTTGGACGATAATACCACGCCATACTGTACGAAGCCTCATAGCTACCGGGGAATCTCATATGTGTACTAGCGACCTAACGCAAAGAGTCCGGGTTGAAAAAAGATTAGACAGTATCCGTAGGAGGCTGAAAACTATGGATCTATTAACAAAAGAAAAAAAAGATTGGAATGGTCCTGTTCACCGAATCTACACACTCATACGGGAGAAAATCATCCAAATGTAAAAATATGTCAAAAGGAACTTCTCGCGAAAAATTTCAATCGCATTCTACCCCGTAGAATTTTCAACGGAAGGATATCCCCAAGTTTGTCGAGGAGAAATAAGAGAAAAATGTGTTTCAAGGGTTTTTATTCTAAGAGTCCAAACCCCCGTAAAATATAGGGGACACGGGACCACCAGCTATCCACCTGGAATTTCCTACCCAAGGGTGGTGGTGGTTGGGTTTTACGTCGCACTAATGCTGTGCAGATGGGCAATTGGCGACGGTCTGGGACACACCCCTAGAGGTGGTCCGGAGACATGCCATCACAATTTTGATCCTCCACGGAAGGGATGGCTCTCCCGTTTCGGTAACCCCCAGAGGTATAATTTTTGATGGGAACATGGAGGACTTTCCGGCCACGACAGATTTTACGTGCACCAGCCAACATTAGTGTACACGACGGTCTTTGGCCGGCTCGAGTACCGAACCCGCAATCTTCCAATTACGAGGCCGGCGCTCTACCGACTGGGCTACCGCGGCCCTTCCTACCCAAGGGAAACTGGGGTAAAATTTTATTTTCTTTTATTTGTGTATAGCAGAACATTTGCATTTATTAAATAAAAAAAAAAGAGAGACTTCTCCATGTGCTAAAACTGAATTAAAATTTAATAACAGTTTGTTAATTTGAGAATTAATTTTGAACTTAAGAATATTAATATGGTAAACGAGTAAACACTTAAAAACTTTTGAATCGTTTACTTCTTTTACCTATTGTAGTAGACTTTGTATTAATGTTTGTTAATGAGATGATATATGAATTAAAAAAGGAAAAGAGAGTACTGTAAAGTGATTTTGAATGTACTGTGTAAATTTTTCTACGGAATAAGGTAGAATAAATCAGTTAGGTACCACTTGTTTTTTAAAAAAAAGGAAAAATATAAAAATAGGAACTGAACTTGTGCCTTATTGTGGAGACTATCTTGGAAATTTCATGTTAAGAAATAAAGATATTTTTCCTGTAATTTCTTGAATTCACTGTTTCTTAAAAGAACGAAATTATTTTTAGATTGTAGTATGAGAGCTTAGTATGTGAGCTGCTTTCTGAGAGATGTTTTGATTTCATAATTAATTTCATTAGTAAGAAAATAGGTAATGTGATGAACATTAAAGTAACTTATCACTCTGAAAGGTTTATTTAAATTTACAGACAGCACCTCACAACACTGTGTTATAAGTTATTAGATAAAAAGAATATATATATCTTTCAATTTTTAAGGGCAATTTTAGTAGTCTGTGTTGAGGGAATTATTTGTCTAGAAAGAAAAATAAAAGTAAATTTGGAAATTAGATACTTTAGTATGGATTAGATTAGTTGATAAAATAAATATGATCTATATTGGATATGAGACAGTTAAAGTTCCCATTTCTCAACACAGGCTACAATTTTTTTTTTTTTTTTTTTTTTTTTGTATTTATTTTTTTGGGTGGAGGCAAATTGCCCAGTATGTATTTTTTATTATTTTTATTTAATTAGTATCATGTAGCATATTTATAACATTGTCTAGGAGGGTCTCTGTCTATTCATAATAACCTAAAGAAAGTTTAATGATGGTTAAAGGTAGACAGAGGCTGCCATAGACCATAATGTATGAAAAATTATTTTTACACCTACATTGTGTAAAAAATCACAAAAGGGCAGATACACAGACTGTCTAGAGTGCAAGTTCATTGCACAAACTTTGGCTATTGTTGGGGAACCTGGGTAATTGTAAAACACAACGCGCTTTAAAGTACTTAGTAGTTTGAGAAATTTAAAAGTTAAGTTGTAGTTTAAAACTTAGAGTAAAAGTTAATATATTAAAGTAATGTACTATATTAGACGGAGAGGAAAATTTAAAAGATAAAAATTAATTAAATTAAATCAAGGGTGAGAGAGATAAAAACAAAGACATCAATCTCACCGTCACAGTTCCATAATTAAACACTATAAGATTGTTAATTTGTCTAAAGAATTTTACATTAGAATTACTCAATTAATTTAGTTATATATTGTATATTTGAAAATATTTTGTATAATGGTAGTTAACACTTTTTTTTTTTTTTTTTTTTAATTAAAGGAATTCTTATGGGATATTGTTTTTTTAATGCTTTTGTCAATAATTATTATATATATATATGTATATATATATATATATATATATATATATATATATATATATATATTCGAAAATAAATGTAGTTTGGAAGTAAAATTCTTCAGGTTTATTGATGGTCCTATAGTGTTTAATTGTGGTAATATTTAGAGGTTTCTCCTTATATTTCTCCTAAAGATTTAATTTTAAAGCACACTAGCAAAGAAGGTATAATATTTTAGATTTAAAAATTAGCTTAGTTAAGGAGTCTTGGATTAGTAGTCTTTATGATAAAAGATTATAAGCGTAACTAATTGTTTATCATATACAAGTATTCTAGTTTTGAAGAACATCTTATTTTCACAAATTGCTAAGATTAAAATAACATGCAAACATTGCGATAGCCTTGAAGTTGCATTTCAAAATTTTCCAACATTATGGGACCAAATGGATATTCTTCTTGTATTGCCATTGCTATCCGTAACTGTTAAAATACTGTAAATGTTTTTCCTTTAAAATATCTTGGTGCCTTTATTCGTGTAACTTTATCGTTTTTACTAAGTGCTTTCTACTAACTTTTCATAACCTTTTATATTTTAGGTTGATTTCTTTAGAAATCGACCTATTGCAATCACTTCGTTTATATCTATATCTATCTATCTACAATGAAAATTTTGTCATCACGATAACTTCCGAAATCATACTCCAAATTGAACCAAATTTGGACAGTGAATTAATCTTATAAATATCTTGAATGAGTTGGTTAGCCAAGTTGCTCCGACGTTTTGTTTTCAAGTGGCAGCCACTTGAAAATTTCAAACCGACATTGTAAAAAGCATATTTAAAGCAAGATTTGCTTGAATTTTGATGTAAATACAGGCCACATAAGGGTCTCAATGAAGTTTGTTAATGAATTTTACCCGCCATTTTTAATAAAGTGGCAGATATTTTAAGTTAAGTGGGACCACTTGAAATCAGGCTACCATTTGAAAATTTAAAATCACTATAACTTCCGAAATAATACTCCAAATCGCATCAAATTTAGACAGTGTCTTAACTCATCTTATAAATATCTTAGATGAGTTTATTAACCAAGTTGCTCCGCCATTTTCTTTTCAAGTGGAGACCACTTGAAAATTTCAAATTTAAATTGTAAATTATTCCGAAATTGTTTGAATTTTCATGTAAATACAGATCACATAAGGGTCTCAATGAAGTTTGTTAATAAATTTTACCCGCCATTTTTAATAAAGTGGCAAATATTTTAAGTTAAGTGGGACCACTTGAAATCAGGCTACCACATGAAAATTTAAAATCACTATAACTTCCGCATAATACTCCAAATTGAACCAAATTTGGACAGTGAATTAATCTTATAAATATCTTGGATGAGTTCGTTAGCCAAGTTGCTCCAACTTTTTGTTTTCAAGTGGCAGCCACTTGAAAATTTCAAACCGACATTGTAAAAAGCATATTTAAAGCAAGATATGCTTGAATTTTGATGTAAATATAGACCACATAGAGGTCACAATGATGTTTATTAATGACATTTATCCGTCATTTTTAATAAAGTGGTAAATATCTTAAGTTAAACGGGGCCACTTGAAATCACGCTACCACTTGGAAATTTAAAATCACAATAACTTTTGAAATAGTACTCCAAATCGAATCAAATTTGGACAGTGTCTTAACTTATAAACAACTTAGATGAATTTGTTAACCAAGTTGCTCCGCCATTTTGTTTTCAAGTGGAGACCACTTGAAAGTTTCAAATTTAAATTGTAAAAAGCGTATTCCGAAATTGTTTGAATTTTCATGTAAATACAGATCACATAAGGATCGCAATGAAGTTTATTAATAAACTAAATCCGCCATTTTTAATAAAGTGGCAGATATCTTAAGTTAAGCGGGGCCACTTGAAATCAGGCTACTACTTGAAAATTTAAAAACGCGATAACTTCTAAAATAATACTCCAAATCGAACCAAATTTGGACAGTGATATTATCGTATAATTATCTTAAATGTTTTCACTAGGCAACATGTCCCGACACCTTGTTTCTAAGTTCCAGCCACTTGAAAATATGCCAGCAGGATAACTTTTAAAATACTAAAATGATTCAAATAAAAGTTGGATAGTGAACTTATGGTTCAAATATCTAGGATAAGTTCACTTGGTGACTTTGATACGCAATTTTATTTCCAAGTGGCAGCCACTTGAAAATTTGTCATTGTGGTAACTTTAGTAATACAGAATCAATTCGCATGCAATTTGGGTAGTGGATTTATCATTCAAATATTTCAGATAAGTTCGCTTGGCATCTCACTCCAGTTTTTTGTACAAGTGGTGCCACCTGAAAATTTCTTATGACGATACTTTTGAAATACTGATTTAATTTAAGCTAGAACTGGACAATGAACTTATCGTACAAATATACTGGATGATTTCGCTGGGCAATTTGTTTTGCCATTTTGTTTCCAAGTCGCAGCCACTTAGACTGCCACTTGAAAATTTGCCATAATAATAACTTTTGAAACACGGCACTGATTTAAACAACAGTTGGACAGTGAACCTATGCTTGAAATATCTTGGATGTGTTTGCTGGGCAACTTGTTCCACTGTATTGTTTCCAAGTGGCGGCCACTTGAAAATTTGTTATCACGATAACTTTAGAAACACTTAATCAATTCAAATCAAAGTTGAAAAATGTATTTATCATTCAAACAACAAAAATCTAGAAAATTCACGTAACTCGTGAACCAATCACATTATTGCGTCCATCTTTGGTATATCAATAATAAGTATTTTCCCGCCAAAACTCGCCAAATTTGGCGCTATAGAGGAAAATCGCCAAATTTGGCGCCAAGTCCATTACCTGCGTTACTGGATCTTTTTAAAGCGTTTTTAAGGAAAAATTAGGCTATTTTAATGCTAAAACAAACTAGAAATGCAGAAAACTAACATTTTATCAACTTACTAAGCCTCTTTGAAAGAATTTCTACAAAAAAAAAAAAAATATTTTCAAATTTGCAACGAAATCTTAGATGAGCAACTCTCTCTGCCATTCTGATCGAAGTGGCAGCCACTTAATTTTTCAACACGATGACTTTTGAGATTTTGAATTAATTCGAACTATATGTGTACAGTAGACTTATCTCACAAATACATTTCATATATTTGTGAACTTAACCCACCATTTTGTTTCCAAGTACCGGCCACTTCAAAATTTTAAATTCACATAAAAATGTATTTATGAACCGATTTGCTTAAAACTCCATATGTGCATAGCCTACATCAATATTTCTACCAAGTGCATTAATAATTTTTGTCGGCATTTTGAAACAAAATGACGGATACTTGATAAGGAAAAAGGAATCAACCTACCCTTCCGAATAAGCCGGAAGGTCTTGTTTATATATTGTTGTGTAACTATAATTTTTTCTTTGTATCTAAACAATTTTTCATTTCACATTCAGAACTACAGTAGTTAAAGATTTTTTTTTTCTCTTGGTAAGATGTAGGGAGATAAGCTATCTTTTTTTATTTTGTTACTAGCTCTTGAAACATCTTATTGTTTTTCCATTCTGAATTGGGAGGCTTCTTTGATTATGGCCTCAATGTTTTTTGGGTTAATTAACAGTACTTGCCTGTTTTCATCGTTGTTTTGTTATACAATATATATATATATGGAAAGAATAAAAAGTTAAATTATCTTTTGCAGAAACTTAATAATTTTTATTAATCATTATCACTTTCTTCTATATTCAATAAGAATTTGTTGAATTCATAAACATTTTAGACTTTCGTTTTCGATGTAATTACATCTTTTAAGATGACAAGAACACGACTTTAACATTTTTTAGAAAATTTCTGTGTGTCGGTGTACATGTGTGCTTATGACAGACTTTTTGTGACACCTCTAGCTCAAGAACTAATGCACATAATTTCATAAAAGTTTATATTAGTTGTACCTTGACATACACGTGTACTTATTCCCTTTTAACAGAAGGCGCTGCTATGCTGCGATTTCTCTCATTTCCGTGAAAGCTATATCTCCATTTCAATTTTGTATAATTAAACAAAACTTGAATGGTAGAAAGTCATTATTAAATACTACGCTGATTATAATAAAAATAGGTGTGAATTGACCGACAGATGGAGCTGCTATGGTACAATATTTTCCGTATTTCGGAATGTTATATCTCAGTATTTGTTCAAATTGTTTCTCAGACTTTGCATCAAATGTCATTTCCGGAGATGACCATTATCAAAACAAATACTAAGTTATTTTGTGAGTACATAGGTTGACAGGTGACGCTGTGATTACTCACTTCCTGTGGTTTTGCACGTGGCTACAATTCAGCATCTATTGATTATATTTTCATTAAAATGCATTTGCAAAATATTTGTTGTGAGAATATAACTAAATATTTGTGTATGTTAATCATAAAGTAACATTGTTACATAACATAGAAAAAACAAGTAATCTGATAGCAACAACATATTATTTGTTGCTTAATTTATAGAAATTACGATTCTTTCTCTACATTTCTGTTTCTTTTCTACTTATTTATTAAATTCAGTTTTTATTTATTCATGCATACATATTTTTTTTTTTTTGTTTTATTGGAAAAAATATCAAAACCATATATAAATATGAATGATATTTTTTTATTATGTTTGTGTTGGATAAAGGATAAATGATTATTTGTATAAGTTAGATGTATACTGTTATTTCATAAAATGTAATTTTGAAGATGGAAGCAAAACATTTGCATTATCTCAGTTAGTCTTTGAGCCAAATTTGCTTAAAAATTAAATAGATAATTTACGTTATAAAATGTCATGATTTATACTTATAAAATCTACTTCTGATAGCCAGATAAAAGATTTTACAAATTAGGCTTTTAATTTAGCGATTTTTGAAACATAAATTGGAGAAAGAACTGTTATTATTTTATCAATTACACTTTATAAATTTATTTCCTAACGTTAATAGTACCCTCCTTTTATTCGCACTACATTCTGTGTACAATATTTTTCTTCAACATGTAAATTACGATCAAATAAGACAAAAATTACTCTTCAATAAAAATGGTCTAAAAAATTTGCGAGTCGTAACAAAGTTACGGTATAATTTTAAAAGTTGTCTACTATCTCAGTTACACTTTATCCTTTTCTGACCCAGGCCGCACGATCGTGCGGGTTAAACATCCACGACATCCACTTACATTTTTGCATCTGGAATAGTCGTATGTAATAAAATCAGGAAAAGAACGATCGAGCTAATTAGCAGAAAGTATAAAGTGTAATTTTCAATCAACAAATGTCGGTTATAGTTTCTTTCAGTTAAAAAAAAAAAAAAATACTAATAATAATATTTTAAGTTAAAAAAGTTTCGGGTCGGAAAGGGATATAGGGGAACGGTGTGGAATATGGAACAGTCGGATAAAAGAGAATATAGAGCTACAACTTATAGACAGCACTGCAAAAGTTTTTAACTGGGCCTCAAATATGAACAATTGGTTCGTTGGGATTTACGCCACACTAGTGCTGCGCAATGGGAAATTGGCGACGGTCTGGGACTCACCACCTAGAGGTGGTCCAGAGACATGCCATCACAATTTTGATCCTCAACGGAAGGGATGGCTCTCCCGCTTCGGTGACCCTCAAAGGTCTAATTTTGATGGGAACATGGAGGAAGTTGCGGCCACGAAAAATTTTACGTGCACCAGACGCCATTAGTGTACACGACTGTCTTTGGCCGGCTCGATGACCGACCCCGCAATCTTCCAATTCGCAATCTTCCCGGTGCTCTATTGACTGGGCTATCGCGGCCCCAAATATGAACGGTAGTTCACCTTGAGTCAGTGTTGGGCATAATTGATTAAAAAGTAATCGAATTACAATTGAATTATAATTAAATTAAAATTATAATTATACTACTGTCAATCAATTAACAAATAATTGATTGAAAATAAATTGAATTACTTATTCAATTTATTTGTAATAATTCAATTAATTTGTAATCAATTACTTGTTAATCGATCAATTATGCCCAACACTGCCTTGTGTCAATGATAAGAGCAGTTTTTGTGTCATACAACTTCTTTATTTTCTCAAGATTCAGACTTTTTTGTGGGTAAGTATCACGAATTCTGCAATCTATTCAAAAAGCAGTTAAATGGGTGAAAATCTAGTGTCATTTCCAGTAAGGGAGTTGATTTATTTAATAGTGTGATTCCCATGAGCTTATTTATTCCAATAGATGGTTGAGGTTGATTTATTCTCCAAGATGGAGATTCGGCTAATATGGAATACAAATATTCTATATTATTTGCGATTTTTGTGTAAAACGTAAATGTTCATAATTTTTTCAGTACTGTTGGTTTTCAACAACAATTTCAATATAAAATATTTATGTTGGAAATATTTACGATTTTCTATAAAAATACTACCTTATTCCATATATTATCGCTTAAGGAAATGTGTATTTCATATCTCCCTACATAACTATTCCATATTATCTGCATGGTTCATATTATCCGAATTTTTTTTTTTTTTTTTATTATTAATTAAAAATTTTGCATGTAAATTCTAGATGCAAACCAATGATTATTTATTATTATTATTATTATTCTAATATAAAACCATTAAAACACATTGACAGCACTTGAATGTTTGCAATATTGGATCCAAAATCTTTTTGCTTATTATGGGAACTTCAAACAGGATTGGTATTCAATTTTCACCTACTTTTCCTTACTCTATGAATTTTCCCTGCTAGATTACGGCCAGTGTGAGTCAAAAGTATTCTAGCCACTGAAAGTTTAAACAAAGTTATGATCGTAAAACTTTTATGACTTTTTACTCTAATAAGAGAAATGTTCCTTTAAAAGATCAAAATTCTGAATTTTACAATAATTTGCTATAAATACGGTAATGGAATTTTTCTCGAAGAAAAGTGTAATTTAACGGTCGATTCTCTAAATTTTACAATTTTTTTTTTGTAGTCTTAATATGCAAATAAATAGGTAGCTAAGAAAGATTGTGGTTTTATTCAAATAATTAAAATTATAAATTTCAAAACAGTACAGTATTTGAAAACAATAGAATAAAATAAATAGCTATTTCTCATTTGATTGTAAGTTGAATTAAAATCTATTTAATATCTTCAAAAGTTAAACTAATTTAAAATAATTTCTTTTATTGGTTTATAAATTGACACATTTTTAAATATCAGCATTTAACTTTCTTTCTTAAACATTGCATTTAATATCATTAAAAGTGAAATTTGAAAATATTCTCCTTAAATATTTAAATTAGTATCATTAAATATAGAAACGATAAAAATCATCGCGTCGCTTTTTCCTTTTCCTCGGGCAACGATCACAAAGTTAAAATTAAAGATACTTATTAGATAAGGAGGAAAAAAAATTAAAAAGGTATGAAGGTGATATATTTTTCTTTCAAATGTTCTGATTTATAAAAATAAGATGAATGATTCATCTTTACAGATATTTAAAAAAGAAAAAACTGACGTATAATATTTGTAGTTTTTTTTTTTTTTTTTTTTTTTTTTTTTGAATTTTTTTTTTTTTGTTAATTTGATAGTTTTTAAAAGGAAAAAGAGAAACCTCTCCAAATTAGTCACAAAAAATCGACGATTGGTGGAGCGTTTGAGACTCTAGTGATAGTCTGGAAATATTTGAAAGCCAGACTGAATAATAAAGGAATTTACAAATTTATCACACTTGGATTATATATATATTTCAAATCAACATGAACATGCATGCAAAAGTTAGAATATGAAAGTGTGGATTATAGATAGTTTGTGTTTTCTTGTATTTTCAGATTTTCATAAAACATGGGAACACCAACAAAATTCATTCTGTAAAGAAGAATATTCGCGATAAATGAGTTCGTTCAGAACTACGTAGAACAGCATTATTGAAAATATATGTATGTACAATGTTGCTTGTTAAAACACTACTATAATTAATAGACCATTTAGTTCAAGTATTTTTTTTTCTTAAAAGTTCAGTTTAAAAATAAGTATGAAGTTATTAGTGTTCGGTTAAGACAATGCCTCTAAAACAAACTTGAAAATAATAATACTTATTTGATCATACGTTTACCATTTTGAGTAAAATTCAAATATTATTACATTTGAAAATAAATAAATAAATAAATAAATAAAACTTTTCAGATTTTGGTTTTCCTGTCTATCCACGGTTTGATTTTTGACTTGATAATTAAAACAACTGTATATTTTTTAAAGATAATTACAAACGAGAGTTTAACATTTATTTATATTGGCACATAAATTAATTCAGACACATTGTGGTCTATGGTTGGAAGATAATTAATGTCAATTTTTAATATTATTATACTGCATGCAAAAGAACAAACTGAGATGTGTTAAAGAGATTTACTCATTTATCGCAGAAAATGATATAGATATAGAAACAAAAACATTACTTTGAATAACATATAATCGTTGGAAGCATTTTTTAAGTTAATTTTCAAGATTCGAAACGAATACATTGAAAAAAAAAAAATGCTATATTGGATTATATTATTGCAATTTAATATTTACTATAGTGATGTTTTAATGTTTATTTTTATTTATTTATTTATTTATTTATTTTTATAAAACTGTGAATTTTGATAGAATAAATTCTATTTTTCTTAATATTAAATATATATATATATATATATATATATATATATATCGCTTAAAAATAAAATTTCAAAGAAAAAAAAATAACGTTTCAAAAATAGAACATCAAGTTGAAAAACTAGAGAAATCAAAATATTTATTATCTAAAACTGAAAATTCTCTTTATATTAAAAAGATACTCAAGGGAAATATTTCTATTTAAACTTTTTGTCTAGAGAGAGTTAGAAATAAATTCCCTATAAAATATAAAACACAATTCTACAATTATTTTCTGTGTTAGAGTTGAGATGAACCCGCGTGATCTTTGCTGCCAAGAGGATTGAAACAACAATGGAATTTTTTAAAGTAAAGCTAAAAATATATATTTTATACCATTTTTCTCTCCTAGCTTTTTCGAAAAAGATAATTTTAAAGTAAGAATGTCAAAATGTTCACTTCTTAAATCTTGTTTTAGACATATTTGTTACAGTTATAAGTATTTTGTCAGTATATTAAAAGTTATTATATAAGTCAGTATATTATACATATACGTGTATATGTATATTATTCAAAAATAAAGGCTTGCTGAAATACAGCCTAATGGCATACTTAATGCGAAAGAAAATGCAGCAAAATAGAGAACATGCAAACATAATATTAATGTAAAAAATAACAAGAGCGAAAATTCATGCGTAACCCATAAAATAGTAATACTTTCCAACTATACGTAAGCGTTACATCGTTTAACTTTAAAAGTACTTTGAATAATTAATCACACATAGAACACACACACATACACTAATTGAACTCATAACCAATCTTAAACATTATTAAAAATTGTTAAAAATACTTACACAAATGAAAAAGTAATTTCAACAATTTCCTGTTATAGTCCCTAATGTATCTGAATACTTTACTGTGTCTCTGTAAACTTTAACGCTGTACATTACCTTATTCTATACAATTTTTTTTATTAATAAATGTTAATTTATTATGTTTGGTGCAGTAAAAATTCCTCTCACAGAACGTAATACAGTGGTGTTGTTTTGAGTGTTCCTCCACAAACCAGTAGTGTTTTTTTTTATATTAGTTAAACACTGAAAAAAAAACTAGTTGGCATAGGTGGACTCTGCTCAGTTCCCCATCATATTTATGTTCTCACAAATTTCTAGTGCGAGACATATTATAATCATGTTAAAAGAAATGAATTTGACCAAAGCTTGATATTATGACAGAATGAAATCCCCGCCTAATAGGCTATCCACCGTTCACTTCGATATATATATCTTATTCTAATCTATTAATTTATTTTATCAGGGTCAATTCCGTTGTTTAGTTTTCATCCTACTATTTCCAATGCAATAATCCTCAAAATTCATATTTATATGAAAAATTTACAATTTCACTATGTTGATAAAATCGTAAATTACGAATGATTTACGAAATTTTCCTATTAGAATATTTGTATTCAATCATGTTCAAACAAATATCATAAATGTAATTTTGAAGTTGTCTAATGTATTTACGATCCTCAAAATGGAAATTTATGCTCAATTTTGCCTTATTCTGACATGTTAAGTAAATCGTAAATTCCAAATAACTTACGAATTTTTTAAATTGGAAAAATCGTAGTCTATGATATAGATGCCAGTATCCTAAATAATATTTCGAATGTCATCTTTACGATGAAAATATCCCTCAAGATTGACGTTTATGTGAAATTTTGCCCTATTCAGCCATGTTAAGAAATTCGTAAATTTCCAATAACTTACGAAATCTTTATATTGGAAAATTCATAGTCATTAATAATCATGCCAGTGTCCTAAATAATATATCAAAAGTAGTCTGACATCTTTACGATGAAAATATCTCTAAAAATTGACGTTTATGTGAAATTTTGCTCTATACTGCCATGTTAAAAAATTCGTAAATTTCCAATAACTTGCGAAATTTCCAAAGTAGCATATTTATAGTTACTGATGTTCATTCCGGCATCAAAACTGATATTTTAAAACCTGTCTGACATTTTTACAGTAAAAAGTTTCCATTAAATGCACGTTTAAGTGAATTTTTGTCCTATTCTCCCATGTTAAGAAAATCGTAAATTTCTAATAACTTACGAAGTTTTTAAATTCGAATGTTGCAAATGAATAGGGTTCTTGCCAGTGTCGAAAGTAATACTTTAAAACTGATCTGACCTCTCTGCGATCATTTGTTCGTGAGATATCGTGTTAACAGACTAACAAACTAACGGACTAACACACTAACGGACTGACACACTGACACACTGACACACTAACAGACACCCTACAGACAGACACCATAGAAATTTTGTCATTTTCGGATTCCTCACACCTGAAAACGTGTAGAAAAGTCAAAAAACCGAGGTCGAAAATTTTCACGATTACCTAAGTTCCCCATACCTATAGTATGATGGGGAACTAAAAAGTAGCTTTACAGCATAATATGCTGGCAATATAGGTGCATGGAGGGGGGAAAGTAAAAAAGAAAAAAAAAATGTAATTTACAGCAGTAACATCCGTAAAAGAGTCTTTCTTTACAGGTGTTTCCACTGTAAATTGCCTTATTTAACAGTAGAATGTGTTGGCAATATGGGTGCCAGCACATTTTGCTGTAAAAGCTTTCGTTTTTTTTTTTTTTTTTTTTTTTTTTACTGTGAATTAAAGGACTTTCAATAGCACACTTGAATAACATATATAAATTTGAAGAAATTTTGGAAATATTTATAGATGCTAGGGAGCAGGCAGATAGACAGATCGACAGACGAAAAAAAAAAAAAAAAAAAAGACAGAAAGAGAGAAAGAGAGAAACATGGACTAATTCAAATCATAATCACTCTTAAACATAGATAATAAGGTGTTCAAAGTGCTTAATAAAAACGAACAGATAATTGCAGTAATTTTTAATTACAGTCCTAAGTGTATCTGAATATTTTTGTCTGGACCTGTAAATGGTAATCAGATTATATTCCATAGAAAGAAAATCAGATTATATTCCATTTTTTTTCTGCATATGAATAATAAATGCCAATTTCATTATGATTTGTGCAAAATAAAGATATCAAATTTAGGTTTATAGTAATACCTCGTATAGAGCAAAATGCCTTGGAATTCTTGAGGATGTCTCTGTACACAAACCAGTGATGGTACTTATCCCATTTTCAGTAAGAAATATCCCGTAATAAATTTAAATAACATATATTAGTTTTAAAAAATTCCATAAATTTTAACTCAGAAGACAAATTGGCAGACAGGCAAAGAAACCGAATTCATAAACACTTTTCAACTTCGTCGGATAGTGTTAAAACAGAATGAATGTGAACAATTAAAAATGAAAGCTGTGAAATAAATAAATAAGTAAATAAATAAATAAATAAGTAAATAATAATAATAAATATATACAAAAATATATCTAACACAAGTAACATTGAGGAGCACCAAAGTGTAGGTAGAAAGAGCAAAATGATTCAAAAACTACTCTAAAAAAAAAAAAAAAAAAAATTCTGCACCGTTTGTCTTACCAAAAGAAAATGGTAAAGCCACTGCTGTTCAGAATGCAAAATGAAATCCATGTAGAATACACATTATCTTATACAATATACATGTAAACTTAAAAAAATATTGAGAAACATACTTACATAAAATCTGAAGCCATAAGTATCCAGAACAAAAAACGGTAACATTAAAATCATTTACACAAAAACAGCCATTACACAACTTAAAAGATACAATTTAACAGTTTTGGATGGAAATTAAAATGAAAGAACTTTTTCGATCTCAAACAGTTTTCTTTTCCTTTTTTATTTTGATAAGTATAAATTATTAAGTTACTAAAGAAAATTTTAAAGAATTGCAATCCTAAAGGATAGTGTCAAAAGAATAAAATAATACTTCAAACATAAAAATGTAAGCTATCAAACACTGGACGTCTGGATTGGAAATCAATGCAACAAAAGATACTAGATTGCCCCTAGAATAAGAGATTTTATAAAGTGTCCAGGAGCAGATAACAAGTAAAATACATCATTCTTCAATAAATTATTAAAAAATATGTACTTAAACCATTTAATCAAAAGATATTATACTTGTTATTACTATAAATAATGCAGGGAAATATACATGTATAAAATTATCTCTAATTTTAGCACATAACATACATATATTCTAAATGAAATAAAGTTTATATTGACACAGAACTGTACTTGTAAAATAATTACATTCTAATGCTTATTTTTATAAGTTGGGATACTGCAAAAAAGTTTATTTTACTAAGAAATAACTGAGATATCTTGATAAAATTTATCCAACATATTAACTGATAATTATTAACACAATGTTTTACGTAAGAGATGCTGATTATAATTTGTTCGGTTTTAGAAAGCCGTAGACTGGGGTAACTTACGGTTGAGACGATTCTCAATCATTCATTGCATTATATAACATACATATCAACATGAATTTTATTGTAAATATGTTATAAAAAAAAAAAAAAAAAAAAAAAAAAAAAAAAAAAGACTTTTTTTACTGATAGTGCTAGCTGCAAAGGCTTTATATTGCACTTGTGATAAAATCAGCTGAGAATATAATGGTGCCAATTTTGACATGAAAAATACAAGAGCGACAATAGTGATTATAAACGCTAAAATTTGATAAGCAAATTTATGGTACAATGAGAGCAGTTTTCCTAGAAGAAATAAGACAAAGACCTGTGAAAACGGAACAGCTAATAGCTCCATGAATGAAACCCCTCTCCAATGAGACAGTACAAAAATTATCCTAGGAGTATGCATGAAAAGGTGAGATTACGCATTTCCCTAAGTCTCAAAAGAGAAAAGAAAAAAAATCGTTTTGTTCGTGTTATAGCCCGTATATAATTACAGACCGACGCATCAGGCGCAATCTTCTTGCCTTGGAAGATGCCAGCGTTCTCGCTTGGCACTTTTATCTCAGCTATGTTCTTTATCTCGTAGGATCTGAGGGTAATGTAAACATTTTATGTCCTCTCATGGAGTGATTTAAGCAAATTATTGCTGAACAACTTCTTATATCATATTCTGTTAAGCTAAAGTTACAGAAAAAACAATAAAAAATATAACGCATGATGACCAAAATAATGGGTAATGCTTGATAATCTACGGACTCACTGGGAGTACATGCGATAAACCAAAGGCAAGAAAAGAAAAAAAGCCGGATGCGCCAGCTTGTATATATAGGAGCCTCAGTTTATATGATACGTTTCTGATTCTTTTTTGAACGAGATAAGAATGAAAGGATCCGGAACTTTTTTGAATAAACCTAAGCTACTGATTATCCCGAACGGAAGTGTGCTATCCCGTAACGGAATCTGTGCCACTGTTCCGAAATGTGCTTGTAATACTCCTAAATTTAAGAGATGGAATACCTTATGCCGTTTTCATAGAAGAAAATTGTTAAAATGTTGATTAAGATGGAAAAAAGTAAATACAGTGCCTAATGTCAGTTTTGTGATTCTTTATTAAGTTTTTTATTCATAAACGCTTGACGTAATCGAGTAACTGCATAACGAATACCTTGTAATGTAATTCAACAAAAATGCTAGTATTATAATAAGTAAGAGTGTTTTAAGTAAAA
This sequence comes from Salticus scenicus, assembly GCA_963930645.1. Classification (NCBI taxonomy): domain Eukaryota; kingdom Metazoa; phylum Arthropoda; class Arachnida; order Araneae; family Salticidae; genus Salticus; species Salticus scenicus. The sequence goes on from OZ005649.1 coordinate 83,909,051, forward strand.
TAAATTTATTAAAAATTAAATATTGTAACTTAAAACTTTAACGAAGTTACTTAAGGGATGGATTAATAGAGATTTTCTGAAAGAAAAACAAATAAAAGAACAACAATATATTAACCTCTCGGATTATAATATTAACAGCCACGAAGACGCATTATTGAAATTAGGTCCCAAATTCATCCTAGAGCAACCTATAAATGTTAATGATTCCATAGCCAAAATTGAGACCGCCATTAATAAAACCACGACTGAATGCAAAAATACCGTTCGTAACGTTGCACATGATCTAATTATTAAAAACATAAATAGCAAGAACACTAATATCAATCGCGCCGACCTCAAAGCCCTAAAACAACTTAAGAAAAATAGAAATATAACTTGTACACTAACCGATAAAACACGCAAAATAGCCATTTTAAATCGTACCGATTACGAAAATAAAATACACGAAACTATCAGAGAGATAAATGCCACCAAATTACAAACCGACCCTAACAAAAAACTTATAGACAAAGTCCAACAGTTAATTAAAAAAGGTAATTGGCCCAATAATAAACCTCCGTACATAAATAACTTTGCCCCTAATACCCCACGTTTATTTGGGCGTTACAAAGACCATAAAAACCCTCCAAAATTTAGACCAATTGTAAACAAAAAAGAAGGGCCCACATATCCGTTAGAAAAATATATGACCAAAATATATAGCGAACTGCTACCCCCCTCCCATACTAGTCTATACTCAACCGAAGATTTTATTAAACAATTAAAAGAAGTAACCTTACACCAAAATGATCATCTTGTAAGCTTTGACGTTGTTAATTTATACCCCTCCATAGAAATAAATGAAATATCGGAAATCATAAATAACGCAATTAAAGAAAAATACGAAACACCTATTGCAAATACACTCATTTCAACCAGTAATTTAATACTAAAAGAAAGCTACTTCCAATTTAATTACACGATCTACAAACAAAATATGGGCGTTCCCATGGGATTCCCCATATCAGGTATCATAGCTGAATATAAGTTAAGACTCATAGAAAATCAAATTACCAAACAACTAGGAAATAAAATTAAATTCTGGGTCCGCTACGTGGACGACGTGTTTGCCGCCATTAAACATAATTATAATAGTAACGAAATCTTAAACCAACTAAACCAACTAGACAACAATATTAAATTCTCTGCAGAACACGAAAACAATAGCGAAATTAACTACCTAGACGTTAAAATAATTAAAGACAATAATAATTTCAAAACCACTGTTTACCGTAAGCCCACAGCAAGCAATGAAATCATTAGTAATAAAAGTAAAACACCCTACAGATACAAAATCAATACCATACGCAGTTATATTAATCGCGCCATCCTAATTTGTTCTGATGAATACGAATTAAAAAAAGAGTTACATTTCATTAATAAATTAACGATTGACGCAGGCTACCCCAAAACATTAGTAAACCAGTTATACAGGAAACGAATAAAAAACTAAACAATATTCCAAATGCCCAAAAAACCTCCACAAAATACACTTTTTCCATTCCCTAAAACCAAGGCACATCAAACAAAATAAAAAATACCGCTAGTAAATTTAACGTAAACATTCCTATTAAACCCAATCCTAATATATACCAACTAATAAGAAGTGATAAAGATCCGATCCCCCCCACCGAAACTGCAGGTATCTACAAAATTCCCATGAAAAACCATGAAAACAAAGAATTTAAATATATACGCGTTACTAAAAGGAAGATAAAAAACAGAATAAAAGAACATAAAAATGACATTAAATTTAACCTTAACACAACCGCGCTGGCCAGAAATTATTTTGAAAACAATATGGAAATTGACTTTGAAAACGTCGCGAAAATAGCTAATTACAATAACCCAACCTACGCATATATCCGTGAGAGCATAGAAATCGCGCATCAAAATGACGCAATCAATGACCACGAGTCGGCTGAGATAGGAGAGATATGGCGTCATCTACTTAAAGGAGAAGAACATCAAACGCAAGACCGCCAGCCACGAAGTGCAGTCGGCACCGTAGAAGGAGGGGCCCCCCTTCCGAAAAGAGCTCTTCTGCCATGTACGAAATAAAATTTTATGGTATTTACATTTGTTTTATAAATATTGTATTTTGAATTAATAGTATTTAAAAGCTATCTTGGATAACATAGACTTAATTTAAAAAAAAAATATTATTAAGGATAATTATAAGTACATTAAAGAAAAGAACTTTAATTTTGAATTGTTTCAAATCTAAAGCAAGTTATTTTTTTAAAAAAAGAGGATATGTCCGACACTTACATATGCTACATGCCCATATATAGCGAGGGGATATCGCAAATTTATAATTACTACTGAGAGATAATCGAGATATTTCGATAGAATTTATTCTGCATATTAAATGATTTCTATGTACACGATGTTATAAATTAGTGCGATAAATGTTGATTTGTTTGATTTCATGAAGTCGTAGATTAATATAATCTCCACACGCTCTAATCTAAAATAAAGACCTTCTTAAGTTAACGGATGATTCTTGTTGATGACTCGATATAAAGTAGTTTGAGAATAACAAATAAAAAATATATTATTATCTCAATTATTTTTCAGAAATAATTAAAATTTAAAGATACCCTTAAAATGTTTGTATCTAATTATTTTTGTATCATCTGAACAGTATTTCTGCAGTATTTGATTTTTTCCAATTACTTTTTATTACAAAAATGAAAAAAAAAGAGAGTAACTAATAAGAGTTTTTCTTCTATTATCTTTTGTTTAATTGCAACTCTTTGGTGCCGGGTGATCCAACAGTCCCAGCAAAAATAAAAAATATATTATTCAAAAAGTAATGATCGTAGCACTATGCGGCTTTTACTGAAATGGACATATAGACATGGGATTTAAAAAAAAAAGTAACTAAAGATTTATTGCCAAATTATTTCAATTTTATTTCAATAAGCTGGCGTTAAACAGTAAAGTTATATATTTACAGTAAGGCGGTAGATTTCACAAGGCAAATAGGACGATAAATGCTCAGTGAGACGACCGTCATTCATGAGAATAATGCTCAGTGAGACGACCGTCATTCATGAGAATGGCCATCAGACGTTGCGCAATGGTATTTCTCATAATAACGGTTAACTAACAATGTGTACCTCTAAACGATATGAGGATTTTTCTTTTATTGTAGGAGAGGATACTGAGAATATAATGCCACTTGTTGGGGAAAATTTGAAACTAACTCCCCCCCCCCTTATATTTACAGGGTGGTTATAATTAAACTTCCCCTATAAACAGGATCCTACAGGGCAAACGGGTGAACAGAATGCAACGAAGTTTAGTATATAGACTATATACGAGATGCGCACACGAAATTTCGGGAAAAAAAAAAAAAAAAAAAGAAAAAGGAAAAAAAAAGCTCCAAAATGTCCACAAGAGGGCGCCTTTTCCAAAAAAAAAAAAAAATCCATTAAATTTAACACAATTACGACCAAAACGGAATACAGGAACAATATTAACAATCCAGAACAAGAATTATGAGTAATAAAATGTAAAACCAGGAAAGACTGTCAGTTCTAGGAAAAGAATGTCGAGATTTCAATGCTTGCGAAGAAGAGGAAGCTTTATGCAAAACAGGTTAGGGTATAAAACGTTTGCAGACTTTGTCATGTTTCATGTTGTTTATGGTTAATATTGTTTCTGTATTCCATTTTGGTCGTTTACTGTGTTAAATTTAATGTTTTTCCGGAAAAGGCGCCCTCTGGGGGACATTTTGGAACTTTTTTTTTCGAAATTCCGTGAGCACATCTCGTATATAGTCTATATTCTATATATCAAATTTCGTTGCATTCCGTTCACCCGTTTGCGCTGTAGGATGTCGTTTATAGGGAGAGTTTTATTATAACCAGCCTATATAATAAAATCCCATGCTATTTTGTGTATTTCATTGCAAACAGCATAATACTACAGTCAATAATTATATATATATATATATATATGATTTATATATATATACATATATATAAATATGCATTTCTTTCCTGGGACTTTTGAATCACCTGGTATTTGTTGTATGCGGTGAATAAATGAGATATCCATTATTATTATTATTATTATTATTATTATTATTATTATTTATTTTTTAATTAAAAGGAAATATATAAAGGGAAAAAATTTCCACTTTTAAACTTTTAAAATAAATTTTATTCAAATATGATATAAAATTTTCGCATGATCATTTACAAAACAATATATTTTAGTTAAAATATAAAACGCATAGTATTTTATTATTTACGGATATCTTAAATATTAGCACTTGCCAACTTATTTCTTTCATCGATTCTATGTTAATTATTTTGTTTATTAGAAAGAACTTTCTTATCTAAGTTATTCAAAAAGAGCGTATTTTTGCTCTTACTTTTTTCCACTTTTAGATGTATTTAAAGAACCGATAAAGAATTTTGTAGAAAGTTTTATCGTTCAAGTAACAAGATCATAAGCGTTTTTTAAAATGTGCTGTTAATTCATTTAAGTAAAGCATCTATGTGCATTTTCCATGCAAATTATTATACTTAAGATAAGGGGATATAGTGTTATTACAAAAGAAAGATTAAAAAAAGAAGTAAAAGGGATTAAACATTGTTTAGATTCCGAAACGTAGATGAACATTAATATAGAAATTAAATTTAAACATGTGGGTCTTTGAAGAATAAAGCTTTGAAATATGGACAATTTAAAATTAATATTTCGATATTTTACAGCTGATAAATATTAAAGATATAAGTTTATGTTTTGTTATTAAAATAAAAACATTATTATTTTTTTTATTCCTCGAAAAATGTGTTTATTTTTGTCGTAAAATAAAGGTATGTCAAGTATTACTAGTTATATCTGCTTACTTACAATTACAATTTTAATGCTTCAAACATATTAAATTATATAACATATTATACATAAAAAAAATAACAATAATATATATAACATAATTAAAGTAAGAAAATTTAAATTTAAAATGAAGTAAGCAGATATAATTCTAAATTTTTACGCACGTAGTGACTGTCACGCTATTGTATAATTTTTATATATTCATTTGAATTTTAGAATTTTTCTAAAATTACATATCAAATGGTTGTCATATTTTTATAAATTAAAATTTCTGAACCTCACATGTAGCTAAATTTACAGCAGATGAGTGATAAAGATAAGTCACTAAAAATCATGTTTCTTTTTGTCTGTCATGCTACATTTTTATAGTATTAAGTGTGAATTACTTTTTCTTAGTTTGAAAGTTCTGTATTATTTATAATAAATATATATGGATATATCCTCACACAAAACGTCTTTAAGGTAAATTAATATTTAGTACTTAAAAGTGGACAAGAAAGAGGAAAAGAAAGCCATCTGTCACAAAAGGAATTGATATAAATGAAATATAATGTAGAATTAACAAGAATATGTTGCAAAATATATTATTATATCATTTATGAAATTGCAATGTCATTCAAAAAAAAATAATAATGGCAAAAATTGTAGTTAATATTAATATTATTTTTATTAATATTTATTACGAAACTGAACTTAAAAATTACTCGAAAATTATTTTGTCTCTTAGAAAAAATTAGTTAAATTTAATTTAACTATATAATTTTACGTGAATTACATTCAAAATTAAAATTCTTTTGAATTTTGAAAGAAATTTCTACGTGAAGCATTGTTAATCGAAAAACAAAATCGAAACTTGCGAACAAAAGAAATGTCATTTGGCAAACCATTATATTACATATTTTAGAAGTCTCGATTTACAGGATTTTTCTTGACAGCTAGGTACTTGTTATAATACTTCGAATTGCTTCGAATTATTAACTTTACATTTAAAATGTTTATTTTATAAACTCGCCTATTTTATTTTAGTTAGAATCTCAATAAATGTCTTAAAAATTCTATATTATTTGTCATGTCATGAAAATTGTTTCATATATTAAGTATTGGGTTATTCAAAAAGTAATTTCGCTTTTTAATGAAAATGAAAGACATATTTTTTATAATATATATATATTTTATTGAAATAGGCATTCTTCCTTTTGATCTAGTACCCTTTGTCATCTTCCAGGCAGTAGCATGATTCCACGTTCATAAAATTTATGATCTTTATATATAAAAAAAATGATCCAAGTGATTTTTGACGCTCGCAAGTAAAATAAATATTTTGCCGTCTAAAATATTTTGTAGAGACCGGGGCAAGTAATTATTCGAACGTGCCAGACACCCCATCGAAGCTGTAAGGCTCTTCGCGAGCTACCAAACTTGTATGCAGTTTCAAAGTACCTTGGTGCAACACTACACAATTCCATTGATCAATTTTAGAATTTTATGTTTGAGTGAATCATTCCGTTTCTACAGTTGATGACAGCATACTTCAGAATTGATAGAGGTATTATCCAATAGAAGATAAAGAAGTGATTTTTTTGAAATCCCGCTAAATAGACAGCAATACTTTTTCTCCCCCTGAATATAAGGTTTCGAAGAGGTTTGAGCCAGTTCATCTTTGTTATTCTATAATCTCTTGCGTTTAACTTTGTCGTGGACAATCCATTTCTATTGTCCATTGATTATTCGCTTAAAAAACAGATCACTTTCTTGACGCTTGAGAAGCAAATCATACACGTCAATGCGACAGATCAAATTGCTTTCTGTAAGAATATGTGGAGCCCATATATCAAGTTAAACCAAGGCGTTTTACTTGATCATGAACGATCGAATTCGATAAATTTGAAATATCTTTCAATGATCTCAAGAGTTATTATTCTGCAGCTTTCATCAAACAATGTTTTTGTTTTGTCTTCATCAGCTTCTACTGTCCTTCCAGCATGTGGTTCTTCTTCAGCACATTCTTCAATTACTGATGCGAAAATTTTCAAACCAATTTTGGCATTGGCGTTCTGTCAATACATCTTTCCCATACACATGAGATAATTTTTTAATTAATGAGTACAGAATTTTGAATAAACAACATGAAATGCAAGAACTCGCAACAAAGGATTCGGGTCGGTAGAAGACACGACCCTTCGTCAGGTGAATGCTGCAGTCTGGCAGGCTCAGAAACAGGTACACAGAGCAACACACAACCAAAAACTTGATTTTCTGGTTTAGGGGAAAGTATTGTAAAAATTAAATTTCGAAAATTTAACAAAAAAAAAAAAAAAAAAAAAAAAAAAAACATTTCTCTAACATCCATGTGTAAAAGAATATAAAATGGGATGCTCTGCCATAATTTCTGTAAAATAAATTATTATGTGCATGAATTTCTTATTCTCAAAAGATAATTTTAGAATTTTAGCTAAGGAATCACGTGTCTCGTGAAAAGAATGTGCATTCGAGATATAAATATGTCAACTATGCATTTGGAGCATAATTTGTTTAAATGTTACGAAAGCATAAATGTTTCAAATTGAATAATGTAAAATCAGACCATAAAAAAAATAAATAAATAAATAAAAATAGAAGTTTATTGTCATATGGATAAAAGTTTATTGAATTAATTTATAAAATATGAATGCCAAAATATTTTACGAATTTACGCTACCAACGTTAATTTTCTGAAAAAATAAAATGAATGAGTTTCTAAATTATTTTTTTTTTTTATAAAAAAAAATATGAATAGTTAATTTATTTTTCTTTAACTAATAGTGAATACATATTAATGTTTGAGATAATAATTTTTTATTAGCATTTATTCAAAAGATTTTAACACAAATACTTTTATGTGTGGTTTTATGGCCTTAAAATGATAAAATATAATGCTGATTTATGATATATAAGGAAGATAAAAGATATTTTTTTAGTATTTATTTTTATTTCATTATTACAAAATATAAGGTAAGAAACAAAAGCATTTACATACAAGTTATAAGAAAAAAGAAAATTACTTCAAATATTTTTGTAAAACAGTGATGTGCTAAAAGTTGTATAACAGTAAAAAATGTATAAAATAATGATATGAAATTTTATAGTTTCTAATTCAATTTTATTTTTAATATTTTCACTTTTTTTCTCAAATATTAATTTGAAACATATACATATCAAGAGATGTGAAAACTGTTATTGTTAAGTAAAAAAAAAAAAAAAAAAATTATAAAATCGGACAATAGTTTACTTATTTTGTGAATTGTTAGCTCAGTTAAAATTAACAGTTTAATGAAAAAGAAATTTTATAAAGCTAAGAATTCTTTCTTTATTTTTTCTTTCTTTTGAAATATTTTGCAAACACTTTATCTTGTTCAACTAATGAACTAACTTCATTTCAATGAACCAACGCTTAAATTTATAAAAAAATCTCTGTAAATATGAATTTAAAAAAGTTTTATATATGTATATTTTTTATTTTACTCATATGGATGTGATAAATAATTACACGTAAGAATATGCATTTTATAAATACATGAGTCGAATTTTATGTTTTAAAATATAGCATACTAGTTAAAATAATGGACTCCTGTAAACTGAAAAAGTATCAGATTTTTTATTACTATTATTATTTATGTTAGTACTGTTTGTATGTAAATGGTATGATAATTTACATACAAAGATTCATTTTCATTTATTATTTTTTATTTTCTTCTATTTTCAACAGAAGAAAGTATTGGATTCGTAAAAATTTTCGACCTCAAGATTTCGATGGATTTACACGTGATTTGATCGTTTTTAGAAAATATCTGTCTGTGTGTGTGTGTGGCAAAATTTTGTGGTAATTGTATCTCAGGAATTATTGCACAGAATTTCAGAAAAATTACTATGTAGTTGTAACTTGACATAAATAATTGTCAGCATTTCATGGAAATCGCCCAACAGGTGCCGTTGCCATTCCGCTTTTTCTAAATGTTGGTACAGGATAAAATTTCGTATAATATACATAGAGAGAATTAATTTTTTATTAATCATTATGAATTAAATATAAATAAATAAATATATATATATATATAGTCATAGTCAACTGGAAAAGAAATTGTATACGTAGGAGCATCGCTTCCCTCCCCCCCTCAGGAATGTTTGAGCCATCCCTCATCGAATGGTTGAACCACCGATCTAAGATAATTTAAAATAAAGGTATCGAATTTTTTTCATAAAAAAAAAAAGAAAGTTCGAATTTTTTTAAGATGCCATATAGAGAATAAAATTGACTTTCTTTGCATATTTGGTGTTATCCTACTTCTCTAGAATGGAAAGCCACTGCATTCATCATGGAAGATAATTTTAATAAAAAATATTTAATAAATTATTTTTACTGAGTGAATTTGCATAGGAAAATATCGAAGAACATCATGTAATGGCCATAACATAGTAGTTTTACATTGCAATAAAAATCTATTAAAAATAGAATATTTTTGTAGATATCCCAAAGAAATTTCTGTTTTCTAAAACTGTATAAATGTTGTGTAAAATTAAATCTTAAACTGTAAAAAGAAAAAAAAAAATTCTGTAACCAGATAAAATCCGTAACCAATTATACAGATTTTATCTGGTGGTCACATATTTTTTCTGATTTCCATTCGCAGAGCTTGATATGAAATCAAGTTTTGAAAATGTTGAGTAACATCCCAAAGTGTGCTTTTATTGCTGCGACATAATATTATCGCTTACAATGCTGTGGATTCTGGTTCGATCCAGGGTGGTAGAATTGGGGAATTTTATGTAATGCGAGACTTTTACATTGCATCATACGGAAAAAATCTGTTGTATATGAATATTTCCCGTACTATTCTGTTATGGAAAATTGCTTTCACTGCATTTTTTCCATAGCATATTTTATGGGAATTTTGCTGCCAGAATATTTTTGTATTTTAACGGGATATTTCTTTTTATAAGGTATCTATATAAGGAAACATAATTCAAGAAAATTTTCGATGGATTTAAACGTTAGTAATGTCCTAAATACATGTTGGACATTCTTAGGAAGTGTCCGTTTGTTTGTGAGTATTATCAAATTTGTATGAGACTTATATCTAACAAACATTTGTATAGAATTTCATATAAAGTTACATTTAGTTTCATCTTGATTAAACTGGTGCTGATCAGGTTGAGATATATGTAGTTTTGCAGATAATGTAAATGACGCCGTTATATTGCAGTTTTCCACATTCACTAAAGATTAATTGCTTATGTAGAATATGAGAGCACAGCACTTAATATGTGGGATGCCTATCATGCAAGACTATACTTATTCAATTTTGGTGTACATTTTCCAGATTCTGGCTCTGAGTTAATTCAAATTTTCCCATTTACTGGAAGATTATACCTCAATTTTTATAGTGTAAAAGTGCATAAAATTCGACCTTTGTATTAGCTATCCTGGGAAAAATATAATGATTTCACTTGAATGCGTATCGGCTGGCAAGAAGCGCTGCTATATTTTAATTTTCCCCATTTACGACAAGAATATAGCTTAGCTTCTAAAGAGTATAAGGACATCAAACTTAACATGAATGAAATAGTTATTAAACAAATAATGCACAGATTCAATCAAGATGAAAACTTCAGACATATGAAGTTTAGCCCTTTTTCTTGGAGTGCTTGAAAACCATTTCTTAAATCATGATACCAAACGTGATATGCAACATGTTTGTTTTGAAAAAAAATATTCTGGCTGAAATTTTATACACATCACCCGAGGGGCTGTTTGTTAATGTTATGCAATATTTTTCATGATTTTTTAACTACCGTTTTTCATGATCGACTTCTTGTGAATGTAATCACATGAAACTTATTACGTAAGAAGACATTATACAGAACTGTGCTGTTTTAATTTTTGCAGTTGTAACTTAATAAATAGTGCTGCAATTTTCTATTTTCTGTGATTTTCCAGGTGGCTACATATAGGCATCCACAGGTTAAAATTTTGCCAATTTCTGTATGTAAAATATTTATTTTAAGAAGCATGTTTATAAAATTATAGTGCACTTTGATAAGTACCATATTTTGCATAGAATGGCACAGAAAAAAGTTTTGTAATGAATACAGTTTACTAGTTTTTTTTTTTAAATAAATTTGATGATTGCTATATTTCTTTCTTTTTTTTTTTTTTTTTACATTATTATGTCTAATTCTAGTAATTAAAATATTATATGTTTAGCGAATAGTTTTAAAGGTATGGTTTTAATTAAGATATTTACATCATGTTAATACTAGCAATAAAATATTTTTAGACAATTTATTAAATAATATTAAAAGCATTATTTTATGAGTCCGTGATGATTTTGATATTCAGATACTTTCACACCTTTTTGTAAATAGCTCATTGTAACATAAAAAAGTTTATTATTATAAATATATTTGTAATCATTTTAATAATTTAATTCGTGAAGGATTGTCTGGGTTTAATTACCTAATTCTTAATATCTGATTAATGGCATAATTCATGTGTAGGAAGAATACAGATAAGTCTTAAATTATTGAGCTTTGTTGTTTATTTTAATGCCCCAAGCTCAGCCAGTATTCATTTATAACAATAAATATTCTTCGTCAGATTTATCAAAAAGGCATTAAGGTTATTTTATTGATTTAAAAAATTCAGTACCTGTGGTTAGTTCTATCATGTTCATGAAACAAATATTTTTTTTTTCTTTTCACTAATTGAATCAAGACAAGCATTATGAAGACAAGCACATGCATACATGCATGCACGCGCACACACACACACATATATATATTTATTTATATATATTGTTGCGTACTCAGGGTTCGTGAATTGCCCGTGAATGAATAAAGAGGTCTTGCAGAGGCTTAATTGTTTATTTACACAATGTTCTAGAAGATTAGATCTGTTAATTAAGTACCAACTTCAGATTCACCATAAAACAGTTTAAATAGTAGCTGACATCATAAAAATCACACCATAATCTGTACCATAAGCATAACACACCAGCGTCAGTTATATCATTTAGCAGAGAACCTGTCAGGAAGCTTTTAACATAGAAAGCAACATGGCTTAAACTGAAATAGACGGTCGGAATGCGATCCCTTTGTACAGTCACGCATATTTCCAAAATATTCTACATATTTCGCGATATATTAATTACAGAGATCAGATAATCGATACATTGATAATAAGTATTTTCTCGCCAAAGTTGTCAAAAAAGTCATCAAATAGCGTTAAATTCGACAAATTCGTTTGCAATAGGTTTTTAGTTTCTGAAAGAAAAATGATCTGTTTTAACGTCAAACTAAGGCAGAAACGCCGAAAAGTGACATTTTTATAATCTGACTAAGCCTCTTTAAATGACATGGCATAAAAAATTCGAATATTATTTACAAATTCGTAACAATATATATATATATATATATATATACAGGGTATTTCATATTGAATGGGACAAAAACCAAACGCTTTAATAATTTTATTTTCCTAAATCATATTTGCAGTGATACTATTGTTATCAAAGTTTCTACAGATGTTCTATAAATAAACCTCCGGAGAAATGGCAAATTTAGATTTAATATTCCAATTCTTGTCCCACTTGTGATAAAATTTGTTGTTAATAATTCGAACACTTCAAATATCAGCTACAAAAATGAATGTAAGTCCTTGGAAAAAGAAGGCATAACACTTTGTTTTTATCATAAATCCACAGAAAAAAATTTATCTCGTTAGCCGATAGACAGTGGTACATTGTTAAAAGATAAAATACTCAAAAATGAGTAAATATGGACATACCCATTTCGAAATGAGCAATTTTGTTTAAAAAATGGAAACATGCTTGTCTTATTTATGAAATATCGCATGTTTTCAAATTAAAATCTGTTTTCACTTCATAATTTATTATAAATATGCTGAACTAATAGAAGTTCTTTGATAGGATTTCTACAAATTTTAACCAAACACAAAATGTATTCTCTCAAATCTCCAGAACTATTTTTCGTAGCGGATTCATACTGATTTTCCGAAGAATATCTCGATGAGAATCTACGTTTAGGATTCACGATGGTTGATACGAATTTTAGAGTACGTATACTCAGTAATAAATAATTGGAATTTTTTAATTTGAGTATATATGATTTGGAGCTATTTTAAATATATGATATACTTAAATTCCAAACAAGTTTACTCATTTTTTAGTATATTTGCTCCTTTTTTTTTTTCAATATACACCGTTTGATCCAACGTGGCCAACCCAACCATTTCTATGCAATTGGTGGTGTCACTTTGTTTAACAGCGTCTCTAGCGGCGATTTCGTACCTGGAAGATTTTTTCTGTTGCTAGATCAAACTTGTATAACGGTAGATTCAGAATTAATTTGTTTCAGCTATATAAATCAAGCATAGAATTTGTACTAAGCTATTCTTTTTATCCAAATTAAAGTGAAATACTCTGTATATATGGGTGAGCACATCGTCAGCAAAATTTTAAAATCTGAATAATGAATACGCTTTTCATTATAAAAATTAGATTTGTTTTTATGTTATAAAAATCTATTAATATTCAGCTTGCACAATAAAGAAAAAATATTAAATTAATATCAAATGGAACTAGCTAAGAATTTTTGCGAATTTCAGAATTGTGCTTTAAAATGAAACAAACTGCTAAATGACATTTTAATTTATAATTTTCCTACAATCACACTATATGTTTCATATTATGCAATTTAAAACTAAATGTTTACAGCATAGGTTGTATTTTGTCTGAAAAGTGCTTTATATAAAAATTTTATTAATCATGTAAATATCTCATATTTGTAAAATTTTGCTTTAAATAAAATATTTTTAGTAAAAATATACACATTAATTATTAAATTGTAAAAATTCATTTGGAATGAAAATGATAATTTTTATGCGAAGTAGTTTTTTATATACTGTAAAATCTATTTTAAATGCGTTGATATTTTAACTTATATAATTAATTTATTTCTTAACAGTGATTTGATAAAGATTAAGTAACTAAAGAAATATTTCAGAAAAAAGTTATGCATTTTTAAAAATACTAACAAAAAAAATATTGCTGTGTAATTCAGGGTATAAAAAACGAATACTTTGAATTCTTGTCAAAAACCTAAAAACGAACAAATGTGAAATATGCTTTTGCTATGTTAAAACTGAATAAAATTGCTATTTTTCTGCATTGAAGGTGCTTTCAAGTGAATAATGTTTCAATGTTAACCGTCAAAACACAAATTCCAAGAGTTACGTGAAGCAGAGAAAAATTTTACAAAAAAGAAAACCCCAAACAAAAACATAGCTTTAATTTTTTTTTTTTTTTTTTTTTTTTTTTTTTTACATTTTGCATACTTATATGTGTAGCTTTATGCTATAAAAATTTCTGAAAATGCAGCATTTTGAGTTAAAAAATGCACTATATTAAAAAACGATAGAAATATTTTTTTTTGCTCAGTAATGCTTGGACGCCTTTTATTTACATGCTAATATATATATATATATATATATATATATAAAGAGAAAATTTTACCAGTAATTCTAAAATAGGCCGATAAAAATATATATTTAATTAAAAACCTCTTTTATTTATTTATATAGTAATTTTTTTAAAGATTCGGTAAAAACAAGCTTTACATATTCATCTAATTTATGTAGTATACCAGCAAAAAATTATTTATATTTTGTAATTATGAGTTATAATGTATAATGAATTATTCAAAAACTATACAATATAAAATTTTGTACATTTCATATTTTACATTTCTTATAGTTTAAGGAATTTATTATACAACAGTCAAGGATATTTGAGTTTATGAATAAAAACTAATTTAATAAATTTCAAACGAAAACATTTAAATAGCACTGACTTTCATACACAACTTTAAAAATGTATACAAAAAAAAAAAAAAAAAAAAATTAAAAAACAGAAAGATTCCGTAACTTATTTGGAAAAATTAATGTTTTCTAAGACTACAGAAATATAGTTTAAAATTATATCTCAATTTGTCATAAGAAACATTTTTTTTCTGTAAACAGATAATATCTGTAACTATTGATACAGATTTAATCTTATGTTTACATATTTTTTTAATTTTGCATACGGAGAATTGGTATCAAAGCAGGATTGAGAACTGCTAAGTAACAAAACAAATTGTGGTGGAGAGCCAGCGTTGTAGCGTACGATGAAGTAGGGGCCCTGATTTAATTCCTGCTGGTAGAGCTGGCGCATTTTATTTAATACAAAAATTTGCACTACGGATAAAATCTGTTGTGTATGAATATTCTTTGGATTGCTCTGTTACGTAAAATTTTTTTTTCAGCGTAATTTTCGTGTAACATGCGGATATTTTCTAGACTTTCTTGCCAGGAATTTTCTGTAATATAAAAAGATTTTTTTTTCTTTTATGTCTAATAAAACTAATAATAACAAAAATTCATCTTTTTTTTAAAATTATTATTTATCATTTGTTTCAAAAGCGAAATCCTTTTCAAATCTAAAATAATATTAAACAAGAAATAAAAATCGTGTGTTTCACAGAAAATATTTTCTAATTGTAATTATCCATAAAATCATGTAACTTTCAATGTATTTTCCTCCATGATAACATTTAAAAATATATTTGGTTTTAGTCATAAAGAAAGAAATGTCAGAAATTCTTCTTGATGGATTTAGTTTTAAAAGAAATGTGTAGAATATATTACTTTTATCTGGCACTGAAAACTATAGAAAAAGCTCATATGTATCATATAGTGTGCGACTATTTACTACATTAAAAAAAAAAAAAAAAAAAAAAAAAAAACACACACACACACACACATAATACAAATGAAAATGTATTTCGATCAAGTTTCACTTATATCCGTTAATAAATCTTTTTTTTTTTTTTCTGTGTGTGTGGCTTCAAGAGGCAATCATCATTGGTAATCATATCATACAAGGAATCTTCTTTGTGTTAATTTATTCGCATGTTGGGCAGTAAAAATATATTAAAATTTGGATATAAATAACATATCTCATATTTACGGCATTGAAAGAATATTTTTGAAAATGGAAAATGGAGAGGAAGAATTAGAAAAAAAAAAAAAAAAAAAAACATTTGAACGTGGAAGTGCGTTACTATATTTTACCATGTCTAGAAAAACTGCTCAAAAATTAAAATTAATTTCTCATTTCTGTATGATAAGTACTTGTTTTAGTCAAATTTTCAGTTATTGTTTTTTGTACAATTATGTGTTTTGAGGTCCCTTGAATACTGAATAAAATTTTTAACGGTTGATCTTTGTACATATATATTTTTAGCGTAACTTAAAAATAAATAATTGAAGACAATTTATATATTGTATTTTAAATGAGGTTGCTACTTGTAGAACTTGGACAAGATTGTTACGCTTCAAGAAATATAAATTTTACATTTAATACGAGCCTTGAATTCTATATAAATGTAAGTACTCAGCAACATTCGTGAAATAAAACTGTTTTTTTAACCAAGTTTAATTTTTTTTTAATGTAGGTTTTTATACAGTACTTGTTATATTACCCTTCAGTATGCAATCTGTCTGTACCGTATTGAAAGACTGTGTCAGAGAAAGTCGCGGGATCGCCACAACAGTTTATTTTTGTTTGATTAACTTGCCATATAGAGAGAGAGAGGAATGTAGGTAAATAATGTATGAAATACCATTTCTATTTGAGCTCACCGTAATAAACCGACGTATTTTGGGTCATTGTGGATTAAACTATTGCAAACTTTCACGTATTGTTCATGTATTTGGATGGTTTTATATTTCAAAGTATAGAGTTTACATGCAAAATTTTTAATTATGAAAAAAAAAAAGCTATTTTTGGTGATGGAAAATAAGGAATACCCATTTCCATAAAGGATAATACAGGATAGGGTAATATTTTTACAGAAAATGTTTATAATGTTTATTCAAAGTTTTGCACTTATTACTTTTAAACTCAAATTCTGTGGTGCTTTTTTATTACAGATCAATTTATTTCACCCACAATAAGAATATCATAATAATAAAAAGAATTTGATTAATTTTATATGATATCTCATATAAAATTAACCAAACAACTCAGACATCAACTGTGTTGTTTGGTTAATTTGATATGAGATGTTTAAAAATTTTACGCTAAAAGAAAAGAAAAGTAAGAAAATTAATAAGAAGCTAATCAATTAAATAAAGATTTATCAGTGATACCAAGTTTGAAAATGACAATTTATTTTATATACATATTAATAAATCTTTTTTGGAACGTCATTAAAAAAATATATATATTTAATGCCCGGAAAAATGCCACTAAGCAAATAAGGCGTAAAGAATAATTTTAAGGAAGAGAGTGACAAGAAAAATAAGAAGGGAATATAAACAAAGATTCTTTAAAGAAATATTCTTTTCTATTCTGTCAGTATAAAAAATGAAAAAAATTCTCTCAGATTCACATTTTTTTTTTTTTTTTTTTTTTTTTTTTTTTTTTAATTATAAATGATATATTTCTGCTGAACTAAAAAGTAAAACAATTCATTTAACTGCTACTAAGACATTAAACAGTTATTTTATAATGTAAAATTATTCTATAACACACTTTGATGATATAGGATTTTATAAAGTTTTCCAAGATTTGTTAAAACCTGAAAAAAATGTTCTGTAGAGTTTTAAGAAAAAAAAAAAAAAAAAAAAAAAAAAAAGAAACAAGAAAGAAAAAGAAAAAGTAACAAGGCAAAATAACAATATGTGTAAGTGAAAAGTATTGAACAAAAAATGCAAATGTTGACAACTTCAAAAAAATTATACCATAAGACCGTTATTAATCAGTGTATTAAATGCAATATCATATTATACAGCTTTGTGATCTGTATAACATATGTATGAAAAAAAAAAAATGCATTATTAATAGTGCCGAATGCATGTAAAAGCAGAGACAACGTTATGTTTACCTACAATACGCTTATTCGGTAAATATGCAAGAATTTAATATAGAGGAAGTTATTGAAGTCTTGAAATGGTGTTGATAACGGAAATGCACAATCTTAAGAAGTAAAACATACTCATAAATTAAGCAACAATATATATATATATATATATATATATATATATATATATATATATATATATATATATATAAATTTTACTTAAAAATATTTACTCTAATAGAGGTAGGGAAACATACTATGATTTATATTTATTACAGTTAAATTCAATCGCCAGGACACAAATTAACAATATAATTATCTAAAATTGGAATAGAATCAGTCATTATATCTGTACTGATAAGTATAAAGAATTTAAGTCCATATTCTTGATTTTTCAGAAGAGGAAAAATAAAGTTAAACTAACCAAGAACTAATCAGAAGAATCGATTAGCAAAAAGGGATTATATTGTTTTATACCCTTTATACCATTCAGTGGTTGTCAACCTTCATTTAATAAAGGAAAAAAACTGAATTAAATATTTTATACCAAAGATTATTGCTAAATTTCTGACTTGAATCTTTTTTTACCAATGGATTTTCTCAAAGACTAAATGACGTGGCTTTAAATCCTTTATACCAATCGATAGAGAATTTTTTTCTGAGTCTGTCTATGTACTTAACTCAAAATCGACATTTTTGGACTTAAATCCTTTATACTTATCAGTACAGATATTTTATATGAATTTAAAAATAATTTTATACGAGTAATAAATAATTACAGTTTTTCTTAAAATTCGTCGCTATTGGAACTAAACTTTACGACAATAGATTTGTGAAATATATCTTTATAAGGTTCTCCTCATTTTCAGAAGTATAATTTAAATAATATTCGAAATTTACAGGAAAAACTACATCAGGGATATTTAATGTGATTTAAAAAAAAAAAAAAAAGTTCTATTGCATATTCAGTTAATAGACTCTTCGTAAGGTAAAGTTAGGATTCATTGATTCACAATTCAACAAAGTAATATAAAAAAAAATCCAAATATTAACTATTTGTTAAGCTCATTTCAAATTTATTCGTTTTCTATTAATTTTTATTATTATTTTGTTGATATGTTTTAATTTTAAGCAACAGTTGTTATATAAACGACTCCTATTTTGTGCAATCCTTAAAGGGACGGTGCGATTGCTCACGTAAGTAAGAGAAATTGCTATTAATAATAACTTAAAGTATAACTTAAAGTATAACTTTAATAATAACTTAATAATAATAATAAGTTAAATTGCTAACAATAATAATTTTACTTACCTAACATTGTTTTTAGGGGAAAAAAAAAAAAGAAAGTTGTAATAAGAGTGGGTATTTTAACCTGATAATTAAAAATCAGAAAAAATAAAAGAAATTGAAAAAGAATTGAAAAATTCTATTTAAAGACAAAATATTAAAAAATCAGAGAGAGAAAAAAAAAAAGAAAGCAATAACGACAAAATTACAAAATAACATTAAGGTACTAGATCATGCATTGCACTCTGTGTGTACAATGCATTCACGAACCAAGAACGTATGTAGCAAATAGTGTATCCAATGATATATGGTCAATATGTGGCAGAAACATATTTCGGATTCTAGGGACGGTCTCCAAAAAGAGTGCAGTTTCGAATGGGTTAAATTTAGTACATTTTCATTTCAATTTGAATGTTTTCTTGTTTTCTGATCTAATTTGTCGTTTTCTAGAATAGTTGCTTTTATTGTTGTATAAATGGTGCAGTTTCCTTGCAAACACGTGTAACAAGTTACACATTTAAACGAGTTCAGTGACTTAACGAAATTGTCACCTCGTACAGTTCCTGTCATTCAACAAACTCATCCTCATTGTCCTGTCATTACCAATACGTTTCGTAATCTGTCCTAGTATAGAATTTAATGGAGTCAATGAGGAATGCCTTTTAACTAACAAAAACGTAAAATCTACCGTTTCTGCAGGAGAGATTGCGCAGGTTGTTATTGAATTATTATAAGCTTTTATAGAGTACCATTGGTGTTCTTACCATTAGTATAGATTTGTAGTTCTTCGAAATCGTTTCATTAAAAAAAATATTTTGTATTACTGCTGTTCTATAGAAAATTCTGGGAAAATATATAAAAAATCAAGTATTTATTTTCATAAAACATGACAAAATAACCACGTTTTATCTTAGGTGCTTAAAACAATCAATAAACTCTTTCAAGTCGACACTCCACTGCTGGTGTTGTACAACAACCTGGAGTCGCAACGCGCCCATTCTAGTCCTTCCCTCCGATCATCTATGTGCGCAATCTTTCCCGCCGCGCGATTTCTGCAAGCTTTACCTTATTTAAATCAGGTTAAAGGACATTTTCAATATTTTTATTGAGGACATAATATACATTTATTTTACATAATTTTGAGATTTTCTGTTAAAATATAAATTAGTGCTATTTTTGGTATTGTCTATGTTATATAAGAATTTGGTGTTTTTTCATTCAATAAAAATTCAGTACAAAAATATTAATATAACATGAAATTCTAAAAAGTGATTGAAATTTAAATTCGTTAAATATAATTTATTTTTAAGAATATTTGCATGGTACATTAAGTTTTGTCTAATGCAATTCCTCAGATTCTAAGTTTCCTTTGCCATTACATGTGAAAATAAGTCCTTTGATAATCAGACACCAATTTAACTATTTTTTTAAATAAAAGTTTTTCCCAAATATATGTCAAATTTCTTATGTATATATTATCCAAAATATTCGAAACTGTCAAATAACTGTGTAAGAACTTTCAAACTATTGGAAAAATCTTTCATAGAACTCTCTGAAAAAAAAAGGTAATAATAATAATAACCTTTTGATAAAACTTCAGAAAAAAATTCCACCATTTTGAAGTATCAACACTTATCAAATCAGAATGAGTGTTATAATGATATCACCGCAATCTTTATTGCTGTTGATCCAGGGATTCAATATTATTTAATTAAAAAATCTGGAGTGACTCCACTCGACTTTCCGAACATTGAGTAATTAATAGTTTTGTAGATAAAGTAAAGGAAGAGGAGTTGTTAAACAAGCAAAAAAGAGAAAACCATAATAGAGTGTTTGAGTATTTTTCTCCATATATTACACGATGTTTTATTTAACGCTACTGAACTTTGAGCCCATAGATCATAATGACAAAGAATTTTTCGCTGTGTCCCTGTAAAAACCTATAAATGCTAGATTCAGCAAAATGCTTATAGTTAGTGCAACAGTGATTTATAATACTCATATAAATTTTCAGCTCAATTGAATAAGGCGTTTAGATGCTATCGTACTTTTGGTCCCATAGGCCATAATGATAAAGAATTTTTCTTTGTGTCCCTGTAAAAAAACTGTAAGTGCTAGATTCACCAAAATCTATACAGTTGGTGCAACTGTGACCTATAATACGTGTACAAATTTTTTACTCAGATTAATAAGGCGTTTAGACGCTATCACACTTTTAAAAATTTGGCCCCATAGGCATAATGATAAAGAATTTTTCTTTGTGTTCCTGTAAAAAAACTATAAGTGATAGACTCTCCAAAATCTATACAGATTGAGTATTTGTGACCTATAATATGTGTATAAATTTTTTGCTCAATTGAATAAGGCGTTTAGATGCTATCGCACTTTTAAGATTTTGCTCCCATAGGCCATAATGATAAAGAATTTTTCTTTGTGTCCCTGTAAAAAATCTATAAGTGCCAGATTCACCAAAGTCTATAGGGTTCGTACTATGGTGACTTACAATATACGTACCAAATTTCAGGTTATTCGAACAAAGCGTTTAGACGCTAGCGTGTTCACTCACAGACATACACACATACATACATATGTACACACATACACACACACATACATACATCATCGCAAAAATAGTGAAAACGGACTCATTGGACCTTGAAACGTATAGAAACATCAAAATCTCCAATTCGGATTTTTGGCATGATTACAATACTTTCCTCACTATAGTGTTCGGAAAGTAAATATGTCATTACAAAGTTCATTAAATAGAAAATTGACGGAATAATAAGAATAAATTTTTTGTTACATAATGGAACACATAAAATCTGATTAAGGAACGCAAAAAAAAAAAAAAAAAAAAAAAAAAAATCGTAAGTCAAAAAGAATTTTTTATGTGAGAAAAACGAAATATATAAAAGATTAAAGTAATGCGTAATAAACGCGTTTTAAATAAACTTAAATATCTGGAGCATGTTTTACCGTTTATTAGTTTTTACAGTTTTTGAATTTTACGCATTTAATATTCAACATGAATGTCCACACATAGCCTTTATAGTTTTTGTTATGTTAAGAAAAATTCTTAATCTGGTTTGCTGTAGCTATGGAAAGAAATTAAAAATTAAAGTTTTTAAATTTTATCAAATCAGTATTTCTTAAATGAAAAAAAAAAAAAAAAAGTGCGGCGAATTAAAGTTATAATAACCATATAGTAATGATAGTAATAATATCAATAAATATTGATGATATGATATTTGTGATATTTATAAACTTGACGCCAGGAATGAAAATTTAATATTCAAAGAAGTTTACCAAGTTTATGATTGAAGGTCAAAAACATAAAATGGTACACAAACATACAAGTACGCATGTTCTATGTATGTAATTTTATTGTGTATATCAGTGTTTTTATGTTAAAACAGCACAAGCACTTTAAGATATAATAAGGACAAATTGTTCATGTTTTCCTATTTCATTAATATTAATTTCTAAAACAAGTAGAAAAAGTGTAATTTCAGTAATTTAAGGTATAAATTGTGGCAGAATTTTTTTTAAACAAATACAGGGTTAGCAAGAAATAAGTTGTTCACTTCAGAGGGCTCTAGAATCCTTCCTATTGGTTCGAATGAGGTAAAAATTTAACTACAGGTAATTCAAATGATGCGCTTGACATTTATTAAAAAAAAAAAAAAAAATACAAAATTCCGCCGATAGATGGCACTATAACACAAATGGTTTTTATTTGCATATATTCAAAATTAGAAACAGCATTTGTGTTTCAGCGCATGCCTATTAAGATTGTTCTTGGGATAAAGGACAATTTCTACAGTCAAAGGCCATCAACTCTGCCTGATCTGAAGGACAGCATTCGGTGCCATGTTTTAGATATTCCGGCAGACTTACTCCGGTCAGCTGTTGAAAATATGATTATGCGATTACAGCACATTGCTGAACATGTAGGGTATCATATTGAGCAGCTTTATTAATGTTACTTTATTTTTCTCGCATATTAAATATGGCTATGTGTATTGCAGCGCCACCTACCGGCGGAATTTTGTACTATTTTTTCTTTTTATTTAATAAATGTCAAGCGAAACATTTGACTTATCTGTAGTTAAAATTGTATGTCATTTGGACCAATAGGACGGATTCTAGAGCCCTCTGAAGTGAGTAACTTATTTCTTGCTAACCCTGTACAGGCAAAAAGCATAGAAAAGCAAGTGTTAAAGGATAAAAAATTTAAGAGAACGCAAAAAATAAAAAAAACGCACATCAGTTTTCCAGATTGGAAAACAACCTTCATTTGGAAAAAAGGGGGCTCGAGTGTAGCGTGAAAGCGATAATGGAGTATATATGACTCAAACAGCACTGGTGTGAAATCTTTGAAGATTTAAAAACTTGAAGTGAATGCTAATATATTAACACAGCTTATACTATAAAAAAGAAGAATTATAGATAGAAGTTCGTTTAAAACACACAGATTTCGATAAGAATTTATTTTTCTGGCATTTTTTAAACATTCAAATATACATGTTTATTAAATAGTAATCGTAAATAGAGAAAGATTGGTTAACGTTAGCCTTGAAAGCAAAATACAGGATGTCAATATTCAGCCCCCGATTTTAAAATTAAATTGCTCCTAAACAAAAATAGATAGAAGAATGAAACAAACGGCTTGTTTATTTTGAAAGCTATAAAAATTTCATGCGAAAATTTATTATTTAGTTTCAAATGCCATCAAACAGATTGCTCTGTAGTCCCAAAATCACGTTTCTAACAGTCACAAGTCAACGTTACGTTGAGATTTTTATCAATTTGTCGCTACACACCAATCGTTAGAGGATGAAACAGAAACTGCATGGTTCATGCAAGATCGAGTCAGACCACACCGCACTGCTCAGGTTTTTGACTTTCTTCAGGAATGTTTCGAAAACAGTAATTGCTTTGGACTATCACTCATTTACTGGAAAAGGCATGGATTGACCCCCATATTCACCCGATATTGTGACTACTTTTTGTGGGACGCATTGAAGGACACTGTATTCCAGAAGAGTACCACAACACCGGAAGAACTCTAACAGTTAATTTGTGACGTATGTGCGAGCATTTCTATTGACACACTACAGATGGTGACTGAAAATTTCATTCTTCGCTTGCGCCACCTCTGTACAGCGAAAGGTGATATTCTGAAAAGATTGTGATGTGAGACAACAACTCACCACAATGGATGAATTCGTTAATATCTAAAACTCTGTTCTATTGTTAGAGCGCCACCTCTCGGCAATGTTTGTAAGTAATTTTGATTCTCATGTAAAATATTTTTATAGCTTTCAAAATAAACATGCTGCTTGTTTAATTCTTCTATCTATCTTTGATTAGGAGTAATTTAATTTTAAAATCGGAGGGGGGCGGGAAGCGATTATTGGACATCCAGTAAATGAATAAAAAAAATGTAATATTAAAACCGGAAGCTTATTTTTATTTTCTAAGTGATATATATAAATTTCTGTACAAAACAGAATTTAATGTAATACCACAGGAATATTTTAGACATTCTTCTATATAAAAGCATGTGGTAATGCCTTGCGTTCCTTAGTAACGCTTACTATATTAATTTCTTGGTGTTCCATTGGTATATCCTTTATAGGATCAACTTGGTGACCTGTAAATTCCTGTTGTCATTTTGACAATGAAAAAATGTCCATTACATTCACGTAAGTAGAGACCTTGGTAAAAAACGTCGGAGTTACTTCGGTCCCAAATTACAAATTTAGTCAAGAGTGGGTCCTATACTGAATAATATGTTCTATTTCTTTCACAGAATTTTCCACAATTATATTTTAAACATTATTTTTAATTTGACGAGAGAGAAAAAACTGAAATACATCTTTTAATTGATGTACTAAATATACAAAGAGTAATAAATGAGTAAACCATACTTTTATCATCTTACTCAAACTATCTGACATAGCATACATAAATTATTTCTTTGTGAGTACTTTAAAATATGCAAGAAAAAGATATAGATGTGTCACAAAGTATTTAACAATATTGTAGCTCATTTTTGCACGAAAGTGTATTGTAGCAAAATGAACACACAAGTGACAATATTGTGAACTCTGAATGTGGGGGTGTTGATCGAGATATTAAAAATTAGTCTTATAAAAATTTATATGTAAGAATGGTCACGGAATTAAAAAAGAAAAGAAAAAAGTTTATTACTTTTCCTAAAGATTAATTGCTATTGGGACTCTAATTTTCTTCAGAACTTATTATTATTTAAGGAAATACCTGTTTAGGAAATAAGTAATTATTGGAGGTTGTTGTACAAATGCTGATCACCTTCAAGTATGCAAAACGGGTGTAAGTATTTTATTGGGCTACCAAAGTGGGGAATCCCCCACCCTCCAGTTGAGGATCTAAATTAGTAATATCCATATTCCAGATCTGATCCTAATTCATCCTGCATTCTTTCTTTATTATTTTTATTTTTTAATTATTCCCCTGACACAAAAAAAATTTCTTTTCTGATTTGTAACTCAATTATAAGCAATTATTTATAAGATAAAGTTCTGTCGTTATCCAAATAGTGACACTCCCCATGTAAGGTTCTTATTTTACTTTTGCCTATTTATGCAAAAGAAAAGCATTTCACACTTGAACGTAATGAAGACAAATTACAGTACATATCTCAGGGATGTTTAGGTCCACGTTAACAAATTAGGCGGTTATCTGTCGCATATTCGCCCCTTTCAACGTTAAAAAATCCCTGTAAATTTGGTTAAGCGAAGTGTCCCTAACAATTCCACGATAAAAAAAAAAAAAAAAAAAAAAAACTTATCGGATACACAATTTATCATCCAAAATTGAAATGAAAAAAAAAAAAATCTTTTGACAGCCAGTTTTTCTTATTCTTCAAATGTTGACAGGTTATTAGAAGAAAATATCTGTGGCATGGTGATTATTTTAAAATAGTATTGTTATAGGAAATTTACGTTACAAAATAAACGTTAAAAAAGTTATAATTTATATAAATTTTATTAACCAAGTATAAATTTTGTTAACCAAGGTAGGAAAGGGTCGCTGAAAAGTTTCACAAGTTCAAATTATGATCACGAAATCAAAAGTTTTATCAGACACATAATTTTGAATCCAAAAATTTCAGATATTTCACTTATCTTGATACATCTTTTGCATTAAAAATTCGGAATTAAAGAATGAAAAAAAAAAAAGAAATACTTTTGATAGCTAGTTTCTGTTAGTGTTCAAATATTTTCAGTTTAATAGAAAAAAAAATTCTGCGACATAGATGATTATTTTAAAATAATGTTATAGGGGGGGGGGGTTTCACAAAGAATCTGTCAAGGACGACTTTGAGATTCAAAATTAAAATCTAGTTATTTGATTTGTGATATGGTTAAAAAAAAATATTTTTGTTAAAATAGTAAATTTCATTTTAGGAAACTAAATATTGCCCTTAATCGAAATATTAACGATTATGTTTAAAGATTTTCTTTTATGATAAAAAAAAAAAAAAAAAAAAAAAAAAAAAGAAATCCATATAATACACATTTTAATCTATCACGAATTCAAAAAATGTTTTTAAGACATTGACAAATATTAAAAGTTTCTTTTAAAATATTTTTCAATAGTTCACACATAGATATATTGATGACATAATTTTTAGTTTTTAAACGAAAATTTCTTTTATTTTAAAAATTTAAACCATGAGGTGCTATTTTGTTGCTTTATCAACTAAATATTAATTTATTTAGTTAAATTAACGATAAAAAGTTTCAAAAATTTCTCTGGATATTAAGATTTCTTCATTAGATAAGTATCAAGGCTTTCTATCTTTTTATCATTATATTTTATTAAATATTAATATCTTTAATCAGACTTTTGTCGTATATGATTAGATATTTTATTAAGTAGTTTGATTTTTCTTGCATTATTAAATTATTTTTATTATGTATGTATTCGCAGGTATACATAGATATTTAGATAGATAAATCAATCTATAAATAAATTCTTAGTATCATGGCTAATATTTGAATGCCGATAAATGATTGTTTATTAGTAACTTTCTTACATTTAAATATATATATTATCCTTTGTGCAACAAAAATTATTTTATTACGCCGTAAGTATATTATGGATAGAGCTAATCGAATGTAGCTTACCACATCATATATCTAAATCAATGAATGCGTTTGCTTAAGTAATGATGATCTGTAAATTGGTTGCAGGAAAAATAAATCAAGAACATTTTCTGCAAAACGTTCTAAGAAATCTATCTATATAAAGTTCTAGACTGTGCTAGAAAGAGTAATATTATAAAGCCCAGTTCTATCAAATTAAGTGTATGGTAATATAGTTCAGAGGATGATTTGTTTTTTTTGATTATGAAAAGAAAGAAAAAAAAATAATTTAGATTTTGATGAAATATTTTTGCTTAAATAATTTTTTTAATTAAAGGAAAGAAAAAGAACAAAATAATTTGATTTTAAAAACATATTTTAGTTTAAATAAAATTTATTTTCTTAACTTAGAATTTATTAGTTTATTCTAAAATAAAGCCAATAATAATAAAAAAACAAAAAACAAATTCTTTAATATAAAATAATAATAAATATATTAATTAATTTACGGCTGTTTGGAACTCATAGTTTCGATTACAAGCAAACTACAAAATGAAAAAAAAAAAAAAAAATAATAAAAAAATAAATAAATAAATAAATAAATAACTTTTATTTTTATTTTTATTTATGTATTTTTAACAACAGAAAAATAGGTCAGAAATCAAATCCTTGATAACGCACCTGTATTCTATTACTGAGTGAGCTAACTCCGTCGCCACCTGGACAATAATATTGTTTTAATTAAAAATTTGTAATATTCGTAAGTTCTAAGAAAAACGATGCAGGGGTTCAAATGAATTAATAACGAGCATGATCCTGCTTATTGCCTGTTTATATTAAATAATTTGAATTTTGTAAATTCAACAAAACTTAAACGACACATTTTCTGAAAAAGGATAGATTATTTTTAACAGAAAGGAAAATGTTATTCGGAAAAAAAAAAAAAAAAAAAAAAAGAGAAACAGTAATTATTAACAAACAACATATCTATATACAGGCTAATTCTAAGGTCATGGGAGAAAAGGTGGAGAAAAGGTGGGAACACACGTGGAGAAAAGGTGGAGAATGTCACAAGTATTGAAAACTGTACAAGAACTTCCCATCGCAAACGTCATTTTAACCCTTTATGAGGTGGGTGTTTTTGGTGAATATGGGCATGGCACTTTTTTTTTTCTTTTTACATGTTTACATAAATATATTCTGTTTTTTTTTTTTTTTTTTTTTTTTTTTTTTTATCGATGTATATTATCGCACTCATTGAACTAACATAGTGTATGATTTCACGAAATCATACACAATGATGTATGATTCACAGTATCATACACAGTGATGTATCTAGAAAAGAGTGGGTGACTGGACAAAATGGGAGTCATATTCGGATTCAGGAGGTCATTTTACATAAGAATCAGCTAGATGGTATCAGATCTCGAATTTATTTATTATTTTATTTTTATTTATTTTTTTCAGAGCAGTGTTATTAATAAAATTAAAATTTATTTGAATAACAAGAAATATTTATAATTTACGGTAACATTTACAAAAAAATATTCAATGCATTATTATTTCTGCAACAAAAGTAATTTTTTACTTATTATTCCAATTATTTAACCCCTTCAATGCTGAATTAATTTTTCTCAAATCATGTTGGCAAGATGTGTGTCACTTTAAATGTACTATATTATTCAGGAGTGGCAATGATCGATAAATAATCTGGTGGTATTTACGTCTTTCGTGCTAGTGTTTGCTTATGGGAAAATAATCACAAATTATTTAATGTTAGTGTAATTCTGTTTAGTTTTGCAATATGTTCAAATGTACGCTAGATTTGTACAGCTGTCGGTTGTTTCAACTGAAGCGATAAAACTGAATGAAAAAATATATATATATATATTAGCCGTCACATATTCCTTTTTTTAATGTCTAGAATCGTCTAAATTTTAATAAAATAAAATAACAAAAAGATCTTTAAAATTGAGACGAGATAATTTCAAACAAACTGAAAAATTGGGTTATGTGTTTTTAAAAAAATTTCCCAAAGATTTTGAGAACATAAATTTAATAAATATTACACAGAAGAAAGAACCAGCCATGTATCACAAGTGATGTGATGAATTTGCTGGTCTGAATAGCACTTAGACATTTTTGGTTAATTATATTTAATGTTTTTTGTTCTATATTGGTATACTTTAATTAGAAAGCATTTTAATATATGATTTTCATATGTAAATCACACAACAAAATTTCAAATCGAGCTTTTGGGGAAGAATGGACAGAAGATATATTCTCAGAGTAGTTCATGATGAAATAACTATAATTTATCAAACTAAAGAGGATTTTGATATAGGCCTTTGAATCTTGATTACAAATCGCATGAAAATTTTTAATTTAAATTGCTAATTATTCTACACTAGCAGGCTACGCCCGCTTCGCTGGTCACTATATTTAAAGGAATTTTCGAAAGAATCGAATTAATATATATATATATATATATATATATATTTACACCGCATTATAGACAAAAAGAAAAAAAAAAGAAAAGAAAAGAAACTAAAATTGCTCGAAACCTCGCTTCGGGTACCCGCTGTCTACGGCAGCTCTTTTCCCGCCCGCATTGCATCAGGTCTAGGTTTCCCATACCTGCAGGAAGATCTTTCGCGGGCACTTCAATCTGGATATTTATCGACGACAGGTGGGATCTGCTACTGTTTAAGAACTTAGATTTAAAGATGACTGTATCTCAGCATCTATTAAATATTTTAGTTTTGAACCATGTATTTTATAGCCCATGCTATTTAC